>JAOWBC010001592.1:3259288-3269528 GCA_028566105.1 Hypoplectrus providencianus
ATGTGCATATCTCTACACCTTGTTTCTCTTAAACTGCTCACTGCCCGTCATGTTCTAACCCTAACCCTAACCCTAACATTCAAATTCTGCAGTTCACATAAACCCACATGTAAGCACAACTAGGATGTGCACTTCTCGTAATAAAGGCATTATGGCTTCTTTATAGTTTATAATCATTTTCTGTATAATTCTCAAAAAGAATTATAGGAGCAGAAGTTTCGGTTATACAGCAGACAAGTGCTACAGGCTTTTCGTAAAAAAGGAGATTAGAAAAAGAGCCATTGTAATGTAAAAGAAAAAAAAAAACAAGAAAAGAGACAGAGTTTACAGCAGCATCTGTGTAATTGATATGCTGGTCCACTGCATTGATATTTGTGCCTGCTAGCCTTTCTGTAATGCATCTGTATGCCAAAAACATATAAAATATGTAAATCTTTAACTTACATGAGGCCATACATGTATAGAACAGCACTTGGAAAAGATGGCTGCAGCATACTTTCAACATCTTTCAATCAGCCACGAATAAACATTCAAAAGATCAAAACTAACCACAACAGAAACAGATAAATGGTTACACTGAGAAAGTCCAATGATGCGTGCCTTTGCCTACATTGTATTCAAGTTGTCTGCACTGAAATGAACAATTCAATGAAAAGGGAAAGAAAAAAGAGATTCATGTGTTGCATTCATCACTGAGACTTTCAGTGAAACCAAAGCAAAAGCTGAATAAGTGAGACATTTAATGAGCAGGGTTGAAAAACCCTAGTGATCAAAGACTTTGAAATATATTTAAATGCTTTTACTACAATTGACTGTAATGTGAATCCGACACCACCTAATGTTAAAGTCAATGCCTGCAGAGTGGAAAACATCAAAGACATCAAGGAACAAATTGTCACAGTGTGTAGAGAGAATAATATACAGTACAGCAGTCATCTTCAAAACGTACCTTTGCATAAAAAGCAAACACACAAAAGGTTTAAGCAACTGAAATCCAATCGAGACATATTTCTTAGTCAAGAGGAATCTGACAGTTGTGTAAAAGAATGTCTGGTTGATGGAATGCAGAAACTAAAAAGCAAAAGCAATGGAGAAAACTTATGACATCTTGCTTGCCAAATAGAGCGAGTTTAGTACTTGACGTTCAGCAACAATTTCCAGTACGGACAACATAAGGTAGATAATTTTAGAAAAATATTAAATGATGTCATTCATTTCTAACTCTACACAAATATTTCCTACTTTTGTTTGCCCCATAAATCCAACAAATATATTTTAGTATACCAAGGTAAATGGCATTTTTTTTCCAAACCAGCTATATCATTCTCGGACTCTGTACATGTGGATTTATTGAAGGCAAAACCCCCTTTGACTGGAATTGTGAAAGCATACGACCCTAGGTAAATGACAAGAAAGTATTAATTGGCATTTTTGAAGTCTCACCTCATCCACACTGTGCTCCATAAACATCAATCACACAATCAAATCCTACAGCTGAGGATGACAGCTGTAGCAACATTTTTATATGTAAAAGCTTGTTCGGCTGACCAATCAATATGAAATAAACATAAAATGAGTTTAATTATTAGAAGTGTCACTAGAAAACCAGCATCTAACTTAACTAACTAACTTAAGCACGGCAGGGTTAAAACAAAAAACCCACACATGTTGTTGTCACCTATGCTGAAGTTTGAATGTACAGTAAGAAGTTGTAGCTTTAAATCAGGTTTATTACACTTACACACGCATACACTTAGTCATCTCGGTATGACTCTGTTCCTTTTGGGAAATGATGACAAAGATGTCCCTGTGTGGTCTGAAGGGGACTCTGAAGACAAATGAGAGCTCTGCACCCAAAACAAGAAGAATCACAGAACTCTGAAGAGAGAGAACTGCTTCCATATTTAGGGGATAAATATGTGACGAGAGAGTGAAGACTCTGAGAAGCCATTCTTCAGTCTGTCTGTCACTGGGACAAATCACAGTGGTTTTGGACGATAGGAAAAAAAAAAAAAAAAAAAAAAAAAATTTTTTGAAAAGAGGGTTAGGATATGCAGCAAAAAAAACCTTGCATAATCTACTTTGTCTTTCTATTTTATTTCCCTCTGAGAAACAGATGATGCTAAACTGTGCTCTTGACTGGCTTCAACAGTGTTTCTGAACACGAGCCAACCCTGAAAAAGAGCCAAAGACCTTGTAATTGGTACTATTGAGAGTCTTCTGTGTGTGTGAATGAGAGTGTGTACGAGTAAGCCAGTTATATGGGAGAATTCAACATTAGTGTGGGTTGTGTCACATTCCATACTTGACTGAGCATCAATGAACCCCTCGGCTCCCCCGACCCCCCCACCTGGTCTGGTTCCTACCGGCTGATTCTGTTAATTACTTTGCCTTTTTTATTCTGTGAGAAATCTCTCACCACCACCACCACCACCACCATCCTGCCCAAACCTACACCGCATCCCCTTAAAGACCATTAGCTTAATTAGTTTAATTAATTGCATCTTAACACACTGTTCCAGTAATAATGCCTGAATTAGAATCAAAAGAAATCTGAAAGATTATGGGGTCGTCTCATCCCTACATTGCATTTAACTGACTGTACTTTGCCCACTAACTTTAATATTTCCCCTGTCTTTTGAAGAGGTAGTGCTGTTGCAGTTCCGTGTGGTAAACCTTTGCCCACTGTGTGCACACAGACTGATTTGGGCAACCATGCAGCCTGGGAAAATGTGTGTAGAGTGGCGAACAGGAGGGGAGTAGAAGTGGTGGAGTGCAGGGGGGAATGGGTGAAGAAATGAGGGAAGGGCATGGTACGAGGGAGGAGGCTCGCCGCGGCAGCTGAGCTGTGAAGAAGCTAATGGGCTCTCATACCCTTCCCACGCCCACCGCGTGTTTTCTGATGGGCACTCAAGCGGCGAGACACATATTGGTTTGGCTACCGGCACAGAACTCCAGCCAGCTTGCTTCAATACTGCCGATTCTGCATCTGTCTGAACTCTGGTTAGCCTGTATGTGACTTTAGGACTGGCAGAGTATGAATCAGTAACCAACATCTAATAATGTGAGGAGGTGGTGGTTGATCTCACTCACAGTTGGAACAGTAATCATAAGAGATGAGATACAGAAGCATGGCTCACAGACAGACAGTGATAAACTAATGGGAGTGATGAACAGGGAGCCACCACAAATTAATGTTTCTCTCTGTCAGCAAAGATGGGGAGGCATTAGGAAGGGAAATACTCAGTCACAGGGCAGCTGCTAAACCACAGCACGTCGCATCAGCACATCTGTACAGTTTATCATGAGACATCAAAAGAGAACATAAGTGACATAAAAAGTGAAAGAGGTTTCTAATTATTAAATATCAAATAATGTTGTTTGAGGCCAATAAAAACTACACAACTAAATGACTAACTTAAATCATGGAATGTTATATGCAACAAAAATGCACGAATGTGCAGAAGGTATATTGTTATAGTTAAAAACTAACCACAATTCAAAGCATGTACCGGTACAACTAAATCTTACTAAACTAATTCACATGTGCTCAGGTGAAAACAGTGATCTGGCCTTTTAAAGTCTTGACATTATCCTCTCTAATTTGTGAAAAAAAAAAACCAAGCCCCTGATTAGGTGATCCGGGGAAGCCAATTGTTTTGATTGTGCTGTGTGATGTCTGATCCTACGGTGTGGAATGTGGCGACCTTTGATCCAGTGACAACATTCAATTAGATAAGGTTAACTAAATTGACCTCCTCCAGCCCTGCTACTCAGCCCAGAGCAGGATAAAGTGTAAACAGCTTGTATACTACACAGTGAACAGGGGATTACCACTGTCCACTTTCACAAATAGTCAGCATGCCCTCTACCATACACATACACTACAAAAGTGTTTCTGCTTTAAAACTGGTGAAAACTACACTAATTACCCTCCCCTCTCAGGAGAATCTTAAAGGATACAGCTGGCAAAGTACTCTGAATTTTTGGGAAACTATATGCTCCTTCTCTTCTCTCTCTCTAAAGAGCTTAACTTGTAATTACTCATTGTAATAACTCTGCAGTCACATGGGAATTTGAAATGATGGGAGTGTATAGAACCGGGGGAAGGGAGGGGGGCAGCTCTTTAGTGGACTTGTGTTAGGCTCTTCACTGAATGTCTTACTGACAAACATTAAAAATGAATTGCACCTTAGTGGGAAATGAATCAAGGTGCCCTGGGAATTAAATTACGCCCAGTAGCTGACAAGCTAGATGACTATTTTCCAGCTGCTGAGTAACCAAGGGCAAGCATCCCCCCAACCCACAAAGAGGAAGAGGGAGGAACGCAGGGGAAATAAGAGAAATTAAATTATTTCAGGTATTTTAAATCTAAGAAGCACATAAAATCAAGTACAGCTATACTGTTGAGACAACAGTCTTTCATACGTACTAAACTGCCCCTTCTGACTTGTGACTGGATACAGACTTATTTGTAAGTTTTAGTGTTCATTTGGACTGTCTTGGTGAAACATCTCATTCCCTTTGCTATTTCAGTGAGGATGGCAAATCTTTACCTAACAACCTGAAAAAACCATTGCAATGGATTGAAAACTTTGGACACATACATGACATATTATGTTGTACTGCATTAGTGCACAAGAAATGTGATAAAAGAGGCCTTCTTCAAGCCATTAGGTCTTTACAGAGATCCTCTAAATGAAACTGATGAGCTAATATGGTCTCCACTTTCACACGGTGAAAAAAAACTCCTTCTCTCTTTCCCTCTGACCCTGCCCTACCTAGACGACAGCTTTTAGAAATGAAAAAGCACCGACCCAGAATGACTTCTCTTCACACTCAAAGGGTAAATCTTCATCTCTATCTGCCTCACTTACACAGCACCATGATACCTCACGCTGACAGCTAACACCAGAGAAGCCTGCAGTGTGACCACTGTGTTCCCCTAAGCTGCAGATAGTGCTGGGTTACTGCAGCTTCAAACCAAATGTAGAACTACTAAACATCCTGATTTATTACCACCACCTGAAAATATAAATTTATTATATTCTTATTAATTTTTCATGTTTACATTAATGCTGTTGTTGCTTCTGCAGTGATGACACCCCCCAACTTCAAGATATTTTTTTCATATGAAGTTTGTTTGATATATTGTGTTGCTTTACTTTACGCGCAAAAAATAACCAAAACAAACTCAAACTTATACAAACTATGAGTAGGGATGTGAAATGCCCAGTGTACTATGGCCGCATGGAGGCTGTGATATCATGTAAAGGTGGAGACTAGCCTGAACAGCAGCTTTAGCCCCAGTCACACTCCAACCCAACCCCATCTTTAGCCTTAGCCCTTATCCCCTTGTACCCAATCTCTGCCCCCTACCCCTCGGCATCACACTCCAGCCAGGCTTTAAGCACTGTGAGAGTGGCCTAAGTAGCCCAACACTTCACAGATGAACAGCTCCAGTAATGGGCCATGATTGACCTCAATAGCCAGCTCTGAGTGGGTTCCCTCGGGTCTAATCTCCACATTACCTGCTCTGCTTCACACACACTGACTGACGAGACATGATGAGAGCGGCTGCCTTGAAGATTAAACAGATTGTTGAGGAAGTTAGGAGGTGCTTAAACAAATAAACAAAAGTAACAACCTCTTACAGTCTAGTTTCATGCACATGAATTAATATATGATTATATTTCCCAGTCACCCACTTAAGTAAGTATTTGTCTCTCAATTATTCAAAATAATTTAGTTTTGGTCAGTTCCCAACAGCTACAAAGCAGGTCACATTACTTACAAGACTAGCTATAGAAATTACCTCTTGTGTTTTCTCACAAGAATGTAAAATAAATGTATTTTTGTCTACTGTAGGTCTATCAGCCAAAGAAAGTTCAGGCCAGCAGCTTAAAGCCATCAAGCTGCTGCCTGAGACAAAGCCAGACTGTTGATTTAACACTCAATGGACTGAGTGAACACATGCAAAGGAGGGAAAAAGAGCATGATAGATGGACATATGAATGTACAGCAGGCCTTTGAAAGATTGGAATGGAGGAGGCTACCAAGGGAGATCCCAAAATTCACACCCCATCTACGGTGTCAGAGCAACCCATTCAAAGGCTACGGTTTCAGAGAGGAGGAGAAGAGATCATGTGTGGCAAATGTTTCTCAGTGTATGTATGCCTGCGTATGAGCATGCGCTACTCAGTGACCGGGTGCATGCATGTGTGTTAGTGTGAAATGGTCAGATCAAAGCCAGGTGGCGCTTCATTCCCACCTGCTCTCATTAGTCTTTGGGCAGGCCATCAAGTACTGTAAGATCCCACCTGTTTCTGACTGCTGTGGACAGGTCTCTAAGGACACACATGGATGGATGGAGGGTTGGATAGATGGATAGATGAATGGATGGATAGATGGATGGAGAGACGATAGAGATTGGCAATTGGGCAAATATATCAGCTGTTAGTGGCCTAGTCGCTTCATAGTGCACAGTGGAATCCAGTGTAAGCCGCTGCTTAGCAGGCAGCTGCACACAGTTTAGACCAAGTGTGAGGCTCATAGACTGTGTGTATACTTAATATATACAGTCCATGGTGGAGATAGGTCTGCCTATATGGGAGTACACAGTATACAGTGATAGACTAATTTAGTGCACAAACACGGAACAACAAGGAGCAAATGCATGAGCAATTTCCAATTTCTAGTCCTACAATGCCGGTTGGATAAATGTAACACATTGCCCAGCCCTTATGGATGTATATGGTTGGACAGACACATACAATTACATTTGTTTTCTTTAGAAGTGTAAGCAAAGTAGTTCCGTGTTGAACAGTTGACTTAATTCTATATAAAACTTCAAACTCTGAAACCTTTTCTTCCTTCCATCTGTCTATTATGAACAGTAATTGAGGAGAAAACAGCTTTAATATCTATTAGGGGACTAAATATGTTTAGTATTACCGCACCCGGGGAATTCTCCAAGGATTAATTCCATGTAGCTTTCATAATTCCCTCCAATATGTTTAAATTAAGATTAAAGATCACTTTGTTCCCCTATTCCCACAACTCCCCTGGTATGGTAAAGAGATCAAAACTGGAGGGCTTTATAGGGAACATCTTTAACATTTGCTCTGCTCTCAGTGTGCTTGATTAAATGTAACATTTTGAGATCCCAGAGTTCTGAGAAAAGCATAAATCATTGTCTCGCAGCTGCTGGCGTGCCTGGGGAAAACACATGCTATCCCTCACTCTCTCTCTCACTTTTTGTCTTTTCTGTGATCATAAAGCCCACCCGACCCAGTGTTCCCTCCTCCTCTGGTGCAAGTCAGGGTGGTGGAGGGTGGGGGGAACACCTGCAGGCTGCTGCTCGCCCTGAGGTTCGGCATAAACCCCAGCACCTCACACGCCCTCTAGCCCTCAACTCCCTCACACTGGCCCCGTCCAAGGCCCCCTTAGTCTTTCCCATCCATCAGTGGTGACAGGCCCAAGACCAAGCCAAGGAGGATAGTCAGCCAGCCACTGTCCGGGGATCAAAATGATCAAGCTGTCTTTTGAGCAGTAGTGATAATTTACAGTCAGTGTAGCACTGGAGGTCATTCTGACTGACATGGCCAAGAATTTTTGGTCGTAGTGATCCTCATGGCACAGCTCTACTTTGATTAAATTAAAAAATAATTTATAGATCTAATACCAGTCAGGGAATAGAGGCATCAGTCCTAGTGTGTGCTAGTGAGGGATGACATGTCCCTGGCTCTTAACTGGGCCCACGTGGAAGACTAACCTGTGCCCTTCTGATCCAACCTGCCAACCTGGATTGCTGCCTGCAGTGACTTAAAAGCAACTACCTCACTCCCTGAGCCACACAAGTCCAACTCCTCCTGCAGCTGCCTCGCTTTCTCCAAAGTTTTTTCTCTATCCCTAACTTTTTTTTTTTAATATTATTTAATAATGCCATTGATTTCTCATAATTGTGTCATGACTGAGCACATGGATGAATCATGTTTTTCTTGTGAAAGGAAAAGAAATTTAAAAAAAGGGGGAGAATAGTTGGTTAGGGTGGTACTCTCGTGGCCACTGACAAAAATCTTATCACAGGGCATATCTAGAACAACTGCTCAATTAGGAGAAATCATCTGGGACTGTCACATTGTGAAGTAAAGGGTTAACAGCAAGATATGAAATTACTATCCGCCTTTAGATCTATAAAAGCAGATATTTCAAAGCAGAGCAGCTTAGCTCTTCAGTGTTAAAACCCACGCCTTTAATTGTGTTTAATTTATTAGAATGTTCCAACCTCAACTCTGTTAAATGGAAACACATTTGTCTGGATCCTCGGGAGTTCTACAAGTGTATAGCGACTCCCTCCAGCCCGCCACCCCAAGCCACTCAACCCAATCTCTTCATTTTCTAAGTAAATTGGAATTTCATTTTCACTGGTAAACAATTAGACAGAAAACAGATGTCACTGGCCTGATTTGAAAGCAACTTATCTCCTTGGTGAATTAACTTTATTTTACAGAACAAGAGCGATAGAGAGAAGATAGAAACATGTGTCAAAGCTGTTGTTAAAACTCAGGGCCACGCATTCAAACATTTAAACTATCATAAATACAGAGCAGCGTAAATTAACATTCCCCGGTTTACTTTGAGGTTTGTTCTAAAAATACTTCTGAGAACTATGTCATAGACAGAGGTCAGGACAGGAGTTCTCTAGACCTGGGTGGAGACTTTTGAGATTTCTAGTAAGTAAAGAATTAAGCTGTGTATTAGACCAAACATATAGTATCAGAAGTGACCACAGAGATTTGAGTGATTCTGAGCTCTACGAAAGGGAAAATGTAAGACATGGAGAAAGTGGCTTCTGGGATGAATTAAAGTATCCATAAGGAAAGTGCTAGCAACTTCCAGAGCCTGTCACATCCTCTAAGAAATGAGACAACACAGAGATCACACATACATGACCAGTGGGGAAACACTGAAGGCAAGGCTTCTCTCGACTTATAACCAACTGCAGTCAATCACACACACACCAAAACATGAAAATAAGGCAGATGTTAATGAAAGAACCATGGCATGTGAGTATAGTCAAACACTTCAGCGACTTCACATTGGTGGCTTGATGTCGATTACTAAAAAGGCCCCCCCTTCTTTAAATAAATATTATGCTTTGAGAAAATGGGCGGACAGATCCCACAGCACTGCTGCGCTTTGCATTGCATCCCTACAAAAACCAGAAGCGACTAATCAAATGAAAAATAGAATATAAAAGTTGATTGCGACTCATTATATCTTAATGTTTTCGGCATGTCTATGGTGTAAGGAGTTAGCTTTTCCCTTACTCCACTACCCCAGTACTACGCTCAATGTATAATGATCACGCTTTAAGAATTTGCTAAATGGAATCAACAGAGCCACATGGGACGAATAAAATGTGTTTGATGCCAAGGCCAAGTGCTCAAACAATTCAGAAATGTCATGATCACAGAACATTGAGCCTCTGAGTCGGTCCTGTGGGAGCAAAGGGTGCAGCCCATTTAGAGTGGTGCTACTCCACCTTTCATCTCTGGCTGAATGAGGCGTTGCATCCATCATTCCATTAACACTGCTCTAACAGGCTCCCAGTCACCCTCTGGATGACAGCGGGGACATGGGACATGTGGACTGACCGAAAGCTTTGATGTAAGCCTGACCACTATACAAAACACAGACCTATAAGTAGACACCCAAAAGTCCCCGTGCGCACACACACTAACTTTGCAAGGACTTCCTTCAACAGTATGGTTGACACAATACACACATGCATGCAGACAGAGAGAGAGAGAGAGAAATGTTCCAGTCTGGGCAAATTGTTACTGTCAAGCCATGCTGCTGTCTCTGACTCTGACTGAACTGACAGGTATATTGCAGATAAAAGAAAGATTTCTGGCAGAAATTTCTGTGTGTGTGTGTGTGTGTGTGTGCGTGTGTGTGGGTAGTGTAGTGTTTGCTGCACTGCAAAGCTAAAAGTTAAAAATAAGGTTAAATTCCAAAAAAAAACATAATGTTCAAATTGGCTGTTGCGTACCTCCAACCAGCCATTAAAAATTCATGTCTTGTCAAATTTCTAAAAAACAAAGAATCAGAGTATGAAAACAGACTATTCTCTGTGTAAATAAGAGATTAAGCAAACAAAAAGACAAAAGAGAACAGGGAGACTGAGAAAGAAAGAAAGAAAGAAAGAAAGAAAGAAAGAAAGAAAGAAAGAAAG
>JAOWBC010001592.1:3269628-3282989 GCA_028566105.1 Hypoplectrus providencianus
AGAAAGAAAGAAAGAAAGAAAGAAAGAAAGAAAGAAAGAAAGAAAGAAAGCGAGAAACAAAGAACATTAAACACAGAAGAGGGGGGAGAAGAGGAGAGTATTGATGCAGTGATGAGAAGGAGTGCAGGCCTCCACTGCTCCACATCTGCTGGAGATATATCCAGTGCTTCTGGGAGTCAGCCCCCCGCCTCCCTTTCACCTTCATCTTCCTTCTCTCTCCCCCTCTTTTTGCTTCCTTTTGGTCTTCTGGTTTGTGTTCAGATCGGGTTTTAATATTCAAAAATATGTACTGTCTTTATGAGCCATTGCTTTGCTGAAATAATATGCTCTCTAAATCAAAGTAATAGTTTGAGGCTGTGCACTAAAGAGAATTTACCAGAGTTCCTAAAAATATTCATCTATGTCTATGAGGCAGTAAAGGGTGGAACATCAACTTGTCAGAAATACAATGTTGCTTTTAAAATCTACTCTTATGTCACTGCAACTTGCAGTAAATTTATTCAAGGACTGTCCCCGCATTTATCAAACCGTGAGTTGGCTATGAAATGTAAGCTTTTCCCTGCCTTAAATTTGAAATTTATCACAGTGTCTCAGCATTATGTTAACTAGAAATGGTACAGTGATTGACTGGGTGACATTCAAAGAGCAGTGGAATGGAATTTCTGGTCAGGAGTGACCTCCGAGATGCATTGTCTCTAAACCGTACTTATCTTCTTACTTCACTTCACTCTAAGCTACAGCTGTATCTTCTCCTCCGTCTGAAACCACCTGAGGCCAGCTCAGCGCTGACATGTTTAAGGCCCAGGGGTCTGATATGATTCAGGTTTTTGGGTTTACGTAAGTCAAGGCCACACGATGAATCTCCGAAGCCCTGTATTAAAAGTGATGTACAGTTGTGACTCTGAAGACAACTCTGAAAACAAATACTGGAGGTGTATTGGTTTACATTGTCATCCCTGGGTTCTCATGCATCTGCTGTTAGATGGGAGGGGGTTGCGGAATAACAGCCTAACAGAGTGTACTTTGAGAGACTCACCTTTTGTGGGCTTTTAGAGACTTGGGAGCAATTGAAGGCCGTGACTTAGGAGAGACTGTCTAGTACATCTACTTCCAAAGGTATTAATCTTCCCTGGGAGCAGGCAGAGCTGCCCAATATGAGAAGTGGTTGCAGTTACAGATGGGGAGGAAAGGTTAGTGATGACATACTGATATTCATGGCCTCATTCACAGACAAAAATTTTACAGGAGCAATTTTCTTTGCTGAAAAGAGCACTGGAGACCATAGCTTATAAATGAGGACATGCCTGGTTACTGCAGTAGATACATGAGATGCACTGAGGTGTGGCCATTAAATATCCAACTTATTAAATCAAGCACAAGAGAGTTTTGGAATCTGAATGTCATAGTCCTTTGTAAGGGCTGCTGAATAACCCCACATCCTCCCTCTAAACACACATGCATACACCCACTCAATCTAGCACTGACAGAAATATAATCTTTGGTCTAAGGATGCAATCAAGAACTGCAACCTGACTTCAGCGCAGCCTTCAGCAGCAATCCTGCAGTGGTTAGCTGTTGTTAGCCAGCTCAGCCCTGGGCTGACAGAGACTAACTGCTGTTTAGAGAATTCATGCTGCCTCTAAAGACAAGCCGGGTTGCCAACCCTCCCTCAAGGATACTGGAGTGGAAAACACTTATCGGCTTTACTAAACAAATAACTGAAAGGGGGCATTGCGTGACATTATAGGAGGAAGGAAAATATGACGACCTAAACAAACTGAGACTCTTGCATTAGATCACCAATAATTGAGATGGAATATGGACTACCAGTGCCTGTCACAAGTCCAAACACCACAACCACCACCGGAAAATGAGCTAAAAAACTGATATATCAACACAGCATGATGATTTGTGATTTCAAAAATACACAAGTTGAAGAAGAAAGTGAGACCACAGCACAATGTACAATGACAGATGCAGTGGAAAGAGAGAGAATTGCCAAAAGTATAGATGCAACATTTCTGCAACATAAGGTTTACCTGAGTTCCTGCAGTCGTCTCCTTGCTGAGGGACCTGAATAGAAAACGCCAGCAGGTCAGGAGCCAGCAAAGATTCAGGCTTTCGAATCTCATTAAGCCAGCGGCTCATATGGAGTTCTTTGGTGTCAGATGGGCCCTGAATCAAAGGAACCAGCTTCTCCTTAACCCCCTCTCCTGAACCTAAGAGACAAGAGTTAGAGCTATTTAATCACCCCAATGAAAAAAGTCATTATTAATATTCACATTCATTCTGTGTTTAAGTGACATAGACTAAAGGGAGCCAAAAATATACACAAAATATTTGAGACACTTTGCCTAGAGACTATAAGTAATTATGCTAATGTTCATTTCTTTTGTTTGTCAGCAATTAAAGCAACATAAGACAAGAAAGATGCATAATATCATCCATTTAGAAACAGCACGTTAAATCGAAGGGACAAATGCTAGCAGAGTGTTTCAGAAAAATCATGAACAATATTTCAAACAGACAAAAGGACTAGACCTTACAATGTAGGGCTCATCAACAGTAATATGATGGACATGATCAGCAAACTTGACACAAACATGACGCACCTTTGTAGCCATGTTTGAGGTTGTGATTTCTTTTAATTCAAAAATAATAAGTAACTCCATATGCGTACTGTACTATTTTATACATTCCCTCTCGATGTTCAATTTAGTAAAGACAATTAATTGCACATGCTTTGATTTGTATTTCTATATTGACAGCTGCAATAGATCTTATAATCCGCCTGACATCATGTGTGCAGTTTGACCCTGTGAACTCGGTGCTATGACACTAGTTCTAATAACATCCTTGCCATCAAAGACATGGCCGGAGCCCAATGACAGCGCCCCAGGAGAGAAACAACAACTGAATCACAGAACTGGACAGAAATCAAGATAAAGATTGAGCGGGAGAATGAGAGGGAGAGAGACATTGTGAAGTGTGTAAAAGTTTAAGTTAAAGAAAGTAAAAGAAGAGTCTAGTCGCTCTCACTCTCTCCCTCCTACACAGGCAGTAAAGATTTAACAGGGCACAGCTGCACACACCTGGGGTCCTGGCGCACACTTTTACAGCTCCCACGGTTCCCGAGGCGCATTTCACCGTCGCACGGCTGCAGAACTTCAGCTCCAGGTTTTGGACCGAGCCCTCGAGAGTCGGTGACGGGCCAGGAGACTTCACACCTAATAAAAAAAAAAAAACAAAGTGAAAATGAAGTGCAGTCCGGCAGGTTTAAACACCGCTGCTGTGGCTTCGTTAAACACTAGATTGGCCTTTAATTGGTCTTGACCCCTTCCTTTTCCCCTCCGTCTCTCACAAAGTTCTAAGAATCCAGGTGTTTTTGAACACAGATAACACAGACACCAGGCTGAGCGTGTTGGATTTATCTAAGCTCTGACAGGGATACTAGCAGGAACCTGATTTCAAGGTCAACCTGTTGCTGTGATGATAAATATGTCATACAAAAACACATTTATATTTTATAGTAAGCTGTAAAAGTTTGATAAAGCATAAGCAAACTGTCCACTGAAGATACCATCTCAATACCACATTTCATTCTAGATTATGACCTTTTTTAGCACCTGACTTTTTAGTTTTGCTTTGCCAGTACACAGTATTATTTTCAATTTCTTCCACTACTTTTTAATTTCTTTCTGTGTTTTTATGTGTGAGCTGAAGAAGACAGGGTCTGAAATTTTGCAACTTGTACATTTTATTTATATTTCTATTCCTCTGGATTTAGAAAGCTTCCTCCGAAAGAATTTACAATATACTGATGGTAGCAAATTCCCAATATCGCAGCCATGATATTTTTAAAAAGCGCCCAGGAAAGATATAAACAGAGATAAAAACCCTTAAATTGTCAAGTGCTTGTTCTAAATGTTTTACAAGTTTCCAGTAAATCTACCGAGTTGAATGACTTGAACATTTTAAGTTAAATAACAGGGTCTATTAGGAGAATGAGTAATAGGCCAATATAAAGGATATATCTTTCCAAAACAATATCCAATACAGTCACGCCGGTATCCAGCTTAGTGTCAACTACAACTCACCTAACACCAGCATTACATCACAGGAGCCTCAAGTGCTCCTCACTCTATGATTATTTCTCTTAATGGCAGCATAGTGTGGAAGAACCTTCCATCTGCCATCTTTCCAAAATGAAACTGTTTTCACTGTGGGAAGGAATAAGGGGGGGGGGGGGGGTTACATACTCACCATTATGATATGTCAATGTTATTTCTATGGTGAGAGGCTATTTCAAACACATAACAAGAGGAGGAGGGAGAAATAGCTGGATGGCTAAAAGATACTGTAGAGTTTAGGGAGTCCTGGGCCAAACCGCCTGTTGAGAGAGGAGAGGAGGATCCATCCATCACATGCTACATTCTTCCAGTGAGCTGGAACTGTCCGAGGGAGTCGCATTAAATTCTTACATCACCTGTTCCAATAAGGCTTTACTTCTCAGAATAATCCCCTCTTACAGTGATAGCACTTCATTTCCTACAAGTGTCCACCACACTTTCTGAGGACCCCACTGAGTTTACAACACATTGGGGCTCTCTCACTCTTTTGCTATCAAATGCTGGCCCATTGACTCTCAGTCAACAGGTTACAAAGGCTGAACTACAAGGTGATTATATATACAAATACCTAAAAATGAAGGAGATGTATTGATACCATGGATTTATTGCTGAGTATTAAAGGAGAGGGTTTTAGATGAATAAGACACAGATGAGAGTTGCTACCATGAAAGCACAACAGGTTTGTTTTTTGGCAACGGTCCCTAAAGCTAGCAGGAAAAAAGCTGCTCTGGACTTCCAAAAGTTTTCTTCATCCACTTAACATTTTCTCTTTCATTTTTTTTCTCACTCCCTTCTTTCTCTGTCTCTTTGGTCAAATCACTACTGTACACATTTTTACTCATTAAGTAATCTAAAATCTGCACTGAATAAACAAAGATAAATTGGGAAGGTTGTTTTACACCGAAATTAGTATTTTTGTTTGCAGTGCTTAATCCCAATAAACTAACAGTTCAAAGGTAGTTTTAATCTAAAACAGCAGGCAGTGTGGAATATGGACAGGATTCAAGTAGACACATAAACACACAGCACATTTAACCAAGAGAATTACGGGCAATTGCTAAAATCTCTAACCACTGACTTCCCTCCTCTCCCTCTCTCAGACAAATTACCCAGCAACCTCTTCACCTGCTGTCTGAGAGGCCCTCTATCAGCCCAGATGGAAGATGGGGATGTTAATATCCCTCCCTCTGTCTCCCTGCCTGCCACTTAATATATCTGCAGGTCAAACAGAGCGGTGCTGTGTGTCCTTCTGTGGCTTCAGTTACCCACTTCTCTAAGAGCTTCCTCTTTCTATGGGACAGATGTTCTGAGTATAGGTCTGGTAAATTTGGATTATTTCATCCCTGGAGCAAAGCATGCAACCCACGTACTCCTCTTGAGACCAGTTTGGAATAGCAGAGCTATGCTTTATGCTGCGTGCATGAATATCAATGCACTTTAAATCAAATTGTTAAACGGCATATTTATGTATTTACATTGTATAATTACCAGAACATGACCAACAAAGGAGACCAATCCCCATTTAAGAGAGGGAAATATAATGCATTTTCAAATCGAATTATTTTTTTTTTACATGGTTTAAAAAAAAAAAAAAAAACTTTCTTAAAGAGTATATAACATTATTATACATTACTGCACTGTAAGATATACTGAATAAGAAGGTTCTGTCTGCTAAGGTTGATATTTTTGTCTCTCCTTACCATTCTTTTATTGCCATGGGCACATAGATTTTAAGGACATCAACGCACAGTGCAGAGTTGCATTTTCTTTTTTAGTTGGATTTAATGAAATTATTTTCAGTCAAATTATCTAAATATTTAAGATACGTTCAGGATTGGTCTAATATTTTATGAATGTGATATTGCAGTTGAAAACAGGGAACAAAGCTGAGTTACCATACAGACCAATTTTAGAGAAGCCTATAGACACACAAAGACATTTGGGTTATTTGATTGGCTCCAGTACCAGAGGGAAAGATAGAGTATGTAACAAGCACTACATGAAACTAGGCTTCCCTTCCTGAAAACCATATAGCTTACATGCAATTGCCATAAAAGTACTGCACCAGACATTTGGCTATATTATGGAGTGTGTCTCAGTGAACCTAAAAACACATCTACCCTGAAAGAACAGAACATCGTAGAGAATGGATATCCAGATCCAGTGACCATTTGGCCTTCTTTAAACAGTACTGAAGGAAAAATGATTGCAACAGTGATGAGTAGGCCTGCACATAGACTGACTGTTCCCCAGAGTCCTTCATTCTTGGAAAAGATGGAGATGTAAAAAGTGCAAGCCAATCTGGAGCACAACAGGGGCCGTTCCCCCTACTCTATTTACTCTTTGATAAATGGAACTAGGGGTATCACTATCCCACGTTGCCCATGTCGGTGTCCTAAAGGGCACGGTGCACCTGCTGGGGTGTTGGTTGTTGCGTGGGGGGGCTCTGGACAATGTTTTGTCCAGCTGTTAGACTATAAAAAAGTGGGGTACACAGGAAGAGGAAAAACACAGGGGTTGGTAGTTTGTCGACTTAACAGTGGTATTCAGTTTGGTCTATGTATGTAAGACGCATTAGTGTGTGTATCACAGCAAGACGTGTGTGTTTTTGTATGTGACTGAGTGAAGGAGTGAGTGTGTGTGTGTGGTGCCGTTACTCTTCAAGCAAGGGCAGGTGCAAGAAGTACATAAACACACAGCTAGGGGCCAGAGGCTACAGCACTCCATCAAACACTGTGAGGGCAAACGTGGGCAGCTGGATTTGCCATCCTGAACGCTGAGGAGAGTGAAAAAAAAAAGGAAAAGGAGGGATGGAAAGTCAGAAAAGAAATACTAAGGGATACAAAGAAAAAGAAAGAAAGAAAGAATATATTAAAACAGAGAAATGACACATGAATGAGGCAGTATGGGATGTGGAGGATTTTTTTTTCTGCATACTTTAATAGTTGGCGTGCACATGTCTCCGTATGTCTATGTGTGTATGTGTGTGTGCAGGACATCTGCAGCCTTGCCATGTTTTACACATTCCGACATGTCCTGCTCTCGCTGCTTTGAGAAATGGTATGGGAAAGTTTTCTGTGCGTAATGCCAGACCAGGCAAAGCTACATTTTAAAACAGGAGGCACAGTGTTTGTGTCAGCCTACATTAAAAAAAACACTTGTGATAATGCGTCAGACATACTACACAATTTTCAAATGCTATGGAAAGATATTTTAAGTGAATAAGCCAAGATATTCATATGGGAACAGTGAAATGTTAAAAGATGAGGAAGGGGAAGGCAGAGATTGTCTTCTCAGTGTGAGAAGCTGTTTAATGTATGTTCTTGAACTTTAGAAAGCATCCAGAGGAGCCATTAAAAGCTGATGCAGAACCTAAAACTGTCTCTATAACTTGAGGTGAGGCCTGAGAAATAATAATATCTGGAATAAGTTGATGCATATTACAAGACTGAAAGCAGATATTGAGAGAGAAGGAGGTACAGGATGTAAAACAGCTATTAAAGCGGTGTTGTTATTCAAGTTATTACACCTCCCTTCCACACAGTCACATTATAGTCATGAGTAAAGAGTTCCCCTACTTTTCAGAAAACCGTTCCCTGGCACGTATCTATGCATTAGGGATCAGTTTTACATGTGATGACGATCAGCTGACAAGAGGATGTACACTATCGCCAAACCCTAATGGGCAAGTAGTCAGACAAAGACAGACAGAGAAGGAAAAAGAACCAAAAGTACTAAAAGCTCCAGGTCTGGCAGTGAGCCCACGGCAGCAAGGGGGCTGACAGAAAAAGAGGTAGACATAGACAAGTTGGGTAGACCGAAAGCAGCCAGCTGAGCCATTAAGTGCTGATGCAGAAACAATAACTGTCTCTCCTAAGTCAGGAAGGGCTGAAGTAGAAGCAGTAAGTAGGAGCAGGAGGTCTGCTGGCACCTTGCCCAGTACTGACACACAGCAAAAATACAGACACATGCAGAGAGAGCGGGACAGGAATATAGACAAGGTGAACCAGTAGTGTTTTGTCCTGCAGTTAAAGCTGAGACTAAAGCAGCACTGGCAGTCGACATACACAAGTCTGCAGGGGAGACTCAACACTTCTCATTTCCATACATCCAGAAATGAAGAGATATAAAAACACATGAATGTAGCTTTAGGAATGCATTAAATAATTATAATCAGTTGTTTGTTCAAACAGCAACTAAGAAAACAGTAAATCAGCAATAAATGCAGTAGTCTGGTGGCCTTAATCTTGGCAGAGCTTATAGTTTTGGCTTGCAGTGCTGCACTTGCCCACAGTAAGAAATGCATTTCAGATTTCAGATAGCAGCAAAAACATTTTTTAAACTGAATTAGCATGAATTGATAGCTAACATTGTTAAATAAAAAAAAACAACTTACATAAAGCCCTACTGGCAGAGTTTGAGGTTATTCTAGTACATAAGTTAACTCCACTTACACTAGGGGTAAGAAATATGGCCAAAGTATTCCATCATGATTTAAGTTACAGTTATTATTCTGCAACTTAAATTTAGAAATGGTTTGAAAACAACATACCATTCATAATCACATTTGAGTTTCTTCTTTTACTTTCATCTTCCATACAAACAATTGCAAATGCTCCATGTAATGCAAATCTTGAGTTAAAGATTGAGAACGAGAACTGAGAACGATCATTTCAAGTGGTGTAAGTCTCACAACTACTGCATATCCCCCAACTCTAATCCATACTTATTTTGAACTGAAGAACCATCACAATTAAGTTAGATGAACAGACAAAAAGAAGTAAGCGTGAAGTAAGCAGCAAGTGTCTACACACACATTTCAGCCAAGCTGCTTCCAGCAAACTGCAGGGGTTAGAGTGGTGGGGTAAGCCTGCTATAACGGTGGTGGTATTAAGACAGTGATGGGGTGTAAGTGTTGGTGGTAGCGGAGGCTGGGGGTCTAATTTCCATGATTACCATCCCCTCCAGGTGCTGCCTGCCTTTCCGTCTGCCCACTAAAGCAGTGACACATGTTCTCGGCACATTCAAACCTTGGTTCTCGCTGCCACCGAATTACCACAATTAAGGAGTCTTCATGCGGAAGCAATTTGGCCAACACTAATGGGCCTAGGCAGTGGGGTTTGGGAGACGGGGGGTAGATGCAGAGCGAAACCCAGTGAAAGAGTTATAAAACAAGTGAGAAAGATGAGAGAATACGAGAATAAGGGAGAGACAGATGTGCAAAGAGTGATAGAGAAACATGTGCTGTGACATAGAGGATTCCCACATTGCCACTTGTAAAGACATGATTAGTCGGTGGTGAGATAGGCCATTAAAACACAGTTCTGGATGAGAGGGCCTGCCTCTCAATCTCCTATATCCCCAGCCTAATGCTGCCCTGACAAATTTGGTTAGTATAAGAAGCAGGGGCATTCTGACTTTGAAGTGGCAGCCAGGATGGAATGCCAGTGTGGTTCCACCATGAGAGAGATGCTCGAAACTACAGACCGCAGCTAATGACACTAAACCAGCCCCTCCGTCACTGAAACGTAACTCTGGATTTCTGCGCCCCCCTCCTCTCTCACTCGCTTTGTGTCTCTACAACTCACACTTGCTCTTTTTCTCAGGCTTTCACCCACTCTCTCCTCTTTGCTTATGGAACAGTATTAAAGAGAAACCATGCAGAGAGCCCTTGTTTATCAATAATCCGCCGAGATCAATATTTATGTCTCAGCTTTGCAGAGGCTGACTGTAACTGTGTGTGGTGGTAGCCAAGACGTGACTGGGGTTTCAGTGCCGAGGCACTTCAATGGGAGTTACAGTGGAAATTTATGGCCTTGTGACGTGGAGCTATGTGCTCAGTCGGCACTAGTCACTACCCTTAGATGGGACGGTTGGCTCCCAGCAGGGAGCCAGCTCTGCAGACACTACCAGATGACATAAATACAAACAGATTTATTTGGGGCTGTCATTGATTCGGGGCTTAGTAACATTCAGAGCAGTCTGCTGTGGGTGCTTTAAAGATCATTCTACTTACAGTGCATTTTGTTTCATGTCTCAGTGATAATCTTTGCTTTATGTGCATATGAACTGTACTTTTAATGAATTAATGTCAGACAGTTATTAAGCTACTTAATTACATATCAAATGAAAATTCTTTTACTTCTTTACACAAACCTATATGTAATGTGTCCTTTATGATTCACTATCTTCCTACCCTTTTTATACTTTGGGATAAAAGTAAAGGATTGTGCTGCATCAGTCTCTCCAAGTGTTACTCTTAATGCTTCCAGGATACAACAAGATTTGTCCTATTTGTTGATTATACACCTACTGTCCACTAAATTAAGTATACATTTTAAACTGTTATCATTATTTATTCATATCATATGTCAGTTGACCGTCCACGGGAGAATAAGGAGTCGAGTGCTCCAACACTTAATGGTGAAATCTACAGAAACTCTGCACTACCCAAGCTTGGCCAGCTAACTTAACTGCCCTACTCAACTACCAACAACTAGCCAGGTTTCTAAAAAGCATGATAGATCTTGGAGATCAATTACAAACTTAAGTGCTATACTGTGCCAACAGTATATTGGATTTAGTGGTAAGTGGAATGATGCCCCTGAGAAACCATCTATGATTCATAAAAGAGAGCAAAAATAAAAAGTTGGACATGAAACTCAGGCTTCCAGATCCTGTACAGGGATCGTCCATGTCCTCCAACATGCCTGGAATCCCATTTTATTTCCCATGACAGAAAAGTGGGCTACTATTCAAACAAACAGGGGAGAGAAAATCTTTGGCACACTCTGAGTAGACTTCTGATTTCTTTTAAATATCATCTTTCACCAGAAGCCAGTGGATGGTGTGAGGAAAAGAGGAGAAAAATCTGGGTGATAAATGACAACCCTGATGTCCCCTGGTGTGTGTCTCAAGTCACCAACCACCATATATATATCATTATATCATGTGTATTTGTGTGTGTATGCCCGCACAAAGCTTTTATTTGGGGAAAAATAACTTGTGATGTTGTTTAATAGAAGAGCAGACCTCAGGCCCATTATGTTCCACTCTTCCCATTAAAGATATAAATATCCATGTAATCTGACATCCAATTGTGGGCCAACACAACAGATCTCTGTTTTGCATTGACTACACTGGGTTCTCTCATTAGCTTAGGACTGGAGCGAGCAACAGAGAGAGCAGAGAGCTTCAAGAAGACAAAAGAACGGAGGAAGGCCCGAGTCTGGATTGACTTAAAACATCATCACAAACTGCCAGGAGTGGAGCGAGGGCCGTCTGTAGCTCATTGAAGTTTTCATTGACAAGAACCGTCTCAAGTTCCATCCAAGATTTATTTATCGGTTCTCTGATGCTGACACAACGTGTTTTTAATGTCAGAAATAAGGTTGCGTATGGATGAAAAAGCCCTCTTTCTTTCCCTTCCCTCCTGCTTTCTTCCTGCCCTGATGTCAATCCGTGAAGCAGACAAGTAGACAGGCAGAAATTTCTCTCAAACCAATAAGTTACCTCTTCAAAGAAGTATGGATACTTGAGTGAGGGGCCAGGCCATGCTGAAACAGACATCTCAGGGTTTTCATTAAGCTTCCCATCTCTTTACTGACATTTGTGACAACCACAGACCATGAAAAAAGTCTCATGTCCTTCCCTCTTTCACTTTCATTGTGGAACAATGAAAAGGACTATCAAAATAATCTCCATGAGCTAAGTGTATGGGCCCATTATATGACAGGGCAAAGCTGCATGTTCCTCTGGCTTGTCTTGATTAATAGATGGGAGACATTAAGGTTCTGAGTAAGAAGGTTATGTCAACCAAAACCTGCACAGGAAAACAGTGGAAAACAGAGCTGAGGACAACCTCCCCTGTTGAGTCTCATAGCTAGGAATATGCTACCAACAGCTGCATTACGGGAAAAGAGAAACACAGAGCAGGGTAAGGAGGGGGAAAAGATAGACTGGTACGTTCTGGGACCAGACAACATAAAGCGCACAGCATACGAGGGATTAGTTTACGGAGGTGACAGAGTGATATGAAAATTGACACTTTTTCCCCTCCAATAACACAGAGCTATTACCAACACTTATTATGCCACAGCGTCACAGGGGGATTTGCGTCAGACCCATGCTCCTGAAGGCAGTTAGATCACAGGGATGTGAACTGCTGGCCATGACAGGAGCAGCCTTTTTCATGCAGTGCAAAAATGCGTAAAAACTGTTGTTGACATGGTCTTCTAAGAGATTGCATTTGTTTCCAAGCAATGGGAAATATCAGTGTGAAGTATAAATAAGCCTCCCTGACGTAACCTTGAGTCTTTTTCCCTCTTTTCTCTTTTTCCCTCCCCCATCCCCCATTGTATGTGTAGGGGAACTTGTAAAAACAAAGGACTTGTTTTAATAATGATACTGTTAGGAGTGAGAGCATAAGTCCTGGACTATTATTATCAACATGCTTCTAGTAGGCATGCAGTGAGAGCATACACTCACTGTATCCAAACATTCTTGCCGTCATTTGCCTTAAATGGGATCGTATGCTGTGAGTTCGGGAGCATGTATAGGATTTGCTTAAGATGGAGATGGGCATGCATCTGTGCATAATCACATCTCTTAACTGCCATATGTGTGTGCACCTAACCTGACACTCAATTAGGTGCAAAAGCTGGGTTTAATAAAGAGCACCAAAGGCCAGTTGTGTTTCTGGGCACTGAGGTCCACCCCACACTCTCAATCTCTTTATTTCCTTCTTTCTGTCACTTTTCCCTTCAACCTTTATTTTCCCTCTGACTTTCATTTTTCATTCTGCTCATTATATCGTTCACTCTCTCTCTTCCTCTTCCCCAGTTCTTTCCCCCTATATCTGTCACGCAACAGTTATGTCACAGCTCGTATATCACCCAGCAATCATCTCGAGTACGTCTGGTGACCACCACCAACCAACTTCCACTAGACCCCCCCCCTTCTTTTGTCCTGGCCCAGACCACCACAGAGCTCTGTGGCCAGAACACCAGCTGTGGTAGCTGCATTAAAGCTGAATACATCACTCGTGGAAATGCCAATGTTGTGCCTATGAAAATTATTTTGATCTTTTGTCTTTTGAAACGCAAACTTTTGTAGGAAAATAAAACAATGAGACAAGTGCAAGGATCGAAGTTATGGATTTGGATTGTATAATATTAATAACACTGGCCAAGTTTCTGCTCCACGTCCTTGTTCCAACTTTGTTGGGGATCC
>JAOWBC010001592.1:3283089-3294318 GCA_028566105.1 Hypoplectrus providencianus
ATCTACAATACATGGAACAAGAGATCAATGGGTCATATTCCTTCAGCAAGTAGAGCCACCTGCAGGTTTTAGAACTCATCTCTGTGTCCTATGCTATAAATACACCTGCTTAAATTGAAAAATGTAAGTCCCTTGACTTGACTCCAAAGTGCATGAATCAAAATCCAATAAAGCTATCATCATCAGCAGGAAGATGAAGAATACTATAAAATAACATACAGATTTCATGTGCTCATTGCTCATGTACTGGATTCTGGATACTAAGGATTTTAGGATTTTATCCAAATTTAAATTGCTGTAATCCATGAAAACGTCTTAAATTGACACTTGAATGAGATCACACTACAGGGGATAACATACTATGAAAATAAAAAAAAAACAATGTGGGAGGTTGGACCCTGATACAACCCTAGTATTGATTAGTAAAAACATGTTGCTTTCATTTCCAAACGTTATTAAAGTTTGAAATTAATTGAAGAAATTGCCCTCTTTTTCCAAAATGGTGTAACACTGTGAGAAACAAATTTAATGGTTTGCAAATCTTTGTGACCTACTGCACATTCAAAAAAATACAGTACAAAGGTAAAATATCCAATGCTTAAAGTGGGAAACATTTGTTATAATGTAAATATACACTCTTAATGCTTACTGAATAAAGGTTCCTTCTTTGGTGAGATAGATGACAATATGAATTTGAGATTGAGATTACACTTTCCCTGGACCACAGTCAGACTGACCGTATTCTGATGCACAACATTCAATACACTTACAAACAAATGCATGCAGACTTGAGTAGTGTGTGGGAGGTCACTGTGGTCAGTGTGTTGAATCTGGGGTTAGCAGTGGCTAGAAGCAGTGGAAGGCAGGAATTACTGGCTCCTCTCTACTACTATTACTGCTGCTAGTGCTGCGTCTACGATGGCTGCTACTGCAAACCACAAAAGCATCCTGGAAGTATAAACAAAGAAAACATGTAAGATAGGTTGGCCACTGGCAAACACAGAAGAGAGAAAAAGAAAAAAAAAAACACAGGAAAGGAAGGAAAATCAGATGCTGTGATAAGCGAGGCAAATACTGCAGAACTGTAAAAATATGGAAACAATAAACTGCACCAAAAAAAAGGAAAACAGTAAATGTTTTCTGAAGTAAAAAAGAGCAATAGAGTAATTCATATTTTTGGAATTATTGAACCAAAAATGGTAACAATGAGTTGTTGTTATCCTTACTGGACATCCCAGGGGTAATGGGCACAAACTTTAAGACAATGTAACGCCAACGCGCACTAACATACAACTCTCTACGGAGCAATCCGGTTGTCTGGTGAACTCTAGCGGTTCAAGAGACATGCTGTTTGCTGCAGACCTCACCAATAAAATACATGCTAGTGTTAGCTTCACTGGAATGCAGAATGAGAATGCTGGAATACTGTGTCACCACAGAAATCTTTGCTCATGCTAAGCCAAGCCGACTACAGCATCATCGGAGATCTACACCGTACTGCGGATGGTCATGTGACAGAACAAGCCGTCATGCAACCAGCAGTGACTGACCGCATCTGATTCTCAAGGAGAATAACATTTAGCAGCTTGTTTTCTGATTACACTCAATCATAGCTGGACTTGCACAGCATACACTGCATATGCTACTTGCTTCCTACCTGCTGTAGCTGCAAGTGAGGAGCTCAGTAACTTAGTCTTACAAGTCCTAGTGGCTTTGCTCCAGTCAAGAACAATTTTTAGTTTTTGACTGCTGCTTTAATCTGAGCTCACCAATTATTTTGAAGAACATTTTACAGTCTGTCAGTACCTTGAGATTAAAACTGAAGCTTTGTTGAGTTTTGCCTCACGCTGAATTGTGGAATTTCCTTTGGGCAGGGAATGAAATCTTAAACCCAAATGGCTCCCCCGCGAAGGACACTGACCATCTGTGTTATCAGCTAGACCTCAATATGAAACACCTTCCACTATTGAAAAACCCTGTAACATCAAAAGGATAGAAGGGAGGAGAAATTCCTAAAGGGATGAGAAAAAAAAGCACATGTTCTAAGTGAACAGCTTATGTTTGCTATGTTCAGTGTTCCTCAGCATGTGTGTCTGTGGGTGAGCTCTGTCCTGGCAATGGCCTCATGACGGCTAGATGGTGACACAAGAATAAACAATGAAACAAAACTGAATCTGGATCCGGGTCTGAATCGTGTGAGCATAAAACCAGACCCTTGCTTTAACCACAAACAGTTGTGGCGATTCAGATGGCAGGTCATGCTAGCAAAAAAAGCGGCCACTGCTAAGATGGCAAACACTTACTGTGCAGAGGGCCTAATAAGCAGTTTAACTGTAGATCCCCATAATTATCATTTAAAAAACGAAAAAAATAAAGAGCAGTGCCATCAGTGAGCTTTTAAAATGGAGTTAGAATCTTTGTAGAAAACAAAGAAAGACACTCAAAGCGAAGATGAGCTGAGAGGAGCAGAGGAGTGAAGGTTGCCAGCATGAAACAGCCAGCTAGGTCCCATCACGACACCACGGTGTGGTCAAACCCACAGTGCCCAAAACAGCCAAAACTATTTAGCAAGGTTGCACTGGGTTTGCAAGAAGAGGCACTACAGGACATAGTTCACAGCAGTTTACTCTGTTTATTTCACTCTTCTTCTCTTCTCTCTTTCATTTCTCCATTTTCACTTTCTCCTCCACAATCCAAGCTGTCACATCAAAGACTGAGTGAGGCTGGGACAGCTAACATCTTCCTTAAGGCGTATGAGTGTTACCACAATTTCAAAAGCAGATACAGTACGAGACATATTTGGTTATATCACAGGAATTATTGCTGAGATTTTTCCCCACAAAACATATACTTACACAACACATCACCTATTCCCCTTCACTCTCGCCTTCTAAACCCAAACTCTTTTCCCCACTGCTCTTTTTCTAACCTGCCAGCACACAGACCAGATGTGCAAATGTTTCTCCATGTTTCTATTCAAGCCCTGTTCCAAGAGAAAGGCAGAGTGAGGGGAGAGGAATATTTGACTTCACTCCACGGGAGACCAGTTTCATAAATTTTGGCGGCTGCACAACGGTGAAAAAGGTAGCTTGGCTGGCTTGGCCGAGGGAGAATGTTGACGGCATACCAAACAACATGATCCTAATGAGTTGGAAAATCCCTGGCCCTCCAGAGGACTGTCCAGATGCTACCGTCATGAGAAACGCTACTGTTTTATTGAATTCAGGCTCCCCTCCCTTTCTTTAACAAGGGGCAAAATTTATTATTTGACCATTTAGGCATCCTAGGCGACATGAAGCGTAAAACTGTTTCAGAGTTAATTTGCCCTTGGCTTCAGGTCCAGTACCCCACACTGGGCACAAGACAAGTTGATCTTTATGCCAAAGTGTCTCGTGTGAGCGTGTATAATTGGAGACCTAAAAGTTCGGATATGTGCTTGCACTCATGCTATATGGGCTGCAGCCACTTTACCCGTTACTAGCTACTATCAGGTTGAGTTGTTTTGGTCGAATGCTAATCTGGCACATAATGTGCTGTGCTATGAGAAATAACTGTAAAACTTTTCATAAGAGTCAAATCACTTTTAGCTCAAGCCAGTTCCATATATCTCTCTTGACAATTTTCTTGGTACTGAAACACAAGTTTTATTTTATGGAGAACTAAACAAACAAAGGACAGTAAATGCACTTTATGAGATTTTCTATAAATCAACTACAATGATGAACGCATTAACATCTAATACAATAGGCTAAAAGAGACCAGATGAATAAAGTGATGTAGTTTCTTCTTTGACTATTTATGATTGAAAATACAGAACCCGCTGCAAAAGGACACATTAATCTTCTATGTGGGTATTTTTTTCATAGTGCCAAGTGACTGACTCGCCAGTGCAAAATGTTAATTGCTACCCCATCACAAGTGCAAAAAAAACACAAAAAGCCTTTTGCCATGCATAGCAATTACAAACACATGCACTGGGAAACAGCATCTGAATTTGGAATTGCCTACTAGGTACTACTGACAAATGCAGTATCCAGTATGTAATACTGTATGTAATAACTGCTTTTCAGCGTCATACATATTGTGAGAATGTCTTATTTTGTAGAAGGGAAGGCACTACCTCAGCTCTTCTTGGCAAGATGTGTCCACTGAAATGTATATTTACAGTAAAAAAAATAAAGAGAAGGGAAACCATACCTCTTGTCATTACCATTATAAGATATGTTTACATTTTGAGGGTTCCAAGAATTATTTTATGATCACCACACATATCGTGTATTAGTAGTTATATTGTATATATATCTTAAAATATCAATCACTACTGCTTTAATGTCAATACAGTTGACATGGTTTGCCAGGTTATGGCTGTTTCAATATGATCCTTTTTTTTGTTATCTACATACTATATATTGGTGAAATCAGTATGTGATCGGCAGGATCTTACCTGGAGCTTTGTACACCTCACGGAGCAAGCCTTCACTCAGTGTCAATGGGGCTCCGTTGACCAGGCTGTGGGTCCAGCTCTGACAGATAGCTTGGAGCAGAAGTGTCTGGGCTCTTGTGGCCTGGACAGTGAAGTGGGGAAGCTCAAAAATACACTCTGTGGTGGGGACTGAAGACCTTTTGCTCCTGCAAAACAGGGACATTACATAAAAAAAGATCGGGTTAGATGAAGGATAGTGACCAAGGAGAAAAAGAGACAGAGAGAAAGTCATACGGTGACAATTACAAATGACAGTATGAAAAGTCGCATGTAAGAGCCAACATACACTTAATGAAATGGAAGCCGCTGGAAACAAATGGTTCATGACTTCCATGAATCCATCAATATCACATCACAACATAAAACAGCTCATTGATAGCATGAGTGGCCAAATAGGTAGAACTACATTCCAACAGCAAATTGAAGAAGTACCAAGTGCAAGCCAAGCTTTCCTTAGTTACTTGGCAGGTAGGTGTAGTTTGCCTCTCTGCCGCCGACCCCTCTCTCCCCTCCGTCAAAACTGTGATGATGATTTATGTGAAGAGATGTACAGCCCAGAAACCTGACCCTGAAAAGAATCTCTACGCATTTAACATTTCATCTGTCTCCAAGAGTGTGGAGGGAGGGAGTTTGTGTGAGTGTGTGTGTATGACAAGCTGATGAGTTGAGCGTTCAGGGGGATGAGGTAACAGCACAGTCAGATGGAGTCCTCCAGGCCCCTGTCCATCAGAACCTCAGTGGACCATGCTCTCATTTATCATCTGACACACACATACACACACTTTTTTTTTTTAAAAATTGTTCTTCAATCCCTCCTCTCTAACATTTGCCTAACTCTCTCCCTTATTCACTGCCTAATCACTCATACAGATCCAAACACACTGAATCACACTTCTCACACATCTTTGATACCACACACAAAAGATCCTGACACACATACAGTAGACTGCCCATCAAATCCCTGATTTAGGTCCCTGAGTTCTAGGCTGTGAAGTCATGGCTCCTCAGATTTAAGGATCCTAACCATGACATCAGCAAGAGCAGAAGGAGGGATTCCCCACTCCATGTACACACACACACACGCACACACAAACAAAGGTATGGCATAATACACAGTGCTGAGTGATAGAGCACTTGTTATCATCACGACTACTCTCTCTGTGTCCGTCAACTCTCTCTCTCTCTGTCCCTCCTTCCCTGCGAGTCCCCAGGAACCTCTGCTCACTGGAAAAAAACCCAGGGAGCCCGAACAAAACACTGCAAAACAAGCCTGTTTGGTTTCACTCCTGTTTTCCTCTCTTCTGTTCTGAGAGGTTCTTCGGTTGGGTTTCTGAGGACTGGCAGTGCCCCCATGCCTAGATACACATCTACTTTTTGTGTGTGTGTGCACACATGCTCGCTTGACTACATATTGTAATGGCCTTTGAGCAGCGCTTTCGGTGAAAATAGAACCGTGACCAATTCCAGGGATGGCTGCGGCGTGTCAGGAACAAGCATCACAGTTCATTTAATCACATATCCATTTTGGTCTGGTCCCAGTTCAGAGTGTGGGATATGTCACGGGGTCTCTCCCTCCGCTCAGCAGCTCTGCAATCGTTTAACTCCTCTGCATCCCTCCCTCTCTTTCTCCCTGTGTCTCTTTATCTTTCCCTTTATTCTGCTCCTGGGTGGTTCGGCAGGGTGACATGAGCTGTTAGCTGCACACAGGCAGGTCCAGAGTTCTTAACTGCCTGCTGTCTCAGAGGGGGACTACTATGAGACAGAAAGTTAGAGAGGGTTTGATAAAGAGAGATATAAGAGGACAGGAAAAATAAAGGCAGTAAGAGAAAGAACCTCTAAACCTGACAGGGTCAATGAGTTTACCTTGACAGCACGCATGTACATTTTGAATTCCCAAGAAACATATGGTGCATTTGGCACCATGGTGAACCATGCAATGTCATGCTTCTCTACTATTAGAAATCACTACTGTTGCATGCTATACAGTAAGACATCCATCAAACTGATTTTCATGTGTGTTCTTCGTGTGTTCAAATGCGTGCATGCCTGCGTGTGTACACGTAGCAGATATTGCCGCTGAACAAAAGAAAGTGAAGGGGACCCAGCAACAACAATGTCCCCACATGCAGAGCAAATGTGCCTGCAAAGCCACTTCAATGGGAGGACTGGCAACGGATGAAAGTTTGTTCGCTTATTCCAGTCTTTATAGCGTTTCAGGGGAGCTGTCATGTGCATGTGGTCGTCTAAAACTTTAATTATGCACCTGTTTTTATTATATTATGCCCAATTCTTTGCAAACAGCAACTTGGATCTTGGAGCTAAATGAGAAGCAGAAACTCTCATTAGGGTGTTTTGGGAATGCTGGATGTGAGGACAGCCAGACACTCATCGGATTTCATTAAGTAGTTGGCACAGACAGTGTTTCTTGCTGCAACATGGTAAACAGCTTTCTGGCAAGCAGCTCTTACCACAGTCTTTGAAAAAAAAGTCAAGAGGTGGAAATACAATTACTAATACCTGTTGCATCAACAGCTGAAACATATTAATACACTGAAACACATATCTTAGAATGTGAAATAACTTACCGAAGGCAACGCACTGGTTTAATACAGTATCCATATTAGAAACGGAGTCTGTAGCCTAGGGAGCAAAACTCATTAAAGCATATTTCTACTCATATAATGTGGAGACCCACCAGAAGTGGGCCCACAACCCATTTTGGAACCTGACTCATAACTTAAAAAATCAGTTCCTTGGCTTGAACTTCAGTGCCTCATTGAATAGGCTGTCTCTGACCTCACAGTAGTCCTTTAAGTCAATAACTTTTTTTATTAAAACACAGAGGCCACCAGGAATATGTTAAAAGGAAATCAAAATTAGTCAGGAGCTATGAAAAATTAGGTGTTTCAATTTCAGCCTATGAAATATGCTTTCCTCTGGTGTATTTCAACAACATTAGGGTTAATTTCCCAACCTGTCCCTTGTTGATGCTGTGACTGAGTGACGAAGACCTGGACCAGGACTAGGACAGGCCAGTTGGCAGAGCTAATGGCTGCTTGGCTCGGTAACTGGCTGACTGACTGGCACAAAGTCTTTCTGTCCAGTGTCCCTGTCAAAATCGGGCAAAAGAGGGCATGGTTTTGTTTGGGGGGTGTGAGTCAGAGTCAGGAGTACCATACCAGCTGTGGTGCTCTATGCCTTGACTGTTTCCTCTGTGTATATGCTCCGTTGTGGACATAAAGCAGGGACAGCAAATTATTTTTAGTCATTAAAATGAATGAGCGAAATCAGAAAGGGAATAGACTTACCAGAAGACCCTCACATAATGTTTTTTGTTAGCTCTGAGCAAAGCTGAGAGCCATCTAGTGACACACTATGCCATTACAAACAAAAGGTATCACTACTCAGCCAACCCTTCCATTTAAACAGCCTCTGGGTAACTCCATGTCTGTACCAAAAACCTTTTCACATCATAATAGCTGAGATCCATTCGGACCATTGGTTCTCAGGCTAATCAGCTTCCTGGTCTGGTCTGACTGTGGTCACATCTATATTTAGAAAAATACAGCTGCGGCTCTTGCTAACAGGCTGTGATTTCTGGTTTGCAGAGGCCAGGCCACACACATGCATGTATATGTACATAGACAAAGGCACACAACCACAAAAATGCACATACCTGAACAGACAATATGTGTTTGCCAATATGCACCTATATCTACGTGCCAACACATATGCTGTCACACAAGTACACGAGCATACACACCTGTCAATGCATTCGTAAACCAATAACAGCAGGTCAGTCAGCCAGAGCACGAACAGCAGCAATAATGAGGCCACAGCTGACAAGGGGCCTGCTGCTCTAACAACCTGTAACTGGAACAATTATAAAACTAGCTGCCAAAATAAAAGACTGGGCGTGTTTGCATGTTAAGCACCCTACACAGCTGTAATAGAAGAGTACTTGTTCTGCTAGGAAGAAGAGAGTGGGAGAGAGCAAGAGAAATATAAAAAGTGCAGAAAACACGAACAAGAGGGGAAAACAGCAAGCATAGGCAAGAGGAGTATCAGGACCGCAAACTTGCAGGTCATATGTTATTCTCCAGGTAAAATAATACCTAACATGGGGAGTCTCATTAAAAAAGCCATTTGGAAAAGCTCCAGTACAAACTTGGTAATAGCAGAACTGGTAGGTTGTTGCTTTGTACTTTTACAGACAAAAATAAATGTAGCCTAATTAAAGACGGCTGCTAGGGGTATGTGTCTGTGTATATATACAATTAGGTGAGTGTGTGTTGTGTACACATAGATGTCCAGTAATGTGTTGGATATGTTGGCATTGGTGCAGATGTTCTGACAGAGGACACTACCAAGAAAGCAAGCGTGAAGAAAACTAGAAAGGTCCTAACTGCACAGCCAAATGTGGTCAGCAAATTCTTTTTTTAAGATCAGCATCTTGCCGTGATTGAAGGAATATCGCCAAGTGCAGCTGCTCCTAATGGTTTACACAGTGTCCCAGAATACAAGCTTGGAATCTGTGCACAGTTTCCAGAATGTTCATTTTTGTTATTACTCATATCCTGTACAGTACCACAAAATCAGCTCCCTCACTCTTTCCAAAATACAGTGACACAGACAGCTGTGGGGGCTCGGAGGTAGGCAAGAGATGTGGAGTAAGGTGTCTGGTCTGTCAACGGACCACAAAGAGAGAGGGGTGGCACATTCACACAAACACATTCCCTGACACAGGTGGATTTTGTCCGTAATGGCAGCTAAATGGGAAATTCCACATGAAATGAAACATAATCCTCCAATAAACTGTTGAAGTTAAAAGTGAGGGGAAGTGTACAAAAAGATAATGCAGACTGGATTTGAGGCAGTAAAAGAAACAAAAAGTCAACAAGATAATCAATCAGTTTTGACTGGCCCCACAATGTGCTACTTTCTCTTGACTGAAACTTATCTGCGTCCACAGCAACGCCAGTGTAATCCATTAAGGCCTGACATATTTGTCTGATAGATACAACAGATAGCCACCGTCTTGGGACCACTGATAGGTTATCTGAAGTTTCTACAAATCATTCACTGTCACACCCTACCTTAATTATCAATACAAACATTCTCCAACTCAAACAGTTAACCAAATGCTCCAAGGCTATTGTTTTCCAATTTCAAGAGCTTCTTTGGCGGGATTTGGACTGAGAGTGGAGGGAAGGCAAGACTGACAGCTTGTACCTTTTCTTTTTTCTTTCTTTGTGGTGCAGATTGATTTGAAGTATTGTAGAATTCCCCATCTCTCCAAGCCAAGGTCACTGACCCCTCTTGAAAATAACCAGAGTGAGTTATGGACTGCTCTCAAGTCCCCTCTTTTATCTTACTACAAAAGGCTCGCTACAGTGTCTTGCAGAGTCTCCAAATGAACATTATAAATCACACTAGCACTTTAAACTGAACAACAACACCTAAGTGGCCAACTAGAGGAATGGGAACATTTTCCCACCTGGATGTCAATTGGCTTGGATGGCTGGACTAAAAAAAACTATAGAAAAAACTACCATATGAAATCCAAGCCAAGAAAGAGAACTTTAATAATAAAGAAATGAAGTAGATAATAATAAATATTATTAATAATAATAATAGCAATAAAAAGAAAATGTCATCTCTGAGACATTTTGTCTTTGTTTTTTTTTGCATTTTCCCAAAACGTTCTGTCAATTATTTGTTTCATTGACAGCACATGATGCCAATTATGCCAATTACTTGATGGAAAATGTAACTTGCGTTTCAGCCTCTACCACAGATCAAATACTATGACCTGATTTTCACAGAAAATATATATGACTAACAGTGATCATTATAATTTTCTCTGAGATAATGTTTTTACTTAAAATACAACTAGAGCAAACTATAAAATAAAACAAAGATACATTTTCAAATTTGGTTCAAAGGTGATAAATAATTATGTGCTATGTAAAGATACAGTGGAGTGATGGTGTCCTGACCAGGGAATGAAGTCACACTCCCTTCATTTGTGTTTTCATCTGAAATTCATTTCCCGCTCATATAAGTGTTACTGTGGTTGTTTTTTGGACAGTTCGTTGTGGTTGTATCTTGTTCACTGTTTTTCTGCATGTAATATTATCTTGTTTTGATAATTTGTTTTAATCCTCTGATACAATTAAGTGATCTGAAATTATTTTAAACTCACCACACTCCTCTAAGTCTCTGCTGGTTCTGAGTATGTGTTAGTAGGAAGCAGGGACTGCATTTGTGGCCACAGCTCAGAGTTTTGCGGTTCCCCAGGGTCAAAGGTGTTCCATGTGTGCATTTCTTAATCATCGGTCCTGAACAGCCCAAACTCTTCATAGAAAGAAACACTGCACTCCACTCTCTCACTCACTGTCATACATACACACAAACACACGCACATGCACGCAATCCTCCCCTTCCTCCCATCTGGAGCACCCCTGACCCAAAACACACACATACATATGCTTACAACCTCACACACACACACACACACACACTGAGATCCATTCTCAGGAGAGGGCTTCATTACACAGGGATTACTAAAAGAAATGTTTTAATCAAGTTGTGCAGACAGCTGCAGACCGCAAGGCGAGAAAATGGCAATGACGTGGTTCATCAGGCGTTAAAGGAAAACACATCAAGAGGTCTGTGTGTGTGTGTGTGTGTGTGTGTGTGTGTGTGTGTGTGTGTGTGTGTGTGTGTGTGTGTGTGTGTGTGTG
>JAOWBC010001592.1:3300740-3313232 GCA_028566105.1 Hypoplectrus providencianus
GTGTGTGTGTGTGTGTGTGTGTGTGTGTGTGTGTGTGTGTGTGTGTGTGTGTGTGTGTGTGTGTGTGTGTGTGCTCCATCAAGGGTTTTCCAGATGATTATTACGGAACACATGGAGTGAATGATAGAGAGAAATATTTTTTTTTTTAACACATCTCTGTAATTCAGAGACTGAGAGATTTATTCATATGTTGCTCTATCAACCTGTGCCCGAGATGGTTTTCCCAGTTTGGTGAGGGCAGCTGGAAGACAGATATGAGCTATTCATTCATTTTTTAGGCCTCTATTTGAATAAAAATGGCTCTAACAAGACCATTTAATATATACATTGGCACATGCATATACGTAAAAGTAAAGGTGTAAGGAAATGTTAAATAAATATTAAAATAAGGTTCATTACAAGACTGGCAATTACTACGGCTACATGTACAAAATATTCTGTTTTTACCTTATTCCAAAGATGAAAATATTCTTGTTTAGGGCTCTTTTATCTTAACACTCAATACATAAGGATTTGAACAGAAAGGCCTCGGGTACTTTAGGAGGGCTGTTTAGTTCAGGTGAAAGCCAACCATAGGACAGGACATTATACAGATGTTGCGATAAACTTCAGGGCCTCACAGACCATCCGCCTCTACTGTGCTGTCTCTGCTTTTGCCACAAGTGGCTTATCATTACAATATTTTACACGATGGCCATGTTTGTTGACTCTCTCGCTCGCTAGTGGATCAATGCAACATGTTATTAATCCAATCAAAATATGGATTAGTGAAAGGACTGATGCTGCTTGTAACATTTAGCTTCTTTATGTCAAAATTGCACCAGGCTGACCATAAATGAAACGTATATACCAAATGCACTGAATAATATCACACACACACACACACACACACACACACACACACACACACACACAATGTAAAACCTATGGTGAGAACTCCTTCATCCTTCTTTTTCTCTTTACCTTTTCCAATCGTTTGTCTCTTCCCTCTGCCTTGTCATGCCTAAAAGCTCTATTTACACTTTCCCAATAATCTTCTCTTCCACTGTATTTGTCCATTCTCTCATCTTTGTGTAGTTCCTCTACATTTCTATTTCTTATTGCTCTCTTCCATCCTCAATGTATTTTGATAGCATTAACATTTAAGAGTATAGAATCATTTGATGCCAATCTGTTTCAAATATCCCATTTGTTCAACTGCTCCACCTTTAAACTCTAAACCATATTCCTCTCCTCTCCTCTCCCTTCATGACCTCTCTTCAACTCGTACTCTCACTGGGGGACATCCCCAATGAGTCATCATCTGTCTGGTACAAGGACAGGGATATAGCAATATGTTTTTTCATCTCCTTAGACAACGTTGTCTTATTTTCCTCTCCTTGTGTTTCAAACCATCTGAAAAATTGTTGCAGTTGTTATCCGATGACTCCGTTTTTCTGTTTTCCCCACCGACCGCTGAAGAAGTGGCTCATCCATCACTTTAAATACCCTCTGATGCACTGCCCACAAAAGACTGCAATCCTCTTCATAAAGTACAATACATGGACCTAAAACCACACACACACACACACTCACATACACACTGTATACAGAGAAGTCAAGCATGCATATAAACACCTCCAAGGATACACAAAGTAGGTTCATACCCAAACCTTTCCAAAGTCAGACAACAACAATTCATGTATGTTTGCTTCCCCCACTTTGTTTCCTGTAATGCCATCCTCAGGTACTCATACAGTGTAAAAATATATACATCTACTGTAGCTGACCAAGTCCCTCTATCCATCACACAAATATGAGTAAATTACGTTTGCAGTGTCTACCTTGTGTTGACCTGGATCACCTTGTGTTGCCATAAATAATATTAATTTAATTAATTCATTGCACAACACCAACACTGGATATACCAAAATAGTACTTATCCTCTGAATGCCAGACTTATTATTTACATAACATTTATACTGTGTAGTGAAATCATTTTTGGAGGCCATTTCAAGTTGCATGAGCTCAGATGTGTTGGGAAGTTTTTACTTGAACCAACCACCCAGAAACATTTTCCTCTGGAAGATCAAAATAATGTTTCTGTTGTGTCAGAACCCTTATTAAACTCCTTATTAAACTGCCGCACAGATGAACAATACCACTTGAGTGATCAGTATAAACAACACACAGCGTAGACTCGACACTAGCCAGAACTGGATGTTGGTAAAAAAAAAACAACAACAGATTTTTGGAAATAAGATAAATAAAATTGAGACACTGAATCATTTGTGTATATAAAAAAGGGCTCTGAGAGTCAATCAAATATGCGCAGCGTATGCCAAACCTCCTTCAAGTGCCAAACATTCTAAAGGTGCAAATATTAAATGTTACAGAAAATAGGTGACAGATGTCTGATTTTTTTCTACTCCATTTCACATTTTTTCCTTTTATTTCACATTGGGAACTCAACCTGTTTCTGTGCTCACTTCTGTTTCTATCTATATTACAAATGCTCACCAATATGCAGGCATCTGGATCAGCTTCCCATACAGTGCAGTGCTGAAGGAAGGGATGATGGGGATGAGAGACAGGAAATCCCCTGTACTGTCCTGGCATGTCAAGCCTGCCTGGAACCCAAACACCTGGAAAGAAAGACAGAAAAGGGAGATAATGTGAGAGATGGTATGAGAGAGACAGGAGAAGGAGAAGACAGAGGAGATGAAAATACACATGCAGCAATGTAAAGATCAAACTACTAACTGGATCCACAGAAGAAGAAAACATGTCAGCTCTCATAGGCTTCACACAAATTCTGGAAAAAATATTACACAGAAGCAAAGAGCCAGAGTTGTTGTTCTCTCATCTCAATCACCACTGAACTGTTTTGACCAGATCTGTCTTCAGCAGAACAGTCACAGCCTAAATCTGTGTTCTTACAGGCCCTGACACTTACAGAGACAGAAGAAAGACAAACTCTTATTATCATCACTGTTCACTGTACACATCTGTCAGCAAGTCCATCTTACAATCTAGGATGGCATTGTTAAAAAATATCCTGGTATTAAACCTGAAAAAGAGTCTTAGTCACTGTACATAGACATACCATTGGCATATCTCGCAAAAGGCATTGTAGTCGACTACTGCTGTCTCCATTATCTATATTGTAAGGGCACTGTTGCTGCATTCTGGGCGTAACATGACTGTGGTTGGTTTAAAGAAATACAATACAGCTTTTTCCCTTTAATCAGAATGATAATCCTCCAGTGCTACCCTAAAAAAAATGTGTGTGTGTGTGTGTGTGTGTGTGTGTGTGTGTGTGTGTGTGTGTGTGTGTGTGTGTGTGTGTGTGTGTAGATACCACTACAAACAATTTCATGTAATTGTTTTTCAAGGCATAGTTGATCACATGACATAAGTGACGTGACAATGCAGTATGACTGAATATGGATATACATTGAGTCATGAACAAACTGTGTCTAGCACTCTGGCATGTTGTGCATGCAGTTCACCAGCAGAGTTGTTTGACAACAAACATGTACTGACTGAGCTAAGGTTTTCAGAATAACTTTGAGGTTTTCTTAAAACATGTACATTAGGTAACAGAATTGAAGTAGCAAGAAATTAAGACTTGCTTGCATTTGCAGTTTAAACACTTTTATATGAATCACATTGATAAAACCAGATCGTGCCAAGATTACTCTAAGATTCAAATTTCACTCTTGCCTAAGAATCATGTATTTTTCCAAGATAACATTTTAAGGCTGACTCAACTCAATGCGCTGTCTTTAAATGACAACATGGATCATGATCATGTGTTCATTTTTTGAACATATGATAGCCAAACTGCCAAAGATAATGTATGGCAACCTCAGTGTTTACATTCTGTTAATAGTGAACATGGTGGATGAAGTCCTGTTTAATATCTGAGGCAGTGGATGATGGCTTGGCCCAGCTGTCCCACATGCAGCTGCTGGATATGCGCAGGGCAAAATTCATTCGATTCCTTCAGCTGAAGGTTTACCAAACCACTCTGCTGTGCAGTTAGTCCAGAGTAGACAGACAAAACTTTGGACGAACCTTAAATGATAATTCATTTATTATAGGACAACTGGCCTATGGATGGAATATTACACACCAGAGTAGTATATCAATTTGAATTGTATCATTGCCAGATACTGATGTAGACATAACAAAGATCCCACTAGGAAATGCATGCTTGGGGCCATACAGCCACAGAATGATTCACTAAGGATTTCTCTGGGAGACCCGATTTCAATTTCTGTTCTCCTTTCAGCAGCTTGAAGAAACAAGTTATTCAAATAGCCCAAAGTTTTCAATTATGATTTCTCTATTTACTTCTGTGGCCTACTTGTTGAGTAAGGCTGACTTTGAGTTCTTGCCTATGACCATGGAAAAGTGAGACAATGGCAAACCGCTACCCTCAAGACAGACACCTTAGCTTTGTCAGCCAGTGTCAATAAAAGACAGATTAAGATAAGCCTTAGTTTATACCCGTTTCAAATCACTTCCTGAAGTGGGTGAATTGCGGCCAGAATGACCTCCACCCTGTCATGATCTCTCTGCCAAAATCCAGAGGCGGAATTAGTACCTTGGCAGTTGCAGATGCTGATTGGCTGATTGGTCAGAAAGATCCTTGGCCACTGACCAGTAAACTGTTAACCCTGCAATGACCCTGTGATAAGGACTACCAGCATGATGTCCAGCAAACATCCTGCCTTAAAAAAAACACACATCCAGGCCAAACCAGGCCAGACTGGGCCACCCCTACATCCAGATCTGTAATCAGGCATCCTAAAAGGCGGATTAGCTGCATTTGCTTAAGACTCCATAGTTATACAGTGTATGTACTGCATTGGACATCTGGGCCTTCATCTATAAATACATAGACAGTAAAACCCTCGTTGAGTTTATTCATAGGTCAGTTTGAAAAGCAAAGCGAGAGATAAAAATGTTCATTGCTGAAAATACTATAGCAATTAGATTTAAGTTTACCTTCACCTGAATATAACTTAATAATCAAACATGATGTATGTAAATCATGCATATTAGAGCTACATAACATTGGAAAAATCAGTGACCATCTCTAAATGGATACATACATACACTATTTGTAGAAAAGTATTCCACATTATACTTAGCAGTACAGCATTTCACCTTTTAAATATTAATCAAAGGGACTTACAACTAAGACTAGGAGTTGTATGTAAATGAAGCTATTCTCACAGCTGACTGTTTAAATTTTTTTCAGCTATGCCATGATTTTCCTTTTGAACTTCCACAAACTTCTAATTGATCGTACTAAACATACTATATAACAGCTAATACCGTTTGATTAATTAAGTTAGGTAATCTAAAATCATGGGTGACAAGGAATCGGGTAAAGTGATTTTACACACATTTTGCCCAAATTTTATGCTGTTGGTAACTGTAAATGTAATTAACAATAATATTTATCTTTTAAGTTCCCAACTCAAAACTCCACCATCAAAGCAACTACGGGATGTTTCACAGCTACACAAAAAAACCCTGTAGCCTCTCATCAATTTGGTAGGTGAACACCATGAAGTAGTCCAGAGTTGGACTGGTGCTCATCAGCAAGATCAGTGGTGAGATTTTAACGACCAGCTGAAAGGGGTCATCGAGGTCATTTTAGAGTGGAGTTAAAACTGGGCCATGCAATTGACCTCAGGTTAAAGTGCAATCACAGCATATGTGTACAGTATGTCTGTTATGTAAAGAGGCAAAGTAAAATACAAATAGTAAAATCAGTGTAAAATCAGTGTATAGTTCTGCAACCACTCTACCATAACATTTGCACTGTACATTATCAAATTTACAAGACATATTTAATTAATTTCCAAGTTTAAAAAGGGGTTCATTTTAACAGTCTAAAACAGCAATAAAATGTACTAAGAGGACCCAAAATTACCCGAGATGTGTGGCATTAAACAGCAATCTAGATTGCCTCAGTAGAAGTTAAACCCTGATTAAATCTAAGACATTAAGATTATATTATTAGGGTAAATGTTTTCTATAAAACTGTGTAAGGACAATATAGTTGACCTGCACACTGATGAACCTTTGTTTTCTCTGTGTATAGTGAATTCTGAATTAGATGCCTTCTGTTTTTATTTTCTGGAATCAGGGTTATAGATCTGACTGCCCTTTTGGAAAAGTTAGGTGTGCAGTAGATGCTGGACACAGCTTTAACCGAAAGCAACTCTTCAAGCCAGAACAAAGTTTGTTGAGATTTGTAAGAAATGCATATTAATTGCTGAATTGCTGTTTATTTGCTCACCTTGAGGTAGAGGTGCGCATAGCAGTGATGTAGCAGGTTGTCAGAAGGCTGGCTGAGACCACTGACAGTGCTGACCAGCTCTGGAGCATACATGGGCACTGAGTGTTCAACATTCACCCTCTCCACCTGGAACTGCACGGAAGGTAGAGGGCGCACCGGCTGAAACACTGGGATATTGACTGGCCCCGGTGCAGTCTGGGTGATTGAAGACATTAAAGAAGAGACAGGGATTAAAACAATGCCTATTCAAGATATTGCTTGACTAGCAGTCTCAGGTCCCTATATCTAACCCTACATTTTCCTTAAACAGAATCAAATCAAATTTATTCTATGATAAAAATTCAGTGTCATTTTTTAGGATGGGTGTAATGGCTGGAATAGATTATTGAATTTTATCTTTTTAGACTTTCTGTATAGTCAAGAAATAGTCAGTAACAACATAATGCAAGAGTCTGTAAAATGCCATCACCTTTTAGCTATAAAACGCATTCAGATTAAATTAGAACATCTACAGCTGTTGAGCAAGATATCTAACGGCCGGTATCATTTTCTCTTCTCCATAACTAACTTGTATCTAGGCAATCAATGATTGCCAAAATCAAAGTAACTTATCGATTTGCTGCTTGTTCTGATAAGTTTATGGAACCTTCATGCCAGTAGTTGCAGCATGTAATGCACAATGGCCGTTAAACCAGTAGCCACAGTGACATTATTCTGTCTTCATTATGGGCTGCATTATAGATTTTTACACCTCCATTAAATTTCATGCAATCCCCTATGACATATCATTGCACCTTCAAAAAGATGTTCTCAAAGAAAATAAGAACAAGGACAAAGGGATGGCCTTAAAAATGTAGCTCTGCGTGCACTACCTTGCATCCCATGATGATAGGCATTAGTGTGTGAAGGAGGTTAAACTCTGCCATGGAAACAGTCACTGAGACTTGAAGCAGAGTGAGACACGTTAGTCTGGTTGGGATGAATTCCTCTAGGCGTGATATCTCTTCTGGAGTAGTTGGACCATGGCTTTCTTCAACAGTTTCTACAGAGACAATGGCACAACAGAAATAAACAATGTTACCAATAATGTTCAAATCTGCAGAGGTGCAGAAAGGGGTGTAAGATTAGATATATGATTACAAAACAATTGATTTTCTTCAAGAATATGTGACCTGTGGTGTATTATTTGAAACAAAGTGAGGGAGCAGAAAACGCCAAATGCATTTGGATTTGAAGACGAAAGATTGTTTTACAGAGAAAGAGGTTAGCTGTAAAGCACACCAATTTCTTTGAGTGGGCGCCTCTCCTCTATGCCTGAAGCAGTAAAACAATAAAAAAGTATTTTCCAACAAAAACCACCACCTCATACACTAAATAAAATAAACATTCACTAAAAAAGTACTGGCATTTCCAAGCAATATTCATTACAGTGGCTGTTTCCCAGTAGCTTTGTTTTTGAACTATCTCATAAAACCACTCATTCAATCAATAACCAGAGACATCCGGAAAGGCAGAAAATGAAGTGAACCAAGTCAACATGGAACAGAGGCGAGCAAGGTCAACGCTCACCAAAGTGAGGAGTGACCAGAGCACTGAACCACTGAAGTGTGTCCAGAGCCTGAGGTGGACCAAACCCTAAGTGCTTTGTTACTGAACGGCCTTGGCTTAAGTCCCAGGACATGGGCTTGTTTCAGTTCAGTAAGGGTTCTGGTGGGCTACATTCCCAGCTTCAAGGTGGGCTCAAAACCTGATCCTAAAGCTGTTTTGTTCTTTGGCCTTCCGCCATGGCCCGCATCAGGTTCATCTGGCACTGCCATGTCCAATCTAATCATATGCCAGGGTTCAAGTCAATATCCACAGTCAACCTTCAAATTACAAAAGACATGCAGCTCTCATAGAACACAGAGGCATGATTACACACACTCAAACATTTTCTATTTAAAGCAGAAAGAAAGGAAAAACCATGATAAAAATATCAAGTGTGCACACCAGAATATACACACTGGCACACACCAACGATTACTGTCACGCTCTGTATTTTCCTGTACCATTTAACAGATGAAACACTAAAAGTCTTGTAACTTTGTTGCTTCTATTGTTCTTCGGCAATATATACAAACATTCACACTGTAAGTAACTTAAAAGTTATTACAAGTTAGAACCTCCTGCTCTAAATAGGGCAAGATTTCTCAGAATACACTTTGATCAGACAATTTGGCCCCCATTTACAGCTAATTTGGGGGAGGACGGTAATTCTTCCTGAACTCCTGGCCAGGAGTCTATGAGGAGGAGTAGAGAAGAAAGGGACAGTTAAGAGGAGGACAGGATGAGAGGAAGGAGGGCAAGAGAGGAGAGGAGAGGAGAGGAGAGGAGAGGAGAGGAGAGGAGAGGAGAGGAGAGGAGAGGAGAACTTGATTTAGGAAAAACACATAAGGCATGTGTTATTTTATCACTCCATCTGTAATAGCTACTTGGTGAAAAATGCTTCCTCTTTTATCTACTCTCAATTTCTCAATCCTCCCCGGGGGTCTACCTATACTGACCCTTCTCCATAAAATGCCAGAGAGCGCAGAGACACATAAAGAAACAGGAAGGAACACATTGACCTACCCAGCTTCAGTCAAAAGCTCTGTAGTAATTACCCCATCATCTATTATCTATCGCAGATGCTGAAACAGCCGAAACCTACGGATGTTATCGTTTCGCAAAAATGAGAGTTATTGCTACAGATATTACACACAGACACACATTCCATGTTCTTTCACAACATCCCAGGGATGAGCTCATCAATAGCTGTGCAGGGATGATCGCTAACAAAGGTGTTTGGCTTATCCTCCCTCATGTGGTCCAAAAGGTCACTGCTTTCATGTACAGCTGTGTGTTGAAAGATGGGTTGTGCAAGGAAATAACAATGTGATGAGGATACTGTAAAGAACAAACTGTTGTGGTTTCATAGAACAAAAAAAGAGTAGAAGAGAACAGAGTAAAGGACAAAAGTAGATAAGAAATTAGTGTAAAATAAGTGTAGGGAGTACAGTGAACTATTAGTTGTCAGCTCAGTATCAGCTTTTACAGTCAGCCGAGTGAAACAGATTGAGCAGCTGTTAGCATGAGACATCTGACCTCTCTGTGGTTTGCAGTAGGGTTCGTACTCGTGGTCCATGGCACAAGTGACCATCTTAAGGATGCGGTGGACTGCACTGCTATGTAGCCTGACATCCAAAGGACCCACTACCAGCCTCTTGATGGATGTCTCTTGAACAGCTGGCACTACCTCTTCCACATTCGCCACTGAGAAGTCCTGTGAGCCTACAAACAGAAACAAACAAGCATAACACAATTAAAAACTCTTGCCATTCCTTCCCTGTTTGAAGAGGTGTGATGGGCGATGTCCAGGGGTAGATAAAATGTTAAGACTAGATGCCAAATGGAAGGAGTATGCAGCATATGAAAGCTGGGAAACTCAAGATTAATTTAAATGCAGCTTGGGACAGTGGGTCAAAGTTTTCAAGTTATGAATCACAACTACAAATGAGTCAACTGATTAATTAAAATAAAGTATGAAAATTAATGTGGGATTAAAACATTATCATGGTACTATTCAATGGCCATTTCCAATGATCATTAGACTTAGACTTAACTTTATTAATCCTTTGGGATGACTCCCACATTATGTATACTGTTATGTAATTTTTTACACAGATTTGGTGCTAATCTAACAATTGTTTCACTATTTCATTATTTATAAAAAATTCTCATAAGTAACTCTCAAGGAAAATCACAGATTCATACTGGAGATTTCTGTTAAAATTGCATTTTTTTGCAATTAGCAGTTCTCTTATGGAAACTGTGAGAAAACCCCTTTATTGTCAATGGGAGCCTTGAACCTTCTGATTGGTCCCTAGTTTGTGGTTGTAAAAGTTCATGAAACTGGAAGAGATTTTTCCCTGATATCACAACTTTGACGTTGGTGGTCAAAATTGGTCAAACTAAAATGAAATGGCTAAGAATATTATCATACATTGATAAAATTGGGCCTATCAAGTCTTGGCTTTCCAGTCATACCCAATGTATGCAATTCTTAGACTGTTCAGTGTTCCTAGTATGCAGAAATATTCAAATTAGCCATTTTCTTAAAGCTTTAGTCTATCTTTGGAACACTTTTTCCTTCTTTCCAACAAGCTATTTTGACAGTACTAATGTTTTCTTCCTCTTCTAGTTTGATATTATATGATATCTCTACTGTAGTCTATTAAGCCCACTTTTGCCTCCGAAAAATAAATGTTGGCCAGGCTCACATGCAGGTTACAGGATCATAGTGAGGATGAAAAGGTACTAACATACTCCATATTTGTTAATATGGAGTATGTTGGTAAGCAACATTATAATTGTCATTTCTTAATTCAGTTTAAATATAGAATATATCGAAAACACAACAAAGATGGCAGTGGTGTAATGCAGCAGCAGGGAGCAGCTCACACAGCCATGACCCTCTGGAATGATGAATATTCCAAATGTCCACTTCTCTCACACAGCTGTCCCTTCATTCATCGTAGGCCCCTGTTCCAGAGGTCCACTTAAAAGACTCAGCTCCCCGGCAATAAAAACAGAGAAATTAAAAATAAAAGAAGGGGGCGGATGAATGGCAGTGAGGGAGGAAGAGGACAAAGGGTCACAACTTTCTTTATTCCCATTACATTCCACCACTGCACAGAACATTCTTACAGCACTATGAATTGAACTTTTTCAGCAAAAAGGTTTTGGGGGTTGGGGTGAAACTCCAACCAAATTCTGGGGATTTACAAAGGGCAACGGGCAATGCCACTTCCCCTTCCCTTCTTCAGTGAGCTTTGGCTGCAATGGATTAGGTCTAATATCAACCATATGGCTGTAGTTAGAACGGTCAGTGGAATGATGAGGAGGCTGAAATTAGCCTGGATTTAGACGATTTAAAAGTGTCTCCATTTCCCAAGATTAAAAAGAAAAAAGTTTTTAATCTGCAATGTTACTCTAATGTGAAGTCAATGGTGAGTGTGACCTGGGTCGGTTAGTATTTCGGTTGACTCAGAGTTTATGTTAGTCCCTTGGCAATGGAAACTAATTTGTTTGGTTGACACTGGATCTGGTCCGCGTCCGAGAAGAAGAGAAACACTGACAGAAGAGAAGCATTCCAATTGGCAAGGGTAACCACAGCCGTCCCGCAGGAACAGAGACTGACACTTATCCTGTTGTCAAAAATGACTTTGACAGCTCAGGATGACAGTATCAATGTTTTTTTTTAATTTAGATTTTTATCTGTAGCTGACAGCAGGAGGAAACAATAGCCTAGTCAGAAAGAGGTAAAGGAAGAGAGATGTACTGTAAGAGAAAAGGGAGGGAGGCAAGTGAAACAAGTTGTTGACACTAGACTATTAATACATCACACGATCTGTTCAAGTCAGCGAACAACAATTGAAAGCATTAAGTGACACATGGGCCTGAAAATGATGCTGATATACTTTTTTGCCATGAGACACAGTAAGAGGTTAAACTTCATCTAGTTCTAATCAAGACATTTTCATTAAGCGTCAAGCAGGTTAAGAGTTTTTTTTAGGGGGGAAGGGGTTGTCATTCAGGTGTCACATAAAGCTTCTCAGCAGCACTGAAAGAAAACGCTCAACAATCACACAATAAAGCACAGACACATTTATGGGCCAAATATAACATTTCAAATTGAAGGGAGAACGCTTTATCTCTTAATGGGAACTTCAGATCTTTCAGACCTGAATAAACATTCTTGAGTGCTACAGCTCAGGAATGAGAAACCCTGCCCGTCTTAAAGCTTCTGCCAGGAAGAGTGACACCTAATTAGCCAAGAGAAGCCTATTCACTTTCTCAAGAGCTTACAGGTAAAAGAGACAGGGGGAAACAGTGTTTCAACAAGCAGCGGGGAGAAAGAAACTCAAATACGTGTCAGCGCAGACTAAACACTCCTGACAGTTGCCCTCCAGGTAAGTTTGGGGTGAGAGCGAGGACAGGAAGGGTCAAGGACCAGGTGGCTGTGACTCAAACAAGACAAGCTCTTTCTTTAAGTCTCCAGGGGCCTTGTTTGACAGAGAGAAGAGAGGAGAAGAGATGAGAAGAGAAGAGAAGAGAAGAGAAGAGAAGAGAAGAGAAGAGAAGAGAAGAGAAGAGAAGAGAAGAGAAGAGAA
>JAOWBC010001592.1:3320427-3351682 GCA_028566105.1 Hypoplectrus providencianus
ACACACACACACACACACACACACACACAAAAGCAGTAATGTGATCTGAAGTGCCTGAACCTGAGGGGAAACGCAGATGAATTCCAACTATTCTGAGTAAGCAGGCAGGATTAAAGTTTGGGATCCATTTCTGAATAGTCATCATACCACGTATAATGTTTAAAACATTAACGTGACCCGAGACGCCAGTTAGCGGTTACACTACCCTCCCCTATACCACACACAGAGACAAAGAGGATTTTAACTTCCTGAAGATCAAGCTGTTCAAACTGGAAATCACCACTAAATATAAGATACAGTGATGGGCTAGGCAGCGTGAATGACTAAACGATAATGGTAGCAAGGAAAAGAAACTGTTATTGTTTGCAAAACTGCATCTGAAATCAGGATAAACGACATCAATATAAATATCATTATGTAAGGAATTTACACAGGACTTTTCTGCTCTACCCTGACAGCCCTAGACACAAATGCTTTCTACTATTTGTGTAATACAGACATTAAATATATTTACAGTTTTACCTACACTATCGAGCCAAGCAAACTCTTTTTTTGGACAAACATTTTTTGGACATGAAAATATATTTCAGTTGCAGGGCTCCAGGCTAACACAATATATTTGTTGTACTGATGCAATTAACTTTTTTATTTTGATACACCCAAAACTTTTATCTCGCCTATGCTGCTACAATACATTTTGAGCATTATGGGTTTTGTTAATTCCCAGAACAATCCCAGAAAAAAAGCAAATTTCTTTTTGCATTATATTTGCAATTGCATACAGGAATAAACATTGTCTTGACACAATCAATGCTTTAACAAGACATTTTTTAATATTTTATATTCATTTTTATTTTGAATTACCAGAATGTTTTAGGTTTTTTTGAGGTCACTGAATGAAGTCAGGTCACTGAATTATTGTCAGTGTGATGTAGAATACATACAGAAAACTAAACTTCATCCATCATTACCATTTAATTTCAATATCTGACATTAACTCGATCATGATTTTCCGAGTTGCAAAAGATGTGATGAATGATGTGTGTAGACTTTATGTCAATTGTTGATCACCGTGTAGATCTTGGTGCATATTTTAGCCCTGTGTAAAATGTTTTTTAATAATGATTTGGTAACAGAAATAATCAATGACAATAAATGTTTTTCAAAACAGCTGATTTACCTTGAAGGTGACAGAAGCTTTGGTGCAATAGAAGCCAATGGAAACAATGGGGTCTTTTGGAGTGTGTTGTTGTGGGTTGTTGGGGATGCTTCCAGTCTCTCTCTGCTGGTAGAGGCCTTCCTCATATTCTTCTTCTGTGCCTACAATAGCTGGGACAAAGGACCAAGCCCAGGACACCCAACCTTGGTCACCTTCCTCAGGACTTCCAGACTGCATGTAGAGTTCTGGGCTGGAGTACTGGTTAGTCCCCTGGCTTTCCATATCCACATCCATCCCTGAAGGGGAAAAATGTCAGAATTAATTATAATGCGGAGATGCACACATTTATTTTCTGCACAATTAATATTGATAGGAGAAAAGTCTAAATCAGCAGTATTAAAAACAGAAGGTAAATATCTTCTGCAGGAAAACAAAACACAATTTTAGATTCCGTCACAATAGTGTTGCCAAATTCATATCACATTAAAATTAGGTTTCAGATGAGAAAACACTCAATTTCCCTTTAGAATGCTTTTACTCCAACAGATCCGAAACATTTCAAAAGAGGAGAAAAACAGAGTAAAAACTGTTGATAATGGAAGCGTGTGTGCCCATTGCAGAACATTAAATGAATGTGTCCACGCCCTCAGGGTAGTTTAATACAAACAAGATGTTTCAGCTGTCAACTGAACACACAAAAACAGCACAAACCAAGACAGTTTCACAGTAGTTGCTGCCAATGCTCCAGCATGCAGGTGTGTAAGTGTATGTGTGTGCTGCATGAACAAGAGCGAGAAAGTGAGAGACATAGGAAGCCCGTTCCAGTGGAGGCCAGAGGGCACAGTCTGTCAGCCAGCATCCTGACAAAAGACAGCCTTGACTATGCTTAGTGGATCCCCCTGGTCAGGGCTGTCTGAGCTGGACCGAACAACACAGGCCATATCCCCAAACGCATGCAGCAAGGGGATGGGCCACATTTGTTTTCATGCCAAAACACTGAAATAGAGGCCATGAGGGAGACTGGTGAGCTATGAGCCATCAGCAAAATCCAAGCTCGGCTAGGGGTACAGGTGAAGGCTAGGAATGGTCAACTGTAACTGTGTGTCAACAACTACACAGAGCACAAGGGGTTGATGGAGCACTGGCTACTGTAAGGCACGGGCCTCTCACCAGGTGAAGTGGGTAATGTCTAAAGTGATGGAAGTAAGCAGACTGAGGGTGAGTGGAGGTAGGAATGCCAAGACATACCAAAGGGAAGAGGTCTAAATATGGGAGGAAGCCTGAACAAAAACGTTTAACAACAAGAAGATGGACTGTGCTGCCAGGTTTGATGTGTTTAAAAAAAAGACAAGCAGAAGTGTAGCGAAGCCCATTGACAATTATCTTTCCCCTGTTTCTCAGCAAATTATTTGGGGGTCCATGGGTTCCCCAAACCACCTTGCACTGCCTTGGTCCCCGACGTTGACCTCTGAACTTGTCCCATCGTGTCTGTTTCCATACAAGTCGGGAAAGAGGAAACTGATGTCAATACACAAGAATGTGTAATCCCATTCCTCGCGGCCTCACGTCCTCTGTGAGAAAACAATATTGTCCGTGAGGTCACAGCTTAGGAATCCCAGAGGCAAAGGCGGTGAAAATTATGACATATTTTAATTAAATCTTTCACTTTGCGAATTGGCAGTTGGAAGTCCCATGTTATGGCTTTTTATCTCTCTCCCTCCCCCCCAATCTCCCAGTTGGATTTTATCTCTTATTTCTCTTTTTTTCCTTTTTGTTTTCACTCTGTGGAAGCCTTTGAGGTGTCAGTTCAACAACTTAAGCTCTTTTGCTTCACGTCACAACCTGACGAAGACAGTTTGAATTGCAAGGCAATCAAAATAAAAGCACAATTACCAATCAAGTGATCAAAACAGAACGGCTTAAGGAGACTTTGAAGTATTAATCCAACGAAGTGAGTGAAAATTCCCAGAGAGTGATGGGGGCTGGCCAAAATGCATGCGGCTGTGGAGTACAGCACAATGACCGCACAAATGTGAAATACAACCAACACTGTTCTGACAAAGACAAAGTTTGGCTGGATCTTTTTTGTGGATAACAAGTGTGGCACCACATAAGCATGCACATGTGCCTAAGCTGATCTTGGGAGCACTATGTAAAAAGATGTGTCAGGGTCACGGTTGGTTTCCATAAAAACCAAGGGCTCCAGGCAGTAGCGTATGCATAAGCCAGTGAGGGATAAGGTGTGTAAGTGAGTGAACGGCTGAGTGACATTGAGACAGTGAGAGGGAAACAGTGAAAGGCAGTGCCTTCGCAGGCCAGTAGATGTCCCTCCATGTTTATAGAGGGAGAGGTAGAATAGTTACCTGACCAACGAGTACAGGCAATTCTGCTCTTTCTCTTATGCATCTGCTCAGATCTGTCTGTTCATCACTTCCTCACAGGTTATACAGCAAACACACACACACACACACACACACACACACACAAAGGCGCGGTGCATGCATTGCACTGGCTTACCTACTTTGATATAAAAGAATGGAACACATATCAACATGTGTGTTGCATATTGTTTCAATTTAACACTACCAGCGTGACATTAACATCAAAATATTTTAAAATCCACTTTAGCAGTCATGGCAGGAGAATATAAAACACTCTGCAAGACGAAAAGCTGTTTCATCCATGTCCATAGACTTCTAAACTCAATGGCCTCCAGGTCTTCACACCGATATTAAAAAGTGAAACGATGATTAAAAAGAGGCCCTGTCACGTCACTGGGCTAGCATAAGGGAGCCACATGAGGTTTATAATGGGCAGATAGCCTGTGGCCTCTGACTGATATGTGTGTGTGATGGTCCATTCCATTCCACAGGCCTCTCAGGACTCGGAGGCACTCCCACAAAGCAAACACTAAACACTCAGTCATATGCACATACATACAAAGCGCAAAACACCTACAGAAACCATTGGAAAAACACTCATACACATGCTCACATATATGCTATATGGAAAGGTCCAAGCGCTCTCTCTCTCTCTGTCACACACACACACACACACACACACACACACACCCTGCCACACTTGAGTAGCCACAGTCCTCGGTTCATAATTCTTCACATACTTGTTGAAACCGTACAGCTTTCGGTGCCGTGACCAGCTGGTCCATTCAAGCATGTTAGTCATCTATGTTTCCAACCGCTGAAATTTTTACTGTGTTTCACAGACTTCATTGAATTTCAGACAGTAGGGAAACTAATCGTCTAATCCTGACTGAAAGGTTGCTTTGGTTAGTGACACACAAGTATCCAGCACTGTCCACCTATAAAGGCTATTCATTAATGAGACATTGGCGCTTAGCTAACAGAAACAGAATCAAGAAAACAACACGCAACTTCAGTGAATCATGGCCACATAAACACATTAAAGGGCTTTTTCCACTTGATTGGCAAAAAAACACCTTTGCATAGGGGGAAAATTAATAATCAACCTTAAACAACAGTTAAAAAAACACATGTACACCCATGCACAAGGGCATTGGAGCCAGATTATACAGCAAAGACTCAGCACCAGCAGCCTATGGGAAATCAAATCAATGTGATGAAGGGCTATGTACGATACTGGGATCATGTTCCAGCAATCATGTGACAATGATTGTTTCCTACAAACTACAGCCCACTAAAAATAAATATGCATGTAAGCCAAGTCAGTCACTATAAACGTCAACATACATGAATGTTGTAGAACTCAGACCCTGTCAATGCTAAAGTCTGTTTGCACTGGTTATGAAAAATACATTATATTTTCTTATTAGAAATAATACATCAATTGAGCTTTAATTCTGTTACAACAATTAGAAGAAAAAAATCTAAAAAAAAAAAAAAAAAAGAAAAGAAAAGAAAAATTTAATCTAAAATGAGTACACTAAAACCATATGTTCCTGCAGAAGCCCAAACACCCCCCAACAAACACACACCCACTTACTACAGTGCATACATACACAGCTAACCCCCCCCACCCCCCCACCCTCTCTCCTTCAGCTTCTTCACTCTGTCGATTACTTCCAGCATAACAAGATCTGGGGGCGCTCAGGTTCCAAGAGCTGGTCCCCTCTTGTATATTTTTGTGATGGGATACTAATTCATTCTCAGAGGCTCCGCATAGCAGTAGCATGACACCGACTCTTACATCTGGCATTGGACACTGAACTGGAAGCTGCGCCAACTTGCAGTAAAAGTTCCAGGCCAACAGGCAGGGAGCGAGTTAGAAGGAGTGAGCGAATGGGCTGTATTGTGTTGGGCTGCCTGCTTCCCCTCTGCCCACCACTTCCCCTGCACCATAATTCGCTCCTGGTGCTACAGAGGCTGATTTAGCCCAGTGGGACCTGGGGCTTGATCCTGTTCTGTTTGGCTCATATGAGGATGAGCAGTTGGGGAGAGATGAAATGGGTGTTCGGGGAATGAGGTGGGGTTTTTTTAAGGGGGTGGCTGCAGCTATTAAAAGTATATCGTTTATGTGTGTGTGTGTGTGTGTGTGTGTGTGTGTGTGTGTGTGTGTGTGTGTGTGTGTGTGTGTGTGTGTGTGTGTGTTATGCAAAAAATGACTGCATGTGAGTGTTTTGTTCAGCTCCTGGACATGGGGAGTGTGATTTCATATGGTGCTTCAATCAGAAAGGCAGAGATGGGCCTGTGTTTGATTCATCCATGTGTCTTCCCTTCACCCTCCTCTCTCCTGCCTCTATCCACATGGAGGGGATCAGGCCTGACGACAACGGTCTGTGTTGAGTTACACGCTCCAGCTTTTGTTTGTGGAAAAAGCAGGAGGAGCGCACACCATGGTCAAAGTGATGTTAAATGTCCCGTTCAGGAACAACAGCAGCATATGGACAGACATAGCCCCTGAACAGAACAAGGCAACATGCAGAGCGTCATGAGACGAAAACGCTGTCTAAGGAAAAGCTTCAAAGCTTTCTGCATGGTCTGATGGCTCATTAACCACTTCAGAGCTTTCAACCACATTTTGTCTGAGAAATATGACTGCTACAGGAATTATATTGACACACATGCTACAACACTGCGAGACCCTGATATATCATTTTTACATTAAATTGAATGGAACAAAATAATGGCTGAAGGAAAAAAATGTTTTTGTTTTGCTGTATATTTCCTTTGCTTTTCTAAGTAGCTACAGCACAGGAGTTCCAGCAAAAAGAGGGCCCTCGGCCATAAAAAAGAGGAGGGCTGCTTCATTCTAACTGAACAAACAAACAACCTGCATAAATGACAGCCTACTTAACTTAACTTACATATGCAAGTGATTTCCTATTGTTTAGGTTTCAAATTCTACTTAAAGATAAACTAAAAGAAACCTGGCTAGAACTATTTAAAAAAAAAGTAACACAGCATTTTTTTTAAATTAAAAAACAAATACTGACCAACAGAATCTAATGGTCAGAGACAGAATTGTCACTGCCTTCCCTGAGAGACCTCACTCACCAGGTAAAATTGCTCCAGCCTCCCTGAGAACACTGCCCTCTTCTCCCTCGCCCTCTTTGTGTCCTCCGATTTCCCCGTAGTAGAGAGCGATAATGAGCTCTAAAATGCGGATAAACATGGGCAGCTGCTGATCAGTAATGGACAACTTCAGGCTCTCCACCATGGTCTGGATCTGAGGAAACAGAGAATACAAGCATAGGAGACTGTTTCAATTATGATTCTGATGGACTCCTACTTAATGTGAATAGGAACAGGTGGATGTTGAGAGTTACAAGAAAGAGATAAATTTCATTAAATGTGTTTATATTTACAGTGTTAATAAATAACAGGTAACAGAAGAAACACTGGAGTACAGTTGGAGGTGGACTCTACTCCAATTGGACTGAATAAAAGTTTACAAAATCTCATCTCACTTTCAGAGGTTAAAGTTCATCCAAACAAGAATTTAGAACATTTTTTTCCTATCAGAAAGAGCCTGAATCCAACAACATAAACAAGTCTCTCCTACATAAATAACCACCACAACTACACACAAAAAAGGCTGTGGGATTATGGATTGTTTTTCAGCATGAGTGGCATTGTTCAAAAGCTGTTTCTTCCTAACAAAATATTTTCTTGCAACCGACTAGAACTGAAAAAAAGTTACCTTATTCAGATAGGCATACCAAAAATGATCTGAAACTAATGTTCAGGTCAAATATTTTAAGAAAAAAACTTTAAAACCAAATACTCTTGGTACTGAAGTCACACATAACATTTGTTGTGTCATTTTCCTCCATTTCCATGTGGGAAGTATAGCCTTGCAAAAATAAACAGTTGTCTTCCAACTTATCCACAACAATGAACTGAAATTAGTCACTATCCTGTTATTGACTTGAGAACAGCTAACCTAACAAAAGTACGTCACATGTTCCTCTGGTAACTGTAAGCTACTATGACAAATTTAACCTTTTCCATTTCCAGCCTGTGTGGTGAATTTTGATGCTGCCAAAAGTCGACCTGGGAAGATAACTATTAAATTAATGATAAAATTTTAAGCTGCTCACTTTGATGACAGATGGGATCTTTGAATTGATGTTGTCATAGGTAAAATGGAGACGTGTCCTGAAGGAGCATTTGTAGAGCAGCGGGTCCTGGTAAAACTCAATCTTGCCACTAGCATTCCGCTTGTCCAAGCACACGGTACAGTCAGCAAAGTTGATCACTTTTCTTAGGACCAGCTCTGGAGCTATACAGAGAAAAGACAAAAGAAAACCTATGTAGATAATTTTGCACTGGACACATAAAAGGTTGATCCACTGGCTAACTAATCAAAAATGTTAACATACATGTATGCAAGCCTGAGAAATTATAGCCCACAAAGGGGTATCACTGAGTGCAAACTAAACCACATGACACAAGACCAACAGAGAGCAGGCCCTGACAGTAATTTCCTAATTATCAGTGATATAAGGAATCTGGGGAGATGATATTCTCTATATTGTGTAATGAAGCATTTACAAGAGGTACAACCAATTGTTTTGCGTGTGTGTGTTGGATAATCATCAGATTCTCAGTTATCAGTGACTCACTCACCCACCCCTGACAGTCTGATAAAAGAACTCATCTTTCCCAGAATTATTTTTTTCAGTGCCCGTAATTACTGTTGAAACAACTGCTTGCTGGGGGGTTATCTGCTAACTCTCATTGAAGAATTTTTTTATTAATTCTTTTATTATTATTTCCTTTTTCTCAGGACATTCCCTGTAAACATGTCTGCATGTCTAAATGCAGTGAGTAGCGGCCATGTGATTGGCTGATTAGATATTTGCATTAATGAGCAGTTGAACAAGTGAAGCTAATGAAGTAGTGTGTATGCGGCAGTAGTTAGATTTGATCCATCTTTTTTACATTATTTATTTAAATGTATATGAATTTACATATTACATGTAATTTCTGTTTTTGTTTGTTTTAAGTTCAGTAAACATGATGTGTCCAGAGTCAAGAAGTTAATGTGGTAAATAATAACGATGTCATCTTTGAGCAGCCCTAGTTTAAATATAATTGAGCAATTCATCTTAACTTTCTCATTATTTCATAAATTTTATGGTTATAAGTGAATAATTACTTCTAAGTATTCATTAAAAGAACACAACAAATAAACCATGCAGCCACCAAAAGTAAGTGCTCATGGGGATTGCACTTCCTACTGTTCTGTTTAAAGTGGCAGGCTTATGTTTAAAATCCCCCACCCCATTTATCTTTTCTTGTTTTAAATGTGAGTTCCTTTCTGTAGCAAAGCCCACTGTGCATTGGATCTATACACACTCCAGTTGGACTGTGGAGTCTGAATCAGAGACCAATCTGGCAGCTGTCACTGGGCATTTCCACAAAGAGTCATGTTTAAACTTCTCTGATATGTCAGTTTGACCTCAGTTTGAACTAACAAAATTAAACACTTACTGTAGTATATAGGTTCTTGTCTCAGTGGATTAACTAGTTAATCCCACTACCAAGGAATGTAAGCAGCCATTTCTCACCAGTGATGTCCATGAAGGCCCTCTCCCATATATCGTCCACAGTGTAGCACTCTGCTGAGGTAATGTTGACCGACAGCACAATGTCATCCTCCACGTACTTGAGGATCAGGTTGTTCACAACAATATTCACGTTGTTCACCACACGTCTGATCAGACTCTGCACATAACCTAAAAACACATGGGAAAGCATAGGAGAAAGATCTTAAACTGCACAATTAAATCACAAAAAAACATGCATACACAAAAGGCATATCCCATGAACATACATATCACAGGACATCATAATTATATATCTAACAGCATACATCAGGGCACATAAACTTAGTGCTGGAACACTGTAAAAGAGTCCAATCCAGAGCTGCATTCCCCAAAAGTCTAGTCTCAATACTACTGACCCCTGCCATCCTCATTGGCTCATAAATAAGAGGAGGTCCTGACATGTTATTCTTTGCCTCAAGTCTATCCCTTGGACATGTAAAGTGAAAGAAGCTAAATATCCATAAGAAAACATTTTTACTCCTCACCGTGCCGGAGCGGCGCTACAAATCCTGGGTGAATTTATGAATCTCTGAAGAACGCTCCCCTCAGATGTAAAGTCCTGTTTAACCCAAAACTATGCACATGCTGCCTTAAACATATCCCTCCCCAGACCGTTACACCACTGAGGAGCCTGCATGTTCACTTAAACATTCGCAAGATTCATTGGATAGCATACAAATGGCTTCACACATACATAACAAAGAACTATATACATACATATTTATACAAAACAGAGTTTTTCAGCTTATGGTGAAATGCGAGGATTGAAATGAAATACAATGATGAGAAGACAAAACCAATCAAATGTGCGACTTGTGTGAAAACACTAAAATAAACATTAATCTTACAGTAGGTTGGCCTGACAAGTTTATGTCATCACTTACTTCAAAATTTTAATGCATTACATTTTAAGAGACACAAACTTTTGGGGTGGAATATAGAAAGATTGAAGCAGGGAGCTTTGTGGTGAAGAGGTGGAAGGATGTAGCAACCCAGAGCAAGGAGGAGCGAAAGAGCTGTTGGATATATTGGGTTTCAGCAAAGCTGGAGGAGCTATCCTGCAGTTTTAGCAGTACCTCCTAATGGCCACAGTGACGCCCAGAAACAGAAGCTTCGCAAAAAAAAAAAACATACATGCTAAGGTCATTACTCAACGAAGTAAGAAAGAACTTAAAATATTACAGACAGGGGAGTTTCGACCGTAAAATATGAAAATATACAGCAATAAATCCTACTAACCACAGGACCAATGGCATTATTCATTCCTCCCATGTACTGTTAAACACAGTCACTACAAGTTAAAACATATAAACCTTTAATGCTTTTCCCTTATTTTCCAAAGCAAATGTTTGTCTTCCTGTATCTACAAGCCTGGCCCAGGGCATAACAGAGCCAATAATTAGGCAGAACTAAATGGTGCTGTTGATGAAAATATTTATATGAATTGGTTAACTGTCCTGCCACTTGTACACAGGCCCGACAAAGCATTAGCATTATCCAATTGACAAAATTCTCATGAGTTTGCTGCCTGACCAAACAGAGTGGCAGGAAGAGAGGATGACATAATATAAACTCAACTCATAAACGCAATGTGTGTTCGTGACATTTGTGCGTGGCCTTGCATGCATGCATGTGCTTGTCTGACTTTGAGTGTGTGCCTGGCTGCTGTCTTGCGTGCATGAATGTGGCTGTGTGTGCGTGTGTGTGTGTGTGCCTGTGGTTCTGGGGTCAGTCAGAAAGCTGCTGTCGCACCTGCAGCCTGGGCAGTAAAACCAGCACTTTACCTCCTGCTATTTCCCTCTCTGGATCTAATTTATCCGTGTCAGAGTGTCTTTCTTGCACTCTCTTACACTTGCTATACCTCTTCTTGCCTCGCACCAAGTCCAGGGCCCCAACCCGTCTCTCTGCGAGCCATCGCGCAGCTCTGAACTTCTGTAAACAATTGACACAGCCAGCACCTGTGCTGCAGCCCACAGGGAAGGAGCCCACTTAAAACTGTTCAACCATAAAATGACTGGAAAAACCAGCTCCTTTATGTGATCTCAGAACAGGCCAAGTACTCTCTTCTGTGCAATACAGGAAAGAAACACTATACTGTCCGTGCTCACCATTTTCCCTGAATATGGAAAGTATTAGCAGTTATCAGCCCTGCCAGTTATTAGCCTTGAGATTGACAAGTCCATCAGACAATAAATGTACTGTAAGTTGGACCTGCTGTGTTATTCTAGAAATGTAATTAGTACAGTTAGCAATGTAGCCAAAATAATACATACAGTAGCTAATTTGGAACATCAAATTAAAAAAAGTTATATAAATCCCAATCCCACCTCATTTGTGTCTTTTTCAGTAAAATATAAAATACCAGGAATGTAAACATAGTGGTACAAGGATCTAATTTCCACAAGAGCAATGTCAGGGTCATAGAAATACAGCAAACCTATGTCATTATTATTGTTATCATTACCACATCATTGTGTAAGCCAATCTATTAGCCCTGTGGCCTCATGTAGTAAAACTGTAGATTCACAGAACCCAACCATACATGGTACAGCAGGTCTCCAGAACAGAAGAAAGGGCCAGCTGGAGAGAGCTCCAGCTTTTACCAGTATAGGATATTCTCTCTCCATAAGTAGCATTTCCCAGTAATACCAGAACAGCTGCTGTATTTGTCTTGTGAGCATAGGCCCCAGTACCAGGACAGCAGTAGCACTGGGCCATGGATTTATCTCAGGAGTGTGTTTGCATTTCAGTCCATGCAAATCTCAGTCTCTCCCAATCACACGCATACTTACACAACCATCCATGCATGCACAATTCTTGGACACACACAAAGCAACACAAGTACACTCACTTCTGATACATACATTTAGATGAGTGCACTAACACAACAGTACATACACAAGCATTTAGCACACAAACATGGCATTGTAAAAGTAGAACTGTACGCACACACATGCACAATGAACTTAGCCTATATAATAATGACCATTCTGTAATTTTGTGGTAGGGTGGGTGAACAACAATGCCCTCCAGACAACTGTTGTTACAACAGTGACAACTGTTGTTGTCGAAAAGACATAAAGTGGAATAATCTACTTGATCTACTATGAGCAACTGTTAAACAGCAAAGACATTTCATATAAAATATACTTGAACTTCTAAAATTTATATTTTTATGGCTCTTTAGGAAAATTCAGCTTTGAATCAGAAAAATGTTGAGTATATCTTTAATCCACCAACTCACAGGTCGCAGGCTAATCTAGACTCAAAGAGAGGCTTGCCACTATTAAATCTCTTTGAACTCATGTAAAACAAAACACATTTTGAACAGTGTGAATAGGGCCAATGCAGGATTCCCCTGGAACAGCAAAATGCGGTTCTCACAAACAGTGGCCACTGGTCCCCCACAAGCAGCAGTAAACATAATCACTCACAGAATCGCCCAAGGTGGAAGCACTTGGTCTTTGGTCTTTGTGTGGCTACCAATCCCATGGCATATGAATTAACATCACTATTTTCCACCACAGGGAGAACAGGGAGGATAAATTCATTCAGTATGTGAGAGCTTAGGGCCAAATGACTGGATAATTGCTGGTGGCTGCTTTTTAGTGTCGGCCGTGTTTTGTTTTGGTTGTTTTGAAGGGGAGAGAAGCAGACGCAACACAGAGGTTTATCGACGTAGATGCTGACGAAGAGGTAACACTGACCATTGCACTGCACACACACCTTTGGAGACAGAAGCCCCCTGAAGTGCAGCTAATTGAAAATTTGGGACAGCATGCAAGTTCTAGTCACGATCACAGGAATGGATGTCGCAATCTCATAATTTCATACCGCTTTGCTTCATTTATTCATGTAACTGTAATGTATGCTGTATGCTGTATGATCATGATGGCCCCTATGTGTGCCGAGAAGGATGTGAAAATGTCCGTCTTCGGTGACCCCTTGTACCTCTTTAATGCTGGTATCAAAAGACATGCTGTGGGGGATAGTGGAGCAAGTGGTATATATTTCAGTTTATTTAAGGATAAACAATATGGGGAACATTATGAGGTAATGAAGATTATTGATACATTTCTTTATCTAATAAGGAAGAAATGGAAATACAAAGAAAATCTGCATTCATGCTAGTAGACAAAAAAAAACGTCTTCCACAAGGTACTCACAAGACTAATTGATGAAAGTCTACAAAATTCCATACATGCCCTGCCATGAAATTCTGTGCTGCGTCCACACTTTCCAAAAACATCCTTTGACTCCTTAAAAGACTTGTGACAGGTTGGTTTTGTATCTTATTCTTAGGAAAACATCCTCTGTCTGAGTCATAGCAGGTTAGTTTTACCTCATCTACCTTTTAACCTCTACCTTTTAATTAGGAAGGCTGGGATTACAGCATTCATCTGCTTCCTTGCTGTTATTGAGGTGCTGCAACCTTTGGCCTCAGAGTTGTCTCTACAGCCTGTAATGGGTTGAAACTAGGTCCACTGCTGGAGCAGTGTGGGGTGTGCACACAAATTAACACTACATTACACATAAAAACATACACAGAGGCTCTCACAGAGAGAGACACATACACACACACTCACACACTCAGACACCTGGGGGATCTGTTGGAGGCAGGCCCAAAGGGAGATGCTGGGGTGTGAGGCACCCTGCTTTAACAGCTGGGGAGAGATATTATCTCATAACATCAGGCCTGAAAATGGATCCTCCCCAGACACAACCAGCCAGAAGTGAAGGTTCATGCATTCATGCATACTTGGGCTTTGGGAGTGAGTCTTATCGTTGGGTGTTAGACTGTGACCTAGCTCTTAAAGCTCAAAACCCCATCTCTTTCCTTTTTTCCTTTTAATTTGTACGGTCTCTTTAAGCCATATCTGTTCTTTACATTTTAGTTGGCCCTTTGTCACTTTCTCTCTTACCTGTTTTACTCTGAAAACAGTTTCATTCTGCAGGGACATTTCAATGGTTCACGTTTTCACAATGTTGTGTCTGAGGGGTTGTTTAATGAGTAATTTAATAACATGTTATTGAATTAGGTTTTACATTCCTCTACACTTCTACATTAATTTAAATGAGATTCCAATTGTCTTTTACTGCGTAAAATTTAAAAAAAAAGGTTTCATAGTCAGTTACAAATTGACAAAAAAAGTTGTGGATATTTTAAAGGGCCATTATGTACCTCCAATCAAACAAGGCCATTATTTGTGATGTGCAGTAAAGTGCTGGAGCGAGGCAGGCATGGAATCCATGGCCCTGTAGGAGGCTTTTGGTCAAGTGGCCTTGTTGATAAGAGCCATCACTGTGTGATTTATCACAGACACATCCCCCGCACTCTCTCTAGCTGATTTATGCTAGGTAAAAATGCAGTGCTATGCAGCTCATCCCAAACACAATATTTCTCACAGTGTAACCCACTTGAATCTGACAGAGCTCTTCAGGCAACAATTAAGTCAGTAGATTTAAATCCAATTATTTGTTCTCTTTTCAATTCTTTTGCATTCTTAGAGGCTAAAAGAAAGGACAAAATTTCTCCGTGGTGTAATAGGTCCTAATCTCGCTCTCATTCTGAGGCCCCATCCTCCCCCACAGAGTCTGCCCTGGTGGCCATTCTCTGAAGAGGGAGGTGAATAGCCCCACTGGCCCAAGGTCCATCACTCACCTGGGGGTAGGTCCGGGTCGCTGGGGGCAGCCTGCTGAAGGCGGCGGGGCTTGGCCACGGCCTTAGAGCTGTCTGAGACGCTGCGACTGGTGGAGCTAGAGCCACTCTCGTGGTCATCCTGTAAAAAAAAAAAAAAAAAACAAGACAGTCTGTGAAGATAGGTAGTGAAATAAACACAGGGTTTTACACAGAGCTCTACAGAACTGTGGCAGTTAGATTAGCTCTGAAATTCATATTTTAATTATCATCAGAATAAACTTATACTTCAATTAACTATAGCTTACAGCATTGGTATGGGAGCACAAAAGAATGTGGACACACTGGTGTTTAGAAGCTAATTTTCTTTCTGCTACCTTGTAAAACTAAAAATATGTGAAAGCAGGCTAACACACATATTCCAACTTGATTACCAAACAAATGATGTAAGCCTTGTTATGGGAAACAGAGTTACCAGACTAATCTAATCTGTAATCTCTATCTGGTTATTTAGGATAACCCAACAATTGGTATGCATGTACAATGATGACCTTTCCTCCTGCATGTCTATGTGCACAATGAACAGGATGAAAAGGGGAGCATCTACGCAACACTGTTTTTGAGCCTCCCTTCAAACTGAACCTTTCCACTAACTTGCCTCCCATCCCCATTTACCAGCCATCTCCATTGGCTCTACAAATAAACTCTGGTCCTTGGATAAAGGTGAAGGTCTCTCCTCCACAGCAGCACATGTCATCTGTACTCAAAGACCAGCAGCCTGTTAAGCCCAGGAATGCAAGTGCAAGATCTGTTTGTGTCCGTGTTTATGTGTGTAGGAATGACGATAAAATGGGCATCCCCTTCAGAGATGTTGGGAGATAAACAAAATGAGCAAGGATTCAGGATGAGGAGGTTATTTATTGGTTCAGCATGTGTAGAGTGCCTCAGCCCATGTGACTAAGACATGAGGTGCAATTAAAAAGATAAGGACATGAGGACAAAACAGGACTGAGAGTCAAGATATTACTCGTTCTACTGCCAGAGTGGAGACAATTGAGCTTTTTGAATTCACAAATGCACAAAAAGTATAATATAAATAGAATATATATATAAAATAGAGCAATATATTTAAAGACTTTTCTAAAGCTTAAAGAAGAAAACTAAGGCTCTCATATCTAATGTCATCAAGTAACAAACCCTGGAAAAGCTCCATCGACAATAAAGAGACTGACTTTGTGGACTTGTAAAATTTCTACAAGCAGATTGTCACCTTCTCCAAAAAGTCTTGGTCATTGGGTTTCCATGTTTTAACAGAGGCTTGCTGTCGTGTTCCCATGTTTTAGGGTTAGGGACTGGCCTTTTTTACAGCATTTGAATCAAGAGTTCATTATCCAAGCTTATCGAAATTAAATGTGTCAAATTTATTTTTGCATCCAGAGAACAAATGTTTGTCATATTTAGAGTACAGCAAGGCCCAACTGTACTGTAGCAACCTATTTAACCATTGATTATTAAAATGGAGCTTAGAGGAGAACACAACATTACATCAAAGCCAGAGCACAATACTATGACAACTATATCTAAAATTCTATGCTGCTAAAACTACTTTGTAGAATTGAACAAATACCTCATATTCATATTCACAGTCGAAACAAACCTGTAACAAAGGATGGTGGGGAAAAAATGAAAAAATAAATAAAATGAAGCACATTTATTAGAACCATTCCAGAAACAGAACAATCAGGATAAAAAGTGGATAGTTGAGTGGGTTAACCCCCAGTATGACACTGATTTAAGGTTACTACAGCACTATAACCTTTTCAGCCCCGGTGGTAAATGAGTCAGAGAATCTGGGCAAAGAAAGTGGGCAATCACATATGTTTAGCATTAAAACAGGGATCAGCGTGGCAGGAGTGTCTCAGGAGTCACCCCTTATCCTGACAAATGTAAACAATGAAGGTGTCAAAACCAAATGTATCTGGCTGCTCCATGCCCACACACTTCCTCCACTGATACTCAAATGAGTAACTGAAAAGCCCACAGCCACACCTTTCATACATTCACATGCTGCACACACTGTATATACACAAAGCCCACACAATTAACACACATTCCTAGTTCTGCCACTAATGACATTGAACCCTTTTCTCTCTGTGTGGTTGAGTAATGAAGATTAGGTTTTAAACATACTTTGCATAATTTGAAATGTGGACACACTGACAGAGAAGCAAGTATCCCCCAGTGCTGTAATGTAAACATGCAATTGCCAAAAGAGACGCGAGAGGCTCTGGCAAAAATATTTACACTTTACTTCACTAAGGACCTTTGCGGTAGAGCTGCACTATGCAGGCAGTTTTTCCCCCATCAGTGAGTGGTGGGAATTGGTAAACATATGGGGAAGAATAATAAATACTTCATCAAGGTTCCAAAGAATTGAGATTGGCAAATAATAGGATGTAAATTTTGTTGCTTATTATTTACACTTCATTTGTTAACTTGTCATCACTTCAGACGTTGCATCTGCAAAATTTAGAGATATTACGATAAAAAGGCTGCTTATTTTTAGATGAAGTAAGTTCATGATGAGGTATGCTCACATGTTGATGGTTTTAGTTTACATCACAATACACTTCTTGAGCACATTAGAGTAAGGAACAGTCTCCCTCCCCTGTAGACTCTCATATCTATACCTAAAGGAATGCCTAGCCCTGCAGGCCAAGAGTACATTGAGTTCAACAACTCAAACCGCCACTAAAGAACAAGACTGCCAAATTTGGAAGTAGCGCAATTAAGCGCTCAATGTCATCGTGGGCAGTGAGCAATTCTCCAGAGGCAAAAAAATGCCTTTTCAGAGGGAAGCCCTGGGACAAATGAAGGCTGCCTCAGCTGCTGCTGGGTAAACTGATCCCTCCAATGCCACGGCAGGGCACAGGACAAGAGGGGAGGGATGGAGGGAGAGAGAAGGAGGGAAAGACAGAAGGACCAGGAAGGGGTGGGGGGTTGCTTCCCCTCCAGGCATGTCAACTCAGCTGTTGGCCAAAGATGACGGTAGCAAAAAGGAAAAGAGAGACAAGAGACAAAGAGATAAGTGGAAAAAATAACAGGGTGAGGGAAACTGAGACAGTGAGACCAAGAAGTTAAGAGAGAGAGTAAGAGTGAGAGACACTTGGAGACAATATAATCAAAAAGAAGCAGGTCCTAGCAGTGTGAGTGACAGGCAAGGGGGACCCCCTACTCAGAGGGTAAGTGGGCACCCACAGAGGGTTAGGGCACAGGAAGGCCAGGCCTGACCTCTGTCCCCCTGCAGACGTCTGGCTCAGTCAGGGACCGGGAGGCACTGTGTTGGGACTGTCTAGAGGGTCGACCCTCATCTGAGCCGCTCAACACATTAGCCGAACCCCGCCACCACCTCCAGCTATTAAAAACAGCACCTCTGCAGACACTGTCACAGCTGCCCCAGTACTAACAAACAAGCTATAATTTTCAGATAGCAGAAACATGTGATAGCTTAACTGCCAGTGGCAAGGTAATTTCAATCTTAACTATGATGTGAATGCATAAACTATTGGCAAGTGGACTATTTCACAGCAAGAAGAAATTTGATATGTGATGGAATGAAAACTAATGGGATATATGAAGTAGCGTTGCCCAACTGAATTTTATTTTAATGGCTATGTTTAAAGCAATCAGCTTGAATTGTTTATAAAACAAGTTTAACATACACCCTCAGATTTCAGTCTGACTGAAAAATAATATACTGAGTGTAAAGTGGCACTGGAATAAATAGAAACATGGTTTTGCTGCAATTTCTTGTCATTTAAGGCCTTCACTATGACATCTATTGACCTAACACAAAATCACTACCATTTTATTTAACTGCCCCATGCACATTTCTTTAAAATAAAATATGACATTTTCTTTTTTCCCCCTCCACAAATTACAATGCATTTTCAATTTCAGTTGAACAGAGCAGAAAAAAATGTTGGCAGGGATTAGCAGTTGACTACCCTCCATGCCTGCAACTGCCAGATCTTTGAAACACAAACATTTTTAAAACTGGTCAATTTCACACAGTTTCAGCAGATTAATGTGTGCATGCTGAAGACCATTGCTGGATAAACACACTTTGTTATTGTTGTTTTTCCTCTGCAGGTTGCTGGTGAACTCATGCTGACATCAAAGCAGCAGGCCTAAAGATTGGAGGGCAGGCAGTGGAGGGCGAACGCCTATGGAGTGAGAAAATAAATGAAGGAAACCCAATAGCTCCTTATCTTGGACTGACCCTCCACCCCCATCCCCTCCGTTAAATCAGTCATATACACACACAAACACAGACACACTCACTGGGTCTGACTAGTAAAACACTGTCCCCAATGTCAGGGCCCACAGAGCACAATCCCTAAGGAGGATCCAGCAATCAGACCTCCTCCCTCCTTTTATAAAAACACTTAAAGATAACAAATTTTGCAATGTAATTATAGAATTGGTAGAAACGCTCTATAATGCTAGTTGCAAGGGCTTAGTTGGACACACTGTACATGTCAATGCTGATATGAAACACACACTCAGCAGAGAGCACACAGTCTGCTCTTAAAGCAGTGCTTCTGTTCAGTGCTACTTGATGTTCTCTCCTCTCTTCATGTCATGTTGCCCTTAAAACTTTTGTTTCTTCACCTTTTTTCTTTCCTGCTTATGCTTTTCATTTTAACTTTGTTTAGTTTTTATTTTATTTTTTTTAACTGTAATGTATATCTCTTTATAGAGTTGCTTATTGTTTGTTGTTGTCATCTTCTACATCCCTCCATAACCACCTAGTCTGAAGCTTGCTTTAACAGACATGACACAGGTTCTCATAGGAATGGTTTCCAGCTGGCACAAAAAGGAATGGGACTTGAAACTTGGCACACTGTTTAAAACATACAGTCACAATTTGGTGTGGTTCCAGTAATGTTAAATGGTATGCAGCCATTGATGACGACCCCACTGGAATGTAGGCTGAAGAACAGAGCTCATCGGGGGTGACTCATATTACCTTTTCTTTAACGTCCTGTGGCTTCGAAGCACATCCATCAGCTCAACTAAAAATTAGCTGCTAATGGCTTTTTAATGAAACTGTAACAAATGCAGAAAGCCATTACACCATGATTAAAGACAGTGGTTTCATTTTCTCCTCAAATGGAGGTAGACTACTAGAGAACTGTAAGGACAGGACTTCTTAAATTCAAAGACTCCTATACGAGTAAAATTCTATACACTGTTCAATTATACCCAGCAATTTGTGCACAAATACATAAATGCACAACTACACCAAGAGTATACACAGAATAAAAATACTACCATACAAAACCACACACAAATGTATGTGCACACACAGCCTAATATAAAGACCTATAGTCTAAAAACATAGCAGAGTCGTGCAGCTGGAATCCATGGCAGATTGGGGGGATTAGAGCCTGAAATGAGCCCAGATGAATATCACATCGTGTGACATTCTGAATAATTATCTAAATGAAAACAGCTCCTTACAAAAATGAGGTCTCTCTTGCTCGCCTCTTTTAAATAATTAAATCCACTACTGGGAAAGAAAATTCACATTCTCACTGAATAAACTGCACAATTAAATAACAGAGTCCTGAAATGTACACAATGTGCCACAGTATTTTTGTTCTAGAAAGTCAGTGTTGGTCAGTATCACAGGGAGTTTCTAAAGAAGCGCAGCCTACAAAAAGTAAACCAAAGGAAAACGCTACCTTCAAGATTTTTACACTATTTACCACCTTTTGCATATAAACTGTCAGGCCATTAAAATTTGCATCCCACTCTGGTTAACTTGAATCTCTTGTTAATTTCATTAATAGTTAAATTCATGATCTAATTTCTTTAGAATTATTCAAAATAGCTGTGTATAAGATCTATAATACCAAGTGCAAGTTGGCATATTTCATCCATGCAAACATTATACGATATAATGAAGCACTAGGTTCATATTTCAATGATAGGCCTTCTTTCTTTCGGAGGCCCAATAAGTTTGTTAAAGAGGGAGGCGCAGGGACATGGAAAAGACCTGAACGCCAAAAGGAGAAAACACAATTACAAAAATATTTCACTCTACAGCAGGAGGAATCACAAAGACAGCACGGGTGATGTCATGCTGAAGGTTTCTGCCAAGAGTGCCTCCACTGTACCCAAGTCAAACTGGCTATGTTTAATATCTGCCTCCACCATGCCCAGAATAACAACAAAGAAAAAACAGGGATCCCAGTAATAGACTAGACCCATGGGCAGCAATAGAAACACTTCTGACTTCTTCTCTGGACAGCTGTTATATGATTTTTACCTGAGAGGTTACCACTGGCTGCAGGTGTACGGATTTTGTACTGAGCGACAAGAAAAGATCTGCACACATAAACTCCAAGCTATTTTCTTAAGTCTCATTAACAAACCTCAGTTAATACCAGCAGGAACAAATCTTGTGTTTATGGTACAGTAGCTGTTGCTGCTCCAGTTAGGGTGTGCATAATTCTCCATTAATCTTTTAAATCTCAAAACCAGTGTATTCATGCATGAAATCGGGTACTTTGTTACAAAATAGCTATTTTGCTTACAACAGTAAGCAGGTCAGCAGTAAGACACTTCAAAGCAGAGGGAGCGCTGAGGTCAGTGCTTTGTCATCCTCGCAAACAATGTTTGTTTTTCACAATTGCTGTTCAAAAAAAGGATTTTAAGTCATAGTTACTCTAATCCCAAGACTTGATTAAGAGCCAAGAACAAGGAATTCAGACAGGCTAGTGACTCATTCTGATGTAGGTACCAAAATGGAATTTGGAAGCAAGCTGAAAAGTCTAGATCACTTTGTCTCCTTTTTTCCTTTCATTGGAGCCCATTCAAATTCTGCCAGTGACCTCTTGATGTTAACATACTATGTTCATGTTGGTTACCTGCATTTTGGGTATTATTGCACCTGACACACATAACTGTTGCCTTCCTGGTGAAAAGGAGAAGACAAAAAGAAAAGGGACACAGAAAAAGAATAAAAGAGAGCAAAGAGTGTGAAAAACAGATTGAGGGAAGCAACAGTTAAAGCACAAGAGACGGAAAAAAAAAAAGAAAAATAGAAGTGAGACAACAGGAAAGTTGGGGGTGGGGGTGGGAGTGGGGGAGAAGGAGACACAGAGAGAGAATGGGAAAGAGGGAGAAATTGTTCCTGATTTAGATCTGAGAGGTTCTGGTCCTTCAGATGTCTCCATCAGCTAACCACAAGCCCAGGCTGAGCATGTGAGGCATGCTGCTTACGCTGGCACAGCTACCCCCTAATGCTAATAACTGCAATGTGTTAGCTACAATAAAAGACGCCACGGAGACACACATGCACACGCACACGCACTAACTCAGGCATGTGCAAAAAAAAGCAGCACACATCTTCCTTGAGTCTTCTTTGACACCCATGGGGGAATTCCCAGACATTTTCATCCAACCTGTTAATTTCTAATCAAATCAGTCCCCATTTATATATCATACAGTTAATCTATTCAAACAAACCACTGTTATTTTCAGACATGATATGAAATTAATTCTTAAACTTTATAAATAGTCATGAAATGAGCATCCTAATATATTTTGATCTTCTATTTATTTTGGTGGGTTTCAAAAAAATACTTGTCCTGATTTTAAGATACCTGCCATTTATCTGTCGAAAACTCAACCATCCCTGGTCAGAGATTTGCACATTATTTCATACACAACATTAAGCACGTTATACAAGACATAAGCACTCCTTGAACGATGTAAGCACCAGCCTCCCAGAACAGTGCAAGCGGTGGCGAGGGCTACTATGACAACTTAATTGCACATGTGAGGTGCAGCTGGAAGGCACAAACTGCAGAGGCCTAAGTGTTCTTGGAGAGTATCAATGTTCTGAAACCAGCAAGATAGAATAAATCAAACAAGGAGAAATGGGAGAGGACTTTCCGTCGATGTTGAGAAATACCAAAGCCATATTGCAGGAGGTTTGAGCACGCAAGCAGAATGCAGCAGGCCTTATGTTTGCATAGCTTTTATACACAGGGGTCCAAAGCAACTGAGGTGCTGTCAACATTCATCAGTTTACTTGAGAGATGGAAAACTGTCAACCTTACTTTGGAGAAAAATCATTTCAGTTTTATCCATGTAACATCTTGGAGCTGTAACAGAGCCCTTGTCCATGGATGTCATATTGTCTTCATCAGTGTAATGAAAGAAGACATTTTTCAATTCTTCAATAGCTTAAATTTGGATAACAAACCCAAGGAACGGAAACAAACTTTGTTTCAGTCGAACCAAATGGAGAACAAGACATTTTTAAGGGATCCAGATATTACTATTAACTTTCATGAACTGGAATTACAAATTGTTAAGATGTACAAATACAAACTGCCCTGCGGTTGTGACCTGTCAGAAGATTGTCACAGCCATAAGTATACCCTGCTTTATCATTTATTTTACTCTACCTGGGACACAATTTACAAAATGCTGTATTGAAGAAGACTTGAATTAGCAACTGAGGCCATCAACTAATTCAAAAATAGTTTACTGAGGCAGTACATCAAGTGAGAAGTAGGCAAATCTTCTCATACACCTCTATAAAATCTTGTTTTCTTTTGCAGGGAGTGGAGTTCCCCATAGCAGGCCATTACAAAGAATGTAGGTTCAAGGCACTTTTATATTGGCATCACTTTTCAGAACCAAAGGTTGCTCCCTGCTTTATACACATCTCTGGTATAATAAATGTAATGTTAGTAATGGTGGTCGTGGTAGTAAGTTTAATTTTCGACATTGTAGTTGTCAGATAGAACAGCTTCCAAAGTCAGTTTCAGAAAGTTGCAGATGATAGCCCTTTTTTGGTTGTTTTGAGTTGCTCCTTGAAATTAAGATCTTTCTCCAATTAAAATCATATCAGAAATCCCGGCATGCCAACTGAAAAGTCTATATGTATATGATATTTTCCTCATACTCCTTCATATCATGGTAATTCTGTACCTACACCAATCCCATCCCAATATTACTACTATCTACCTAACTACCTACTACCTACTTACCTAAATCACTAAATTGTAACTGTCAAAAAGTTTTTATGAATGTTAGAGAGCACATACAGTCACAGGTTTTATCATGTTTTAAACAAGCAATATGGCCAATGTCCAGCCAAGACAATACACTCCTCAAAGATCTGCATGTTTATTATCTTTTCGTATGCCTTCTCAACACAATCACTCTTCTCTGCATCCCCCATGAGTGATATGTTCTGATATCTTTCATATTAAATTCTTCTCTTACCCACCTATTACAGGCACCCTGGCCAGCCTAGATAAAAGCAAACACTACTAATTCCTACACAGTCTGGGACAAGTGGAATATATACATGGAGTTATCTAAATCCATAGATAGAACTAAATTTAGTTCTGGAAAAGAAATCAAAGATTTAAACTCCACCAAATAGCTACTGACTAACTCCTAATACATTCTTTTCCTGGTTAAAATGTCTTGCCTAAAATGGCATCATCATTTCTATAATAAGAGTGAAATTTTTCATAGGTCAGAGAGGTCATGGCCTGCTAAATGGAGCACACCCTCACTATGAGACATTAAACAAAGACCACCCACAGTTTGTGTACATGGAGTCATACAAGCCTACCTTTCTCCTCTGAGAAACTACACAGAGGCACTCAGTTACTGTGTTACTCCCTTTTTGTCACTTTCTGTCTCACCCAAAGTAAAAAAAAATATATACATCTCTATAAATGTGGTTAGAGCAATTACATGAAGAGGAATATGGTGAAAATGACCAAAATGTGGTTTGAGTCTGTCAAGCATATGAACAAAAACAAAATAAATGAAATCCTTTTGCGTCACACCTACACATAACACAAATAAAAGCTTAAAAGCAATTTATGTTGTAAATGTGTTTCCTAATTTAATTCGATCTCATCTTACAATGTGTGTTTAGATTTAAGACTCATAAGGCATGTGGTGCTCCTAATTGAAGCACAATACCTTCCCAGAATTCCTGTCCAAAGAAACCACTAATAAAGCAAACATTAGCCCTAATTGCAAGGTAATCGTTTCCCAGACGGCAATGTCACCAGGAGCACCCACCAAGTAATAAGGTCCATTGAGGGATTGCTGTAGTCCGGATGGCCTGAGAGCAGGGATTAAATCGTGGAGCAGCAGCATCCTGCCCAGAGTGTATTGATCACCACTTGACTCACTGGATGCAGGAAGCCGTTGGGTTTAATTTTTCCCCCGACAGCTTTCCTGTGTCTGAGGACTGTCTGAGGAGCTAGAGTAACCTCATCCTACCAGAACACAAAATTCAATCAAACCTCAAAGCGTAACAGCATAACGCTGTGGGTTGTGTAGTGTTTGCTGACTCACAGGCAATAGTGGTAGGGTGCTTCTGCTAGAATGACACACTTGTGCATTGCCTTTTGCAGATGCTTTAAATCAGTGTGGAATTCCAAACAGAGACCAATGCAATGGGTCACTCTATGTTTAGAATTTGACTGAGGGGACGGACAAATACGGCATGGTGAATTACATTAGATTGGTTAATGTCACTAAATTATGATTTGTTTGAAAATATTTATTTGGCTTGAAGACATACTCAATAATTACCATACCATCTCAACTTTTTTGTTCAGGATGACACATGGACCTACTTAAAGATTTCAGTATCATTACAACATGCAAGCCCTTCTTAGGTTGTCGCCAAGTAGGCTGGCATTAGGGTTAACAACTACAGTGTATGTGACAGTGGGCACTCTAAACTCTGGTCTTCTCCCTACTGTAATCAGATCCAGTCTTGACATGAAATATCTTCCAATCTTGCCAACATAAGACACAGCTTTCGTATTTCTGTTGCCAGTTAATCTAATGTATGCAACCCATCCATATAGCAATACAGGAGACAGTTGTTAGAGGGCAAATTTGTAGCTTGGTCATAAAACAAACAATGGATGTGGGCTCTGGAAAAGGTTTACATGAAGGCCTGATAAACTATAAACAATCTGGAGGTTTCATCTTTATAGTCATGGAAATGATGCCATTTTTATGACAAAATACAAACATAAACAGGGACATATACACATTGATCCTTTTATAGCCGCTCCCCAGCACATACACTCTGATGTTCAATCTACTTCTGTCTCTCTATGGTTTGCTTTGTGTCTCATCAGAACACTTGCTCTGGCTTCCAACCTGCCTGAGGAATTCACAGTGTGCCAACATTACTCCATCTTTTTATAATTTACAGTCAGAGATGGGTTTTTGTTACTGCTACGGGGGGTTGGATTCAAGGAAAATAGATTCTCCAAAGCTCCATGTCTGCACCCTCTGTCTCCTCAGTCCTGAAGACAAGGCCCCGCTGAGCTGATGATCAGACGGATTTATGGCGCAATCTCTGTAAGCCATTTGCTCCCTGCGAGCCGGAGAATCAAAGGCAAGATTTCCGGATGGCATTGGGACAGAGATTATCCAGTTTGTGCTATCTGATTGCAAACTTCCACAGGCTGTTTTCTTTTACTTGTTTTACTTTTTCCTTTGTGTTTTCTGACTTGTGAAAGATGAGTTGCACAGTCACAAACAGGCTGGGTCTCATTTTGTCAAATGTATACAATCGAGGCTGGCAGTGGAGGTACATTTGACTGCATTTTTAATGTTTTATGAAATGACACAAGGACAAAAAAAAAGCCATTTTGTCACTTGAGAATATATTCACACTCCGTCAACGAGAACTATATATCTCAATTTGAACCAGAAAGTAAAGCATAACTAAAATAGACCGCCACAACAAGCTTAACACAGTCGCTGGTAACCATCCATACATCCCAGGTTTCCCATTTAATGGCTTGTGGATTCATCCCCTAAGTGGTTAGACCACATGTTTAAGCTGTGGCATCCACAGTATCACTCCATGACTAGGTCCTAATGTTTTTAAAACAGTCTGTATTTGATTTTTGTATATTAAGAAGGAACACATCACGTGTATAGATTTCTCTTTAAATTTGGAAGCCAAATTAGCAATAACAACTTTTTAAGCAGTCTACAGAAAGGGGTCCTTTACTCACATGTATTACCCATTATTTAGGCGCAATGAGGTCTGGTGGTGTAAGGCCCTAAAACTGGTTTGGAAGGAATCTAATAGAAAAAAAGGGCCTAGTTGGACCATATGCCAAACCAACAAGTCTCAGAGGCACCTCCCCAAATCATCTTGAGGCAATGCATCAATCAGAACCTCCACATCAGTGGCAAATGCACTCAGCGGCTATAAAACTCCCAGATCAAGCAGCAAGCTGAGCCAAAACCAGAAAGGCTCTCCTTGGTAAACCCAAGTCCTTATCTTTGTCTCGTAAAAAATAAAGAGTGGCTGAAAGTGTTGTGATCCACTGTAACTGCTGTCCAGCAAGTTCCTCTCCCTCTTTGCTGATCACACCTCATCTTCAACATCTGGAGCAGTTTAACAAGATGTCATGATGAAAAAAATGTACCCCTAATTTTGCAACATTACTTCAATATAAGCTGTTAGGTCTTTCATTAAGGCCTGAGATCAATCTAGCCAATTTCTGGTACTGCTGCAACTGAGTACAAATACAAGAACAAAACTTCTAAAAACAGCCACACAATAAATTATATCTCAGGCTTTATCCCTCTCCTCATAATCGGGAGAGGCTTGGAGGCAGTAATGCCTCAAATCAAATGCTCAGTATCACTTCACAGCCCAGCTCAAGTACACCACATCTGAGCTGCAAACCTTAACATGACAACCACCTAATGAAAAAATGAAATATACCAAACACAGAAAAAAATATACAGGATGGGAATAGTGTGGTGTGAAGCTAGTAAAACTGAAGATTGCTGCTAACTCCTTCCATAAGATTTCCATGGGGAAAAGAAGATACTGGATGGAGACCTTATGTGTTCTATTAATAACTCCAGGCTCCATAGGGGATCTGTATGTAGAATGACATATTTTAAAACCATTGTTTTATCCTTTGCAGCTCTTGATATTTTCAGATTGCTTTTTAATTTAGAACGGGCTCTATGAAAACAGTTTATTATGTCAAGTAACTCAAGAGGGGCTACACTGAGAGTGCCTTTGCACAAGAAGAAAAAAGTTAAAACTTGACTACTACAAAACCCTTTCATCCCCATGACCAATCTCCTGTTACATACATTGAGCTTTTAGGCATAGACAAAGGCTTAGTTTAATTTCACGTGGAGATGTCCACACTAATTAAGTCATGCATGAACTACAATGATTTACATTTTTGGACTTTTGGAAACTGAAACTAAATAGGAAAACTAAAGGGAAGAAAAATCTACATGTTTAATAACTCTGAAATAACAATGAAACAAAATGGCAGTGATTAAAAACAGATTAAATGTGTACTAAAGAATGCATGTGATGTGTGTGAAGCAAATAATGCTCGCACACTAGTGCACAATTCCTCACCTTGCTTCAATGCATCACGTGACTTAAGGGCACAATATGGCACAAATACATCTAATGCATTTTGTTTGTAAATGGCCTCCTGTTTGTAAAATGATAGTCAAAAACAGGTTGACAACCATTTTTCTATTACTCTACTTTCTGCTCTACAAGTCCTCATTACATCTAATTTTAAGCAATTACACTGTCAGCAGGAGCTGTAATCTCCAACTGGTGCTAAACGCCCAAATTTCCACATTTGCTGGAAACTATAATTGTGAGCTGCTCTTGGTGCTTTGCAGATGGGCCCTATTGAGCAATCTGAATATCCCTAATATTACCCAGTTCCTCTCAAGGGGAAACAAGAACATAAAAAAAGTCCAAATAATTCCGGTCAAATTACACAACCCCTAATGAACTTCAAAAGACGTACGGATGTTTTTACAGGCCAGTGCTCAGGCTTTAACAGTAATTATGAAAACAAACCATATTAATGATATCATTTATCATTTCCACACTTTGGCTACATGAGGCCCACCACAAAGTTCCTGTCTCTACTGGTCAAAAAAAACACTAGTAATCTACTAGATTTCAAATGCAAGATTTTCCATGCACAGATCAAATTTTTCAGCTCTTTTTAAAGTCCTGTGGGCCATCACCCAAATTACTTGAGGGCTTCGGGGAGAACTGTCATGGCCCAGGTTTTGCATACACCTATGCCAAACTCCCAGCATTCCTCTTTCAATCTGATTAAAACTGGACGAGGGCCCGACATGTGTATAAACCTTATATCTTACCTTTAGAGAAATATAATCTTGTTTTGTTGAGACTGTATATGTGACAGTAGCCTACAGACCTTTTGCTTCAACCAAGGAAATTCTGTTTGGGCTGACCAAAATGGGAATCTGCCATTACAAAGATTGCAAGGCAAACAATGGCATATTGCAATGTTGAAAGTGTTATGAACAGAAAATAAAAGTCAGAAACTATACAAATCTAAAGCAATGTGAATGCATTTTCCTGGCTAGGGAACACAGTAGTCAGCCTCCTACTCATATAGGAGAGAAGTGTATTGGCTCATTTAAATTCCACATGCTAGAAGGACTTCTGCTGTAAATCTGGCTTTGCTCCAAATTATGTCTCATGGGTATACATACCACTGAATAATTTGTCCAAACGTCATTTGCAATTCCCCCAAAATCTTTTCTTGAGTGGAAGCCCTTTACAAAACATCTGTAACAAATAGTTGTTTTGAGACTACAGACCTTAAGCTGTGTATTAAACATAAAAAACAAGTTTAAATTTCCATCGAACTGAAACCTGATCGCATGAGCAGTAGCCACCTGCATGGTATGATATTTACCATTAGTTCTGGGCAGCTCAAGCTCATGTGTTACAAATCTTTTTGCCGCAGTCTATATAATTAGCTGTAATTGACTTCCCTTGAAATGTGTTTCTTCTGGGACATCTGGCCTTGAAACTTCAACCTACCCATAAAGGCTCTGCGCCGAGCTCCACTTTCAATTTTAAAAACGGCATGGGTGGTAAAGGTAGGACCAGGCGCTTCTGCAAAAACAACTCTGAAAAAATGGCATTCATACACCAAACTTAAAAAATACATTTAACTGAACTAAATATACTAAACAAGTATTTCTCTTGGAAAAATACATTTCAGTGATGATATACAAGGTAAACATCCAGCTCCTGCTGCTTAAAGGTACTCTTGAGAGTTTTGGAGAAAGCAAAAGTTTTCACCCAAATGCATGTATGTATTCTTGGAGTATAACTCAACATTTTGAATGCATTTGCCTTATTATTTATTTGCAAAGCTGATTTTTGAACTGCAGATTTGCAAACTTGCAGTTTTTTTCATCCCTGCCTTTTTTGGTGCATTGATGCACAAAAGAAACATAACAGAGACCCAGTGATACAATAAAAAAGGCTCCAAAGCACTACAACAGGTTAAAATCCCACAGGGAAGCTTTAATTAGCCAACCTTATTGATGAAAAGCAGTGTTCACTGCTTGGAGGCCTAATGAAAAAGAGGCCGATGACATGCCGAAGATGGAGACGACTAAGCACTAAATAGGACAGGTTTGATTACGTAAAGTCACCTCTAAATTTTGAATTTCCTGCATATTTCTGGTCAGTGGTCAATGAAGCTATCCCTCTTTTTATGAGACAGATGTGGTGAGTGAGAGTACTGTGCTTCCCTGAAGGGAAATCATATTGGCAAAGTAGAACCAACCATTTTGAAATGACAAAAAGATGGAGAAAACAATAGCAAATATATGTTGTATGCTGAAAACCATCTGTTTAAAAATAAAGGCAGATGCATCTCTTGATAAATTGAAAAAGCATTTGTAAACAGTTAATTCTGGTAGTATGGATGACAGCACACTTTCATCCCCAAATTCTGAAATGTGCTCCTCATTGCAGACTTTCATTAGAGCTTTTTTTTTCCACAAAAGCTTTTGAAAATATAGGTTACAGTCCAAACCACTGTTTCAAAAGGCACAAACTCAAAATGTGGCTGCTGTATATTACCCATTATAAAGTATACTAATCTATAGTCGTGCCAGGACTGATATTTTCACTTTGATCCTGGTGTGGGGCGTGATTTTCTGCCATCTTGCCAGCTCATTGCAGGTGTAAACCTTTAAATTAGAGCTACCAGGCCAGGCACAATGTGTCATATTGGGCCAAATGAGCACACTCTTGGATATGCACCAGACCAACCTGAGGTATGAGGTGGCAAGAACTGCAACATAAAACTGATGAATCATAGTAGTGAAAAAATATTATGTAGGTTGTCTATTGACTTCATCTTTGCTCTCTGAAATGTACATTGTTTTGAATGAAAGTGTCCACTTAATGACATTTTAGAATTGTTACTGATGCAAATACATTCATAACTGCATATGAAACATTTAACACTTTATGATT
>JAOWBC010001592.1:3367740-3391656 GCA_028566105.1 Hypoplectrus providencianus
TTACAGCACGAGTTTAGTTTGGTTTTATTAGCCATTATATGGTGGCTGTTGTCCAGTTTTGATCATTTAATTCTAAAACTGCTTTTTCATGCTGTTTAGGTAGCAGTATTCAAGTATAAAAAAATATAATTATCATAGAAAGATTAAGTGAGGTGGATTTATCAGAACAAGCCATTCTTCATGTGATTGTGCTGATTTTTCAATACACGACAAGGGAAACTATTTTTTTTTTAAATAATGTAACTTACTGCGACGATTACTTATTATATTATAATTAAGTTTTTAATTTAGATAATAGTGAAAACTTTTTCTGGCAACTTGATGCTGATACCAGATCTTAACATTAGTCTGAATCTGACTAGAAGTAAAAGGGAAGAACAACACATATCAATAGCTGGAAATAAAAGAGGTAACATATATTGCCACTAGTTAAACTCTGCCACATGGTTCAGTTCATCACTAAACTGTCTCAAAGTGCTCTGAGGAACCAGATGAGGATGACAGCCTGCAGAAGCTCACTCTCCTGGACGGTGCAGCACCAGTGGAGCTCAGCTGTGACTGCCACATGCTCTGCCTGCTTCCTTTATTGTACAAGATTGCCCCCTATTGGTTCACACTCAAATTACTATTGCACACTTCATGCTGTACCATCATAGGCTGTATCATTTCGTGATAAGTGCATTGTTTCCAGCTTTTGTACTGCAATAAAATTTTTTACAATGGGACATCAAATATCTTTTATTAGCATGAATACAGCACACACTGTAAATTCAACTTCTGGGGTTGAGTTAAAGACTTTTTGTATTGTTTGTTCTGTCATAATCTGTCTTGAAATACATACAAGCAAAAATACATACGTACAAAAATCGAGACAAATATATAGAATATGCAATGATCAAGTGTTGTGCGAGCAGGAACAGCGGACTGGCAGTGTGGCGGGTATATACGCTGCATTCCTCTCGTCTCCTGCATAATCTCTTCTCCATCTGCTGTCCATTGCCACTCTCTTCACTGGTCTCCTGCCATCTGTTTAACAGCGCTCGGCACCTTTGCGTGACCAAATGCCTTTGCTCCCTGCAACGTCATCCACTTTGCCAGAGAGGCATAGAAAAGAAAACCGCCATGATATCATGCTCCTTCAACCAATAAAACCCATCAGTTAATGCTGCTCAAGCCGAGCACCAAATCCCATTTGTCAGCAAATAGCTTCCTCTGGTTGTCTGTGCTGGCCAGGCGCTTCTGTAGAGCCCCCTGCCATTAACATGACATCTTTACTTATTTGTTGTCTGGTCTGATGGTAAGCAGACTGAAGAAGCAGCGAAAAGAAAGAGCAAAAGAGAGGGATCTGTGTATGATCATAAATGCGCCCCCAAAAAATGTCTGATCTGACATCTGATCCCAGCTGGTTAACTGATAGCTCAGGCCTAAAAATCAACACCATGTCTGTGTTCATAGAAGTCCGCATTCATTATAGTGAACTAACACGTAACTTAGGCTTGTCCCCGGATCATTTTGTTTTCTCAGAAGCGGTAAAAACCCATGGGTCGCTGGGATTATAGGACTGGTTACTGTAAATTAAAGCCTATAATAATCATTTGCTGTGCCAGTTGGGTTTGTTTGAGAGATGGAAGCAGGCCTTAAGTTTTGCAAAGAAGTGTAAAGAAGTGCTGGACTGGTTTGATGGAAAGATTCAAGATTCAAGAACAACTGTGTGCATGTGTGTGTAGAATCTATGTGTAAAAAGTGAGCAGGGGAGCGAGGGTAGGTGAGCAGCTACAATATAGGCAGAGAGGGTCATATCAAACTGTCTGGAGCATGTTCCCCCAGCTGTAAGGTCACTGCATTTCTGCATTGTTATATGTGCTCGTCATGAAAAAGGTATTTTCTCAGAGCATGTTCTGAAGCTCTTCATGGCTCAGCTGTGACAGGCGTGACCTTTTTGTTGCCGGGCGGGGATTCTCTGGATTCAGCTGCTCTGCTGGTGTAAGGGTGGTGTGGTGCTTTTTAAAAGGTGCCTTATGCCTTATTGCCCTCCACACATTGCATCATAGCTGTTTTGCCTCTTTTCTCACTGAACTCTGACAGCTCAGTTTACTGGCTTAGCTCAGTTAAAGTCTTCTATTTAGCCAAGATTTTTTTTTTATGTGAAACCTTTCCTGCTATTGTGGATAGTAATTTTTTTTTCTTTTTTTCATTAGGAGGCTTTAGAAAAGGCTGTAACACAGTTACAGCACCAATTATCCTTTACCAAAGATCTGATTTATTATTGATCATCATTACTTTTAAATTTCGTAATACATTGTGTATGATGACAATCAAAAACAGATTCTGTTACTGATCTGATTGCAAGCATGTAGTTACAAAGATGTTCATATTGGTGGTGGTATATTGTTTTAAAAATTAATTGAGTAGTTCAAAATTCACCTCCTTACTGCTTAGTGAAATCTCATTAGGATTAGAGTTAGAATTACTCACACAAATAAAACAAAACAAACAAACAAACAAAAAAAGTTAAACCACAAGCGAGACTTTCTACAGATTAAAAAGATAAGCTGAAATGATTTAGTTAGAGAGCTTTACAGGTGAAGGAATTGGTCACAGATTTTTCCTACAGAGCAAGAAAAGCTTATTCACTCTGTTTCCACTCTGTATGCTAAGCTAAGATGCTATAGCGTTTTAAGCCTTGAATTCAATGCACTGACATCAGGGTTGGATTATGCGTGTGAAATGCAAACAAAATAAAAAGTTGAACAAAGTTTTTGTCCAACCACGTGAGGAACAGAATGTGTTTATAACATCATCTCACAAGCAGCCCTGAAGGATCTTCACACACAGCTTGAAAACAGACAGAAGAGGTTTTGAATTGATTCAATGAAACTGCTGTGACACAGGCTCACAAAAAATGCTTGTCCAGTGTCCCCGCTGTCTGTCTCCTTTGCTGCTGTTTCAGCCTGAATTCTACTGTCTGTTACTACTTGTTATTGAAGTAGTGACTTTGTGGGCCCTCAGCGTTGGAGCTGCGGGTGCAACTGTACTGCCTGCACTCCCTACTGCAGATCAGCTCCTGCTGGTGAGGTGATGGACAGTAAAACTCTCCCAGCACCTGTTTCCTGGCCATGCTCATGTGCTGTTAATAGGCTGATGAGAGACATTAACAAAGTTACTGCAGCACAGTGGAAGGATAAATCAACACAGCGGGAGAGTGTCTCATCCAGTCTGTCAGAAGTGACATTTTTAAAAGGTCCCAGTGACTGCTGCATCCGTCCCGTACCTGGAGTGAGACGGAAAAATGGAAACAGAGCAGGGATGGAGTGATGAAAGTGAGGGATGGAGAGATTTAACAGAGCTCGGGTGGAGAAAGTAAAAAGGGAGTTTGAAAGATAGAGAGATGAAGAAATGGAGGAATGGCTGAATGGAAGGAGGGAATTGATGTTTGAAGAAGCAGTGGAAAGATGGAGAGATAGGTAAATGAGGAAATGGAGAGATGGAAGAATGACTTTAAAGCGTTGTTGATCCAGACTACTTGTCATGACTCTGTGTAATCAGGCCTCCTCGAAACATTTCTGTGATGTTGTTGGATGTGGAATGAATAATGCAATAGACCCAGTCATTTTCCCACATCAACAGCAACAACAATAACATTCATCCTGTGTGATTTCATATAATTTCTTTATTCCCCAGCTTTTCTTTCCCTTTGTGATGTGCCAGACATATGCACATTACAAAAAGAGTCAGGAAATGGCTTTCCACTTAAAAAAAAAAAAAGAGAGAGCAGATCTTGACACTGTTACGAGGAGGACCTTTGGCTGTGAAGGACCTCTGGGACAGCTACTCTGCAGGCAGGCAATCTTCTCACATTCTTGTATGAGCAGTGAACACTTTAATTAAATTTACCCGCAAAGTGCTGTATTTCTTCAATGTGTTATCATTATTCTGCCAATGAGTCAATGAGATGTTATTAGCATAAAGCACTGTAAAGGAGAATGCATTTCTCAATGCTAAAAATATCCCTGTTGGCTGGAATCCAACCTTGTTGCTCCTCTCATGTTCCTCACACTCTTTGAACTAAAATAACATCATTTTTTTGAATGGAGTCTTGTGTTATAGATTGATTTATGCACTGCTGTGGTTTGGATTAATAGCTTGGTTGCCTGTATGGTTGCATTTAGTGTGCAGACACACGCATGCACGCACACAAAAACACTTTAAGGCAATTTTGTATTGAAACACACACTCAGGCTTAGTCACACACACACTAAGTAAATGTTAATGTACACAGGTGCAGTCTTTAGGGAGGTTGATTTTTCTCTCTCATCAGTCACTCGTAATCACTTCCCTTCCAGCCCAGTAAATCACCGTCTTTTACTGATGCATTTATAGGATGCATGTTCACAACTTGTAGCCAGGGAGAGTTTGACCACCACCAGGAATACATTACAGGCTTCTGCATCCATACAGTCGCACAGTCAATACAGTCATACAGTCGACAGGAAATATTGTTTTATAAATGTCTACTTAGTTTCTGAAACGTATTTGTGCTTTTAATAGGGTTTTAAGCTGTTTACGACATATGGGTGAGAGTGGAGTTATTGGTCGGGGGGAGGGGGGGGGCTCCTGGGCGGCTGTGGATATTGGCAGGTTGCACGGCTTCACCAAACTGGTCCTGGGGAGGTCCCAATGACCTGTTTTATACCAACACTGGTGCTTTGTCGTAAAATCAGGGGGAAGTCGAGTCACAACTCGAGTATTTGTTTGAAGCGGATGGAAAAAGTCCCCCTGTGGCAAGACCATGTGAGTGTTGTGTGCTGCTGTGTCTGATGGGAGTGGAAATGCGTAGAAAAACAGGCTACTTTGTCTTTACATAGACCTTAGATTGGTGCCCAGGTTCTGGTAAAATACTCCTAATACCACCGAGGCAAGAAAACCACATTCCCCTCTTACTCTTTTGGATGGAAACAGTCTCCTGTCACTGGTGTTTGAATGCTGTAATTGGACGTTAAGGGGCTTGCAGAGAGAGAGGTGTGATGTAGTGTTAAAACTGCTCACAAATCACATATTTCTCACCTCTGTGGAGGTTCAAATCCTGGCTCTGGCATTCTCCGGCCCTACCACTCCTATCGCTGCGGCCTCTAAAATTCACACAGCACTGTCCTGAATGAGACAGGTGAAGAAAAGTGTCGGCGCAGAATGGCGTGTCAGTAGATTTAATATTTCCTAAAAGCCTTGAATTTTACCTGTCACCGTAACAAAAAAAGTGTCTCTGCGTGTGCAGTGTGCGTCAGAGTGATGGATGGTGTAAGTGTATTCCAGGATTATGTTCATGAAAGTTAAAGGGCCCTGGGGCTGGTCTGGGAAGCACATAATCTTAGTCAAAGTGCTAGGCTGGATGAACCAAGGCTTTATTATTAAACACCTATGAGAGGCCTAAAGCTGGTGGAGGCCCCTGCACATCCAGCTTAACACACTCTGGCAGCTCTCATCACACGTCCTTGCCATTTGGGCATGAAATTAAAATGCTTCTCAAGAATCAATTTACTACTAAGCATGAAATAGGAGCTTCATTACAATGCATTGATGCCTTTTTGAAGCGCAGTCTTTTAATGCGCTGTCATGTCATTCCCTTGTGCTATCTGTCCAGTTTTATTTTTTTGTTTCTTTTCATTAGTAACTTTTATCTCTGAGGGGAGAGTATTAAAGAAAGGTAATAGTTTTGGCAATATGCTTCAGATTTTAAGGTACAAGTGAGAATTCGCTATAAATGATGTGGTATTGATTTCACATGTGGAGTACGACTACCAGGGCTCAAGCAGGAGAGGAAGGGGAATGAAGTCTTTGGAGTGTCCATGGAGGGCTTGCTGGAGGCTCTAGGGGCCCGGGGCCTGGCTCCACAGCTCTGGGAGCTCTTAAAGATACTATAAAAGTTCCAAATCCACAATTATTCTGACTTTTTAGATTTATAAATCTCTGCTAATGCTCTTGGTGGATATATTACTGGTTTAAACTTGGAAATAGATTACTGATCCCTTGGTCACAATGCACTTGGTAATTATAAATGAGTCTATTAAGACAACAGAATTTTTATAGGATCTGGCACAGAAGATTGAAAGTACATAGTGACTTGTGCAGGTCAGTTTAAAAATAACTGAAGGTAGTGCATGCTCAAAATTGAGATATAAAAAGAAATTAAAAAATGTCCACTCAGTAGACTGCAGGTCGCCAGGTGTAGGGAATCTCCAAGTAATGTGTCAGAGCTAACCAGTGGAAATTCTGACCAATCAGATCCCTGTGAGGAGAAGGGTAGCAACACAAAGAGGTAAGTAAGTCTTCATTGGAAACAACAATACCTGCTGCTGAAGAGGTTGGCGTAGATGCTACAATAGCATCAGTTATACCAGAACTGGAAAAAACTTCTTCATTATAAGTAGAGCAGAGAACAGCACAAATGTGGGTCACCATGATAGACAGATGGGTCATCCAATCACCAGGTATTCTTTGAAAGCGTCTGCCCTTGTCCAAACTCTTTCCAATGATGGCTGCTCCGATGCTTCTGTGTAACACACCATCTGGCAGCATCAGGTTAGCAGCAGGCAGCTATTTTCATCCAAAAAGATCCAATAAACCCACTGTACACTGCTTGCCCAGCATTAAACTGCTAACAGACAAAGTTAACAAGTTGCTGGTGAACATTGTGGAGCATTTCCCAGCTAAAGGGCCAGATATTGTAAATGTTGAACTAAGATTCACCTGGCAGCCAGAAACCTGATTCCAACTGAATGCTGACTGTGATATGTATTCAATAAATGGGTAAATAGGCTAATATGTTTGTCAAATCAACTTAGAAGTTAATTTTATGTTGATATCCAAAGCTTATTTCTGCTGGCTTACATTGCCAAAACATCCATTAGACCCATTCGTTTATGGACTCTGGTTTTCAAGCCTTAAATGCAGCAACCTGCACATGCACAGAAAGGATCGTAAACTGGAATGACACTGTGTAAAAGTTGTGCTAACTAGTAAGAGGCAATCATGATCTGAAATGAAAAGTGACATTTTTGTGACCAAAATATTACAGTTGCTTTGAACTTACAACACAGTGTGATATGATGATGTGATATGTATGAAAACACACAGTGCACCTTAATCACAAGGTAGCAATGTCCTAAAGCACAACCTGCCCTATTGTCTAGTTTCCTTTACTTTTCTTTTTTTCTGTATGAAAGGGAACCAAAAATTAAGAAATAGACATCATACTGTATTGACGAAGACTTAACTGGCAACATAAACTCATTACTGAGGTAAAAGGAGACATCAAGAATCAGGGCTTTTTGCAACCAGCGTCGTCCTCTGCTAACCTATAGCATAAAGGTTTAAGGCAAATCTGCACTGGCTTCACTTTACAGGCCTGGAGATTTTAGCTTCACTCGCACATTTATTTCTTTATTTAAAAGGTGGCCGACAAATGAGTCAGTTTGAGGAGTCATTCTTACCCCCATTCTTATCCAATGTTTTTGGAACAATGACAACTTGACAAAATTACATTTTCATCCAAGTTTTGTGTTGATCCATCAGATTAGATTAGTATGCTCCAGAGATGTAAATAATACAGGGAAAGGTTACTCGGATTGTGTTCCCTCCTTAGAGAGACAGAGCTTGTGATGTAGGCTTTTGCTGCAGTTCAGCATCTTGTAACTTTGGAATGATCCAGCTGGCCTGGACTGTGAAGCTGGAAATGTTTACCATGGTCCACATGGTTAATTTGTGTGTTTTTATTTAGCTGTGTGTATCTGGGACTTTTGGTTGGGGAGGTGGGGGGTTGGAATAAGGGGGGGCTCAGCAACAGTCAACAGATGCTGTCAAAGTGACCGCAGGGAGGAAGCAGAGACAAATGCTCCTCATTATAGCACTGACTGCAGCCCAGTGGCCCAGTAACCAGCAGAAACCAGCTCCATGTCTATGACTGTGCAGCTGGAGATCAGCTGATCCTCACTGGCTTCACTTACAGTCAAGTCCCATTCACTTCTACTTTACTTCATCTGAAAAGGATACATTGTGGCAGTCATTGTTGTACCAACTCAGGAGAGATACTCAAATTAAACACAGAATGAAGAATTTGTCATTTATCATGGCAACCACTATAGGCGCTGTTGACTAATGAGCTGAGATCCCCTTTATCATATTTAATCAATTTTTACTCATGCAAAGATGCATTGATGGACAGGCCAGGGACACTCCCATTTTGGATTTTGCTTACAGTGCAACAAGTTAGACCACATCCGAGGCAGATGGATTTCAGTGGAATTCTGCATTGTCTGGACACTGTCCAGTTACATTGTTCATCTGAGAAACATGAAGACATGGAAGAAAATATGAACAGATTGAATTAAATGTAACCACATGAGATGCATAGCTGACATTTTCAGGCCAACCATAGGTTACCAGAAATTCACTCTTGTAAGACCTTTATGATCAGATCTCCCAAATCCTATTGAAATGACAAGTGCAACTACAGGCTAAGGCTCAGCTGTCTCAGATTGGTCTCTATCTGTCAGTTCATTGAATATTAGAAATTCTGATCAGGGGACCTGGTGGTTATGACTTTTTTAAAGGGGATGTACACAAATTTCAAAACATTAACATATCGGTAAACAACTATTTACTTTTTCAAGATTGGAGTAATTATTGCCTGGCCAGAATATTAAGTCGAGTTCCCTCTGTATGTTTCAGTCCAACTTTTTCTGTTCTTCATTAACAACGAACATCAGATTGTTGTGGAGACCAACCTAGCTGCACCCGTGTGCGTTTTCACCCCCTGCTGCTCTTATACAATGCTTATTGCTATGTCCTCTATCAGTGTGTTGTTTGCATTCCTCCTTTAATGTTAAACTGTTAGCTCTATTCCCAATTTTTGCTATTTAGAACTTTTGACGGTGGTCTTAGCATTGTTAGCTGCTAGCTGCCAGATCAGCCAGGACTGTGTTGAGAGCCTTGTACGGGTAATATGTATGCTCTGAATTCTGTGAAAAGCCACTTTAACCCTTACGCAACAATAATGTGTTAAATAATAACATAAAATATGCCTATTCTTTATGCTCTTAAGCCCTTAAAGACCTAAAAACACCAAATCTAATTTCCTCTGTCTTTACATTTCCAGCTGGTTCCTGTTTTCTGTATGATAAATTGGGTGATATTATTTTTCATTATCTCAATTATCTTTTCACTCAATACTATGAGCGGTAGAAGTTCATTCATATGCTTTGTGTTACAGCACTAAGTGAGATTTTTTTTTCCCAGCTCCTTGCTGACTGAATTAACAGCACAGTGCAGCATGTCCATTGGGGTGATTTCATTGGGCTGTGAAACCAATGTGAGCAATGTTCCTGACCCCAATCAGGAGTCAGACAGCGGTGCCAGGGTCACCAGGGGTTACTCCGGGCCCCACTGGATGGACAGGCAGGGAACTGTAAACCTGGAAAACCAGGAGCCCGAACTCCATGTGTTTACCTCGCTGCCTTTCCAAGTGATGTCACCACATTGTAAAAAGATACAGTTCTCGGCGGCCCGTCCTTTTGTTACTATTTGAGAGAATAAACATGGGTTAAGTGCATGGAGAGAGTTGGAAGCGGAGGACTCTGTGGCTGCAGGGTAGGGGGAAGGGGGCTCCTGTGGTGCATGGTGCGTCCAAGCAGTTCAAATGGGCTGTGGGGATCTGTAACTGTCCAGGTGCTGCGAGCTCGGGCCCAGCCTCTGCCGGCCAAACCCTACTCAATGGTAAGAGGGAAGTCCTGCCTATAAATATTCCGCCATCCTGCCTCTGCAACAGCAACAAAAACACCAACTGTTGATGATCCCTCTGGGCCCTTCTCTCTGTGTCTACATGCATGTGTGAATCATAGTGTGTGTTTTCTCGCTTGAAGTGAATGATACAGTGAATCACATCCTCAACTTTGGTGTCTGAAGTTCTCATTCCAACTTCTTTGGAATTCCATAAATATACAGCTTCCACTTTATATCCCTACTTGCTTTCTTCCTCTTTACGATTCTGACCCTCACTAGTGGTATTGCAACAGAAATTCTCTCTACATAAGTCAAAGCAGCGATGTGTGGTATAAGTGTAGCCGTATGCATGAAGGCAATGAAACAGCTTGTGTTTTATGTGAGCTCTCCTCGCTCAGACAGCTGGGTGGTTGCTGGGGCTGTGTTAACCTGCAGTGCCGGGGGTCCCGGTCTGGTGTAAGTCAAGCTAAGCAATTCCAGCCCAGCTGCAAAGGCAGAAATCAGACAAATTCTTTTTCAGATAGAGAACACAAAGTTACCTCAGTGACCTTCGGACCTTTCTGTAGAGTTTGCATTTTTTCTGCTTTGAATCACAGCTTTAAAAAAGTTCTGTTTGTGTCTCGTTTCTCTGTATCCCTGAAACTCCATCTCTCTGTTGACTCTGATAGATGATGTCACGTACACCAACAAACCTGACCACTGGAATAATGTTGCAAGCCATTTTATGCCTCTCTGGTCATTTTTCTGATGAGACCTCCGCTGTCTTGCTGCATTGCTCCATCTCTTGGTTCAAGTGTACTTGTATGGTTCCTTGGCTTGGACTTTTATTAGCTTTTCCCGAGCCTCAAAGAACTTGGCCCGGCCTGGTTCTCCCCGGCACTTTCCCACTAATGAAGTGCACATTCTGCCGGAGCGTTTGGCCGAGCCCGGTTCCTTGGCCATCTCTTAATGGGAATTTCCCCTTCTTCCCTGCATCCCTGCCTTCCTCGCTCTCTGCCTCTGCCACTCTGGTGTGTGTGACTCATGTCCTGAACAGCCAGCCATCAGCCAGGGGACGTTTGATTCATAAACCTTCTTACACTTGTTTGCCACTGTTGCACTGGTTGGCTAACTGGCCGGCTGACTTGTTAAAGGGCTAACTTTTTGAAAGACTGGGTGGCTCAAAATGGAATAAATGTTTAGAGGCAGGGACACTGAGTGACATGGAGCAGTGGGGAACAGTTGTGTATGTGCAGTCAACTCAGTGTGAGTGGGTTTAAGTCAAGAAAACATTCATCCACACTGACACACTCAAGACGTCCTTTCAGACACTGAAGCTGCAGACAGGCTGCCATTGCATTTTCCGAGCCCGATCTCTGAATGCCGAAAATAAAACAGGCTTTGATGGATGGGATGATTTCAAACATGACTGCTTGCTTCCACATGTTTTACAACTACTAAAATTAATTCAGACCACCACCGACAACACCTGTTGCTCCACAACTGCAAGCAAATTAAACTGCACTAACTGCTTTTTTTATTCCATGAGGAGCCTGTCAGCATCTGATATTTTGGAGTGTCTTAATCACTGGAAAAATAATCCTTGTATGTTTTTGTTGCACAGCTCAATGAGGATGAGATAGTCTACATCCTCAAATCAACCTTGAAGGGCCTTTGCTATCTGCATTTTATGAGGAAAATCCACCGGGAGATGAAAGCTGGGAATATACTCTGTGACAAGGAAGGTCATGCGAAACTGGCTGGTTCTGGCCTGGCTGGACATATGACGGTGAGCTCTGATTCCACTGGGCCTTCCACTCTCTAAAAGTCAACATAATAAAAATCAGGTCTCCCTTGGAGACTATGGCATATGATAATCATTTCTGTCCACAGCGGTTACAAAGCTATTAAGTTAACCTTTCTGCTGCAAAACAAAAAGCTGGGAGCAGTAGAATTTGGAAGTGTTTATTTCCACACAGTCTTTGCTTACATTTTACGTCCAAAGAATGCTGTTGGGCAGGCAGCTCTCGCGAAACTTTTACAGCCCCTCATGAGCCTTAATCTTGTCAGAATCTAGGTCTACCGTAAGAAAGCACTCCAGAGCTGCCAGAGAGACAATATGCAGAGGACAGAAAACAAGAAGCTAGACTCTTCAGGCTGTTCTGTTAATTCCCATTATGAGCGGTCGTCATGTTTCCAACAGAAGTTTGTGGTTTGGGCACTTGCTGCTGAAGACATTTTACTTTTCCCACACTGGCGTATCTTCACTGCTCATCTTATCCCTCTTGTCTCTCCATTATGATTGGCTGGCGTTCCTCTTAGGGGGTCAGAGAGCAGCTCTCGGCTCCCTGTGGGTGGTTAGTCAGCGGAGAACTCTTTGTGGGCGATGAACTGTGCCGTGCCTGAGGGAAAGAGATATACTGTACTGTGTGTGAGTTTAATGAGGAAGGAACAAACTACAAAAATATGCAAATGATAAAAAACACAGAACAATCCACAGACACACATGCATATAAATCTGTGTGTAACAGTCCAAGCAGAGCTGCAATCACTTAAACCTCACGCTGGCGGGCTTCCACCCTCCTGAAGTGTTCTCGGGCAAGTCATTGAATCCCTACCAGCTCCAGGAGTGCTGCTCTGTGGCTGATCCCGACCTCTGACCTCCCTGTGGAGGAGGCCAATAGATATGGGAATTCCCCTTTGGGAATAGTTTAAATGTACAAATGACTATTTTAAGAGATACAAATAATGAAAGGGAAAAAATGTCAAAGAGAGAAAATACAGATCAATCCATCTTCATCAGCACCCCTTTCACTGAATTAAAGGACATTTTATCCTCTAAAGACCTCTAAAGATGTTTTGACCAGAGCTGATGACCAGTGTTTGGAGGTCCATCCTCTGGTTTAGAACTGAACAGCTGCAAACAGGGAGGGCCTGCTGCTGCTGCTGCAGGCTGGGTGGGTGGTCCATAGTCCATAGAGCACAAGTGCCCCATTACTTACCTGGCTGCATTGTTTTACTTTTTGGACACTTAGCCATTTTTGCTAAGCACTTGATGATTTAAAGAGATCCATAAAAACTGCAGGACCATGACCCTCAAAAACCTGTGTTGGCTAGGAGTTAGTTGGACTGAGACATTGGGAACAAGGTGGAGCCACAGCATAGGGAGGGTTTCAATTTAGAATGGCTGGAAGCTATATATATATAGTATAATAAACCATTCTAAACCTCAGGTTTAACATATGTAACACAGAAATAATTTGAAAAAGAAAAAGAGCATGGGGTGAGAGGGAGCTTGGTTTTTTTTGGTTCGATTAACGTCCAACAAATCTGCAAAATTCATCATGTGTTTCTCCTTCAAGGCTGCAAGGGAGGGGAGAGGGGCTGGATAATAGTGTATAATGGTGATGCGTTTTACAGGGTCATCCTTGTTCTTGTCCAGGCTCCACTGACCTATTTGGAGACCTTCGTCTCACACTGGCGATCCTGTTTGATCTTGTTGTCTGTTCTTCGTACTCATGATGTCAAAAACTAATCAATGGCAGTTAAATGTTCTCAGTAGGGAATGAAGGGAACCCCTCCATTAATACATCCCAAAAAGGTGTGTTCTTTATGTCTTTACACCAAAGTCTTCCTTAGTGGAGGGGAGAGGCCACTAAAACAGCCTTAGTTTTTATTGAAACCAGTTCATATAACCCTTAAGGAGGGTAACCATGTGGCGGGTGGAGGAGAATGCTGCTGTACAAACCATAAGTCTGCCTTACACATTCCCTCCTTTCTTGCTGAACCCGCAGCGTTGCTCTATAAAACCTGCGGTAGGAAACAAAAAAAAAATGTTTGCGCCAGCCCTGGGTCCTTCAATCGAATATGACAGTTTTTTTTAGAGATAATAGTTTTATATGTGTACATTTAGAAGTGCTAAATGGTCAGTGAGGATATGACCTACGGTTTTTATAAGCCTGGTTATCCCTGAAGAATGCAACAATGAGCATGAGCAATCACATCCCCATCAGACGAGCTGGCATGGGAAAAACTGTCTCACAAAGATACCATGAATAAGTTGAAGTGATAAACAAATGACGGTGATGGAGTTTAAATGTGGCCCTTCTTCATGTGGTCTGGGCGGTTATACTTGGGGCTTACTGTTCTCTTACATCCATATGCAATCACTGAAACACTCTCAGCATGAGCTTTTTTTTATTAGATCACATAAAGTAAACAGTCCCAGTGAGTGTTTTTGATAAATGCAATTTGCTGCTATGCTCCTTTCCAGGCTGCATCTTGTGTTCAGCCTGTTGTAAGTTAATTTGCCAGATCAACTGAAAAAACAGAGAAATCTAATGGAAAACACTGCCCTGGCATCCACACTGCATACCAGTGGTCGTCTAAAGAATGGGAGCCCTTTAATGTGGTGATTGCATGGTTTCAGTTTGAAATTTAGTTTCCGTAAAAAGAACGCGCTTTTCCGTTGTGTTTTTTCCCTATTTTATCCCTATTTCCTTTCATTTGTTGCTTACGTTATCAACTTTGTGTTTTTTCCAAGGTGCTTACACAATATCATCACTTAGGTGATATGAACTCTTCCTACCTTTTTTTGTTTGTTTTACCACATTTTGATTGTTTCTTCTCAAACCTTGGACAAGAGTGAGAGTGGTAACTCTAGTGGCTGCAGCTTGTTCTCATTGCATAGTCAGACGTAATTTTTTTCAAGCATCCATCCGTACACATGTGCATGCACTATGTGGGACTTCATCGGGAAAGTGCTGCTATGGTACCAGACCTTCCATAAATCTAGCAAACCTCCATGAATTAAGAGAGGGGAGCTTTTAGATTCTAGGCAAAGCAAGCAGTGTTGGAAAAATCAAAGGCGTATAGCACCTGAGGGAGGCGTACTCCCAGCTATAGTTTTCATTTATGCTTAGCTACGACTGGTAAGGAACCGGGTTTGACACCACAGCAGTGGCATGCTTCCTCTGTGTGCTTCCCCACTGTGCTGCGGGCACTTCAAGACATTGGCTCGCCCCTCAATGAGATGTTATGGGTTCTCTTTCAAAAACCATCCTTTGTGCTCTGAACTGCTTCTCACCTTTTTAGGAAGTTTCAATTGTTTCATTCCAGAGCACACCAGAGAGCTGTGATGGCTGCAGTTTTGGCTGCTGATTTCCTGTAGGCCTCAATTTCTGGCAGAGTTTCCCCCTCCAATACAGCCAGCATCTGCTCCAGAGGAAAAAACACATAACACACAAAAGCACTCAGCCAAACAAAAATCTAGCCTTCACACACACATACACACACACAAAAAATACATTTACAAGACCCCCAGGCAGAGCTATTCTAATACAAGAGCATCATAAAGAACAAGGAAGTTGTATTGACCCTAAACCAAACGTCCCACTTCCTTACAGAAAGCATTACCTGCCATGTATAATTCAAGCTGAGTTTAAACATCGCCGTCTTTCTTAATATAACCATCAAGTCCCCCTAATCATCATAATAACAAAATCACAAGTTGTCACTCTGAGGTACTGTGATGGATCTACAGGCTTGTACTGTGCAAGGTGAAGTGATCATGTTATTATGTTTTCTTTACCGAGTACTAAGATATGCATGCTGACATTCACAGGCACACACACACTTCAGCAGATGTGCACAAATGTTACATTTCATCATAGTCACCAACCCGCTCCAATCGACATGGACACAGAAAGTAGGCTCCCATATTTTCTCTGGAGCAGGTTGAGGACTTGTGGTGTGGTGTAAATGTGGGTTATTGTTATTCAAGAGTACGTGCTGGAATATTGGGCGTATCGATTGCTTTTCGCCGCAGGCCTTCTTGGCCAGGCCACAAAAGCCTCTCGCTGCACGCTGCCAGTAGGCCCATTTTTGCTACACTTATTTTTAATACAAGTATTACATGACTTTGCTCTCTCAAGGTTTCAGAGGGGAGGAAATAGCAGATTGAATGTAAACAAGATTAGCTTCCCTCTCGCGCGGCGCAGCCAGCTGCTGCTTCCACGCTCGGCCGTAAATCTGCCGGGGCCGCCTGCACCGTGTAGAGCTGTGGGCTGGAAAAAGAGATATCAAGCCTGATTCTGTCACTGTCTGGCAGGAGGTTAAGATGAGCCGCACGCCCATCAGCAGCTGTATGAATGACATATCTGTAATCAGCGTTCTGAAACCCGACTCAAGAGATTTGAAGTTGAAACATTAGCTTGTGCAGTATCGTTAATTCCTTTAAAAGATTATTTAAGCTGTTATCTGTGCTGGCACTGCTGCAGGCATGTGGTTTGTATCTCCTGTGTCCCCTCCGTCACGCTGTACCTCGTCCTTCTCTCCTTTGGTCCTGCAGTTTACAGATGCAGGCCTTGGTTCTCTCTGCTCCCTCAGCCATCAAAAACTAAATATAGCAGATTTGTTGCTCTTTCAGAATATATTCCACCTGCCAAAATACACAGACCCTGCTTTCTTAACCTTGCGCAGTGATCTGTGTATTTGGAGTGGAAATGCAGTGAAAGGAGAAGCCGTGGCGCTCAACATGGCTGGCTTAAAGGCGAAGTAATGACACTGTCTGCTCGTGTTTTTGGAAGCTGTGAAACCACAGCAGGGAGCTCCCCATAACTGCTTCATTGTAACTCCATGCTATTACTCACATCAGAGCGATATTGATATTGATTGCTGCTGGACTGCTTACCCTCCATCCTATGCTGCACTTACATAAGCAGTCCTCGCTCTGGGTCCCTGCTTATGCTGTAGTGTCTCGTCTGTGATGGAAGCTTCTGGCTTCGCTCAATTGAAGGAGAATTACAGCAAAAATATTTTCTTTTAGAAAGTTAACATCAATAACATTGAAGTGGTATAGTTCATTGAGCTCATACCCATTTACCCTCATTTTTCTTCACAACACCCCTCTATAATCCATTTATTATAATACGAACTATGAAGTCATCTCCGTATGTAGAAGGGTAATGGTTTATTTCATATTTTTAGATTTGTAGATATTTAGAGAGAGAAGAAGTAAAAAATAAAATTTCGCTGGGCTTAAATACACTTGTTTGGGTAAATTCTCCTGAAATACTCACTGTTTTATGCCATTTCACATGCACTAAAACTATAAAGACCACTAAACACTGTTTTTGTGTCTTAAAGCAGCAGCACTAAACTGCTGTTAGACCTGCTTTTGCTCCCTTACAAGATATTCCAGCAGTGTTGAGTAACATAGTACATGACTGTAAGCATAAATCAAACAGCATCTCTTGCTTGGAGTACAATCAAATGAAAATGTCTAACAGAATCTGCTTGATATTTTTAAGAAATGACTGCGTTGCTCCTTTCCAGATGCAGCAATGTGTTCTGAGAACTGTAATCAGCCATCAGTGTTTGTGCTTTGTGTCTTTACAACATGCAAGCAGACTCGAGAGGGGTTCATCAATGTAGGAATGTGACTGACTTCATCAGGCTTTCACGAAAGAACTCTTCATCTTCACTTCAACACTTTAATCTTACACACACAAATAATGCCATCATGGCATCTGTTGTTGATCCTTACTTATCTGCCTCATTTTGTTCACATTATTCTCAGGAAGTATAGACAACTAAACTATGGAGCAATGACAACATATTTCATCACTGAAATGTGTTCATATTATCATACGAGTTATCACATTAATTCAAGCTGAAACCACTGTTAAGCTGTTTTAGCCATGCTAACGATGTGGCAGCCACTCGGTCCACCACTCTGGCCTTTATCTGTTGGAGGACTTTCATTTAAAGTTTGAACATTACTGGTACCAAGAGGATGAAACCTAAAAACTGGAGCTAATTTTGCTTTGGTGCCACCATCAGGTATATATTAGTGTTTTTCCGTGAAATGTATGAACAACATCATTAGCTGGTGCAGACATTAATGCCCCCCTCGGGGTAAAGAGTTGGTTCTGTTTGTGTTTCATATAGTATCATCAGTTTAATTAGTCCAATACTTTGGTAAATTCCAGCAACACTAATCACACTCCACCTGCCTCAGCAGTACTTAATACTTAAGTAGCAAATGATAGCATACTAATGCACTAAAGATGGTAACCATTAAAGGCTGCTAAACGTTAGCGTGTTGTAGTAGTCGTGTCTGATGATATCTGAGGATATTTCCAGGGTTTGAATGTAGCTGCACTTCCTCTTTAAATCACTAAACATTACTCAGTCTAATGAGGACCTGATTGTTAAGGTAAGTAAGTTAAGCTACTAAAATGCTAAATCATTGTCGGACTAGTCGCTTGGCTTAGAGATGACATTTTTACCAATGTGTTACTTCTCTTTTGCTCTCCACATGGGCACTTCCCCCACATTAATCCATTCATTCTGCATTCATATGCAGAATGTGTTTATGGATAATATTGTAAGTGTGTGCTATTCAGTTCAAAGCAGCTGTTCAAAACATTTTTACACAACTGCTAGCATGGCTGTGGGCTTTTAAAATATATTTGCATGTGTCTGTAAATGAGTCAACCTGCATCAAATAAACAACTTGTTAAAGTGGTTGACAGCCATGTGGATTTATGATACAACAGCATGCTGTTCCAGCCACGGATTAGTACTTAGTTCTGTTTATACCTGAGTTGAGTTATATGAAGAATGTGCAGCTTGGTTTAGAGAACACAAACAGAGTGAAACCTCTGTCAACCAACTGTTTCTATGCCTCTGCACTGGCTTTGAATCAAGGATGAACGGATTAGAAATGGTTGGTCAAAGGTTAAAGGTCAAGGTCACTATAACCTCACAAAACAACACATTTGCAACATCATTTTAAATATTAAAATTACACTATCTACTTTTTATTGCTTTTCAAGTCCTCATTCGATATTTAAGGACATATTTGTATTAAACCATATCTGGTTGGTAAAGTCATACAATTGTGATGTGATAATTCTGTGTTTTAAAAGTATTTGGTCATGCTCTACCATGAAAAAACTTACATATAATATATATGATATAACAAAACTCACAAAATAACATGAGCATTTGTTACACTCACACTCAATAACAATGATGTGCGATCATGTGCCACTGCAGGCTGCAAGTGGGCTGCTTTTCATTCTGGCCAGCTGATTCCAATGATTAGTTTCTCTTCTTTCCTCTTCTCTAATCAGTAAAATCAGCTGAAGCCTTTGGTTGGAATTAAACCCCGCATGACAACCTCTATGGCACACGATTGCCTTTTCTGCTCTGTAGCTGCATGAGCAAATGCTGTGTGTGTTACATAAATGCCTTTTCTCAAGGGCAGAGGCAGAAAGGAAAGCACTGAACTGACGGGGGATAACTTGACTTCAAAGTGTGCCTAATGGACCTTAATTCATATGAAAATGTTATATATTTGTAACATAAGCCCATAGCATAAACACAATCAAAGTAAATATCCAATATTATTTATATATTGAAGACAGCCTGATTGCGTTCAGTGAGAGTTCCTGTGCTAAAGTTCCTCACGCCAGTGGCAGTACCCAGCACCCTCCCTCCCTTCCTCCCCTCTCCCTAGTGTCTCTCCCTCCAGTCACCCTCTCTCATTCCCAGGCTCTGAATGTGGGTGTCCCGCAGGGAATTCAAGTAGCACATCGGGTCGGCCACTCAATACCCCCTGTTTAAAGGGATTCATTGCAGACTAATTGGGATAACATGGCTGGAAATGTTGACCTTGGTATTTCTAAACAAGGTTTCAATTAACTTGTAATAAGGCCAAGCAGCCAGACCCTAGACGGATCCTCCACAAGCAGAAGGAAATGCGAAACATGCCCCAGTTGATGGTTGGCTTTTCTTAACTTTGATTAATCACTCGGAGAGTAAGCAAGTGGGACTGGTAAAATAATTAGAAGGGAAAACACCCTGTTCTTGCCCGCAGTAGCGTTTAGAACAAAGATCGAGTTACTGGGAGATATGTCAAAATGTCTTCTGTTCCCCCATTATATACAAATAAGGCACATTTTTGTGCTTGCATAAAAATTTAAATAAAGCTAATGAAAACCAATACCTTCTTACCTCCCACACGCACATTTGTTGGAACCTAGTTCACAAGACTTCAGTTTTACATTTCTCCCATTTGCATAATGAAATCATGACCATTTGAAGTGGGAGACTAAAGAATTTGAATTGTCTTTTTATGTCTTAACTATGGTTCTCCCACGGAGGATAACCTTATTCAAACCATCATTGTGTTTCTTTGAATGTCACAATGTGGTGTTTCCCCATCTTTGTGTAATACAATCAGAGAAAATACAGCTGGTGCCCTCTGTTGTCCAAGGTGTGACTGTAATCAAGTACAGTCCCAATACATAGAACTGCAGATATGTTTTTAATAATGACGTGTCCCTAACAATCTGCCATTAATTTTTTAAACAAAAGCCTCCTTAAACCACATGCTAAACTGGCTCTGACTTACAGAACTGATACTTTGAGGAAGTTTATTATTTCACATTATATTGTGTACAGCCTCTTAGATCTCGGTGCCAGTAGCCCTGATCCAGCAGGCCTAAAAATGGCCTGCCAGAGTTTTAGATTTGGTACAGGAACTGAACTGAGCCACCTGATGAGAGACAGAGTGGAGTTCTGGCTAAAGATGGGCCTTTTCCCCGCTGCTGTGTCAGCACTTATTCCATGCGCATCAGGTCATTTGGAGCCACAGGACACCAGCTGACCTGCGTTGAATTATCGTTAATTCGTAAGGCAATAGCGGGGCGCATTTCTGTGGGCTGCCTCGCTGACAGGAAGACACGAGAACAACGGGATGAGGAGATGGACTCGGGAGATTAAACTCTATGAAAGCGGACGGAGAATTCTCCCTCCCTTTCATGTTGCTGTGGTATCACCAGGTTGACAGTTTTGTGTGCTTGGCTTCCTCTTCTTCTACTTCTCTCCCTGCCTCCTCCTCAACTTCCTCCCTAATTCTTCTTTCCTGCTATTTCGAATGATCATGAGTCCAAAGAATGTCTTTCTGCAAGTGTTTAACACACTGGTCTTTGAAGCCAGGTCCAAGTGGCTGCTTTGTCTGTGCTTTGTTGTTCTAAATGCTAGCTGTATTAAATCACCTCCCAGTCCCCGGCCTGTGTGCTTCATCTTCTACAAAACCTCCATCCACATTCTCAGGGAGGAAGTCCTGTTCTGCGCTGCTGGGGCTGTCCAGGGACTTGGCATATTTACACAGGTTTGTAATGCAATTCTAATAGCACCGTGACACTTTAAATACTGATTTTTGTTGCTTTTGGAGCAGTTTCCCTCAGCATATATCATAACAGGGGAGACAGGAGCTGACGGAAAGAGAGTGGGTTGCTTCTTTGTCACTTTCAATAACTACTTTTTCCTTCCTCTTTTGTAAAATCTAAGCCTGAGTGCATGTTTCCAAGAGGGAGATGAAAGGAAAGAATGTAATGTTTTATTTTCAGAGTTTCAAGAGTTAAAAATTGAGAAGTTTTTCAAGGCACAAATAAAGACCCTGTTTGCATATAAGTCATAATCTAAAATGTATCCGGTTGTATTGACTTTGAGATGGTTGGTAGTTTTTCCACTTTAAGCAACTTTACAGCCTACCTCTCATTCAATTCAGAGGGGTTATTTTTTCACTGTTTCATGAATCTGACAGCTATAGTTTTACATGAAAATACCATATTTTTAAGGAAGATGATAAGCACATAACATGTGATTCCTTTTTTTGCCTCTAAAAAAAAATGCTTGTGAATTCATTAAACATTTCCTCTTTAAATCTTAGAATAGTTTCATTTGATTAAAAAAAAAAAAAAAAAACATTAAACATTGCAGCCACTGTATTTTCATTGTTGTATTGTTGTACGTTGCTTCAGTAAATGATCTGAATACTTCTCCCACTACCGCATGAAACACACCCATACTTCAGTTTAACAGCACAATTAACTTTGCATTCATGGAAAGCACAGTGGCTCGTGTTTGCTTTTTATTCCCAAACATTTGCATTTGATTCTTTTTACAGACAGTCTTATAAAAGACTGTGAAATGATGGAAGGAGTACAGAGGACGTGCAGTAAAGCGGGTAGAGGAAACACACCTTCCTTTTACAGCCGGGGCATAAACAGTAGTTTATGGTTGGAGTTTTACTGTCATATTGCATAAGCAGGCAGTTCCCCCGTAGGAAAGAGCTTTGGCTGAGGCGGATGAGGCAGAGTAAAGGTGCTTGAAAGCAAAAAAAGGTTCACTCCTTACTTCTTTTTTAATAATTTATTACATCCACATATTTGTCATGACATACTCAGATAAATACTCATATCGCAGTCCACTCAGCTGCTTCTGATTCTTTTCATTTTTCTTGCAGCATTTTTCACTGGACGCAGGAATGACTGTTTGCATGTATTTAGATACTGATTTTCTCCATACTCCGACTAAATCTGATACATTACGGGTGGAAAACAAGAAAGCCACCACAGCAGATACCTATCTAAACTTTAAAGAGAGTTCTCCTCCAACTGCCAGCAGTGTGAGGAAAGATGAGCCGCTCTTATCAGCTCTCCCAGCGCACAGCCTTCACCTCTGCCTTATACACACTGGTATCTGCCTTTTGTCAAATAGCTACCCTAATTTTATGGCTTTACCACCCTTTGTGTACGTCTCTTCACCTGTGATAGCGTTCAAAGGTGCATCCATCCAAAGATAACAGTTTACAGTAGTTAATTGGTGATTAAACGACTAGATGTCCTTGTAAAATGTCGCTACCTGTGTTATGGTGTTTTTGAGAAAATATTTTAAAGGTGTAAAGAATTTCATTGGGTTTTAAAGTGAAGTGTTTGCTTTAAGGGTTTTTATTGGCAGTGATACAAAAACCTGTAAAGATAGTTAGCATGACATGATGTATTGGACTACTCTAAAATGCACAGCATCAACAAACACGAGGATATTTTCAGATACTCAAGGTAAATTGAGTTATAATGGTTAATATGAATTATAGCCCAGTTAGCTATTTCCAGTCTTGCTAAGCTATCCTATTTGGTTTTCTGGCTGTAGCTTCATATTGGATAAACAAGTAGGGAAGCGCTGTCAATGCTATAAACTGCCCTCCACCTTAAAACAACAAGTACAGCTTTTTCGTACCTTTATGTTTACTATTAGGTGGTGCCCTCTGAGAGCTGCAATTAGGTTGGATACCAAGTGAGTATAGGGAGTTTAAAGGACAACAAGGTCCAGTTAGGCTAGGCAGGAGGTGAAGTGGATGGGTAGACAAACGCAGGACTTTACTCAGGAGACTTGTGTTTGTGCCCTGGGAAATAGTCACTGTTATTATTTTAAGTAATATATGTACAACCCTGATTGCAACAAAGTAAAGGAAATGATTGCATGTCTCTATTTAGATAATAAAAAAGTCTCAACTTATTACCAAAGCCTAACTATATAATTTTGATTCCAATACTGAACCGAGAAGGCTGTTGTTTAAACTGAACCTAATTGTGACTGTTTCACAACACTAACAATGTATTTAAAATGCCAACTGTCACACTTCAATGAGAAAATGTTGATCTCCTTCTGCTTGTGTGGCGGTGATTTAAAAATTCTCTTGAGTGACGTATTAGAGGGAAAACAAAATATCAGTATGTTGTTGTATTTGGAGGACTCTTCCTATCTGAGTCTCAACCAGAAACCTCCTATGCCTTTCACACTATTTTTAAAGTATAACTTTTTTTTGTATCAAGTTCAGGGAACCTTGACTTTCCTTAAAATGGTAGACCATAATATGACAGTAATCTGCTCTTCCAGTCCAAGTTTCTCTCCTGCTGTCACTTTCAGAGGCAGTCAGATTTTACACCAGGAACAGGTCTGCCAATGTGAGATTTGCAGCCACCCCAGCCTCAGCCAAAGCTCTAAACCCATGTAATTACATTTTAAGCAGCGTTGGCTGGTTGAAATACCTCGAGTAATTAGTTTTGTTTTTCCACTCTTCCTATAATCTTCTCCTTTTGTGTGAGGGTTTGGACCATGAGCTGGAGAGGGAAACAGAACAAGTCAGTAGGTAATATGGAATGAATTAAAAAAATCTGACGTAGTTGGATGTAAGAATAGAATGACCCATTCCACCCTACCCCCCCATCCACCCACCCCCAAACACACACACACACACACCCACACACACACACACACACACACACACACACACACCCACACACA
>JAOWBC010001592.1:3391756-3416243 GCA_028566105.1 Hypoplectrus providencianus
CACACACACACACACACACACACACACACACACACACACACACACACACACACACACACACACACACACAGACCACCTGAAATGTGTTTCGGGGGTTGTTTCCTTTGATTAGGAGTGTTATGGGAGTGCAGTACAAATATAAAAGCTGTCCAGACGCTTTTATAGTGTTTATTTGTGGTACCACCTGTGTTTCCATACAGAAGAATGAGCTTGTGACGGTGATGAGGAACATGGAGTGTAAAGAAAGTACAATCTGTGCTGTGCTGCAAGTTCCACTGGGCAGTTGAGAGCCAAAAACATGCCTATAAAGTGCATCTTAATTTGTTCCTGCTTTGCAGAGACCAGCAAATCCTCCACTCGACCTGACTTTTAATTTGAAATCTCCATGGCGCAGTTGTCACCGGGCTTTCAGAAGGTCCCTGAGACACCCCCGCCACCCCCACCGCCCCTGCCTGTCCTCCTCCTTGCTTCTTCCTCTCTCCTCATCTATCTCTCTCTCTCCCTTCTCTGTCAAATATTTATAGCTGATGGCAGATAAGATTATTTCAGCCTCGAACCTCTCAGTGCCAGCTGCTGCAGACCTTTGCTCACAATAAAGCCTAAGATGCGTTCCAGGCAGGGGGAAGATTGTTTTATTTGGAGCTCATCCTAGGTCTCTATGATAGGAGGGCGAGGTGCAGAAAAGCAGGACACCATTTGCTTTCATGGCTCAGCGCATCATCACCAGCTCTTATCTTGAAATGTTGGAAATGTCCTTCCTTTCATTCTTTTTTTTTTTTTTTGCACAGATCGTGGCAGTGGCGCTGGGCTTTAACCCTGATGATGTTTTCAGCCTAAACCCCCCACGTTTTTTTGTGTTCGTTCATGAGGAAGTGCTGTTAGCACTCGTCTGTTTGCTAGTTCAGGGGTCTCACACGTTGTAAGACACACACGTTCTAATTTTTTCTCAACTGTCAGATTTTGTGAAACATATGTGTGATGATTTGCTGAGTGTATATACGAGCTGACCGCAGTACATTACGGAGCATTAAAAAAAAAGACACAATCCATAATTCAACTCAGATGCTCCACATTTTTTGCTGTTCGTTATAAATGATTGACCATAACTCTAAACATCATCAAACTGGCTGACGTTTGTCTATTTTGAAGTTTCATAATAGCAGAATTAGTATTAAGGGTTTCAACATGAAGCTGGATACATTTGAAGTATTTCTACTTTATACATGCACATTTGTCAGAGTGGATCCGTGTCAGTGTCTCTTTATCTAAGGCATAAATCACCATGATGAAATGCCAGTGCTAATCCAGCTGAACACACTGCAACCTGTCATAGTTGGACCAAGAATGGCCTCCTCGCCAGTCAGTTCATGAGTGGAAAATTAATCTTGTTTAATAAAATAGAACGCCATCTGGACTTTGCAGTCAAAATTGTTACAATATGTGAAAAAGTCGTCCCAAAAAAGTTTTATTAACCTCAAGCAACCCTGGAATTTCTGTGGCTGCACAAACAGTTTGGAAGCACATACTGCAGCAGATGCATAGAAAAGAAAATGATAGCAGCATTTTATCAAGATGTCTTTCAGCTGTGAGCAACTGCAATAAAAACTGAAGAAACTTAAACAAGGCCTCTGCATCTTCTGTGTGCACAGCACAGTCAGCAGGCTAGTTTCTAATCGTATCCTAAGATTATCACACATCTTTTTTAGTTGTCCTCATCCAGAGTTCATTCAGATAATAACTGTATATATCTGCAAGCTCAGAAGCAATGTGAGGCAATACATGGGTGTTGGTGTTGTCAGTCTTATCAGCTGTGCAGGGCTGTATGCCCAATGGGATGGCACATGGATGAGCACAAGACATTTTGTTTTAATCAATGACAGAAAAATTGGGTGGTTTGAATAGACATTGTCCTGTGTTCTGAAGGTTAACTGGTATATATGAGTCTTTATGGTGGACATGTTTGAGGGAACACAGCCTTCTAACTGGCAAATTTGCAAAGAAAATTTGAAATAAATAAACATGAGGAAGTGAGGCGTTATCAGAGCTACTGTCTATTGATTTCTCGGACTGACTTTGAACCTCTTTTTCACTCTGGCTTCCTGATTAAAGACTGAAGTCTTTATCTGTTTCACTTTGCTTTATCAGTGCTATTAGATTAGCCCTAATGGCAGACACACACACATAAACACTTCACTGGTACTCAATAATGACTTTATGTGGTTCCAGTTTTCTGGAATGGTATAAAATGACATTTTCACACCAGCGCATTGTTATAAATACTTATAAATAATTAACTATTTTTTCCCACAAATATTTACATTATTAGGTATTATTTAGATATATTTATATTTTTGTCATACTTCATCATGTTATGAGTCTACAGAAGTTGCCTGTACTTAAAGAAACACATTTTTCGGTTACTGCACTGAGTCAATATAGATAGAGTTAGAGTACAATTTCTATGTATACTTCCTTATAGAAAATTGCTCTGGGTGTATACCTTCATGTTGATGGAGTTTATAATGTCCAAACAGCTTCTCTTCCAGACTGGAGCCATCCATTTACCTCCACTGTCTGCCGTATGTTGACTCTTCCTATACTTCTCCACTCTCACCAGATGTGTGTGTGTGTGTGTGTGAGAGAGAGAGAGAAAAGAGCGTTTGTGTTTGCATGTGTACATCTGCTTGTCCATGTCGACATGTGCATGTGACTATATGTATTCGTGTCATTCCCCTATGTGTGTGTGTGCTAGAGAGATGGATATGCATTATTCCCCCAGACACCAGGTCGCTGATGGCATGATTTCACCATTATGACCTTTCAAAGAGCACAGGTTGGGAACATAAAAATTAGCTGATTGTCAGCAGAGCAGGATCTTTGTGCGAGCAGATGCTTGTGATAAGATAATGATAAGGCTGCTATCTGGCTTCCACATCGATAAGTTGACCACAGCCTATCACAGTCAACATCTAGCATGTGTCCTCCGTAGCGGATGGTCCAAGGCTGATGACAGAACAGCTAACAGGTCCATTAGAGTAATGAGGCCTGTAGGCAAACTGAGTGAGTTCAGAATATAAAGTGCACCTGTTTAACTACTCTGGGATGTCGCTGAAGCTATATAATATTGATTGTGATGTGATAAGGACAGGTTGTTGTGTCAATAAACAGTCGCTCCCTAATCCTTTGCATGCCAATAAGTGTTTTGAAAAGGTGAGTTGTTCTTTTTTACTGTTCACTTTTACACCCATCCATCATTTATTCTTCCAAAATCAATCTTTTATATAAACTGTGCTTTCCAAATGTGACTTCCGCTACTTTGCTTACATTATGGATTTATGAAGACATCTACTGCTGCTCTTTGTTGTATGGTCTCCTTATCCTTGTCCCATCTCTGCCTGTGCCATCACCGACACGAACAGTGACTGCCCAGTACAAAGGTGAATTGTTTATTGGTGCCATTCTCCATCTTCTGGAAGCCGCAGACTGATACATAATGAAGGCATTACATATGATTTTTTTTTTAATCTCTCCGAGGGTCCTGATAGCCGGCTACCAACCTTGTTTGGAAATCTCTTATTATCTTTTGAGATAAGGAGGACTGTGGGGCTCAAAGGGTATTAGAGGCAGAGCTCACTGACTGTCGCACACTAAGTCCCCACTGTCTTACTTACTATAGTATCAGAATTACTTTTAAGACAATCGGCACTTCATATGAGACTTTTTATGGTTCCTTATGTTTGCGTTAAAACAGCAGAGAACAATTTGCAGATTTTATATGTTCAACCATGTTCATTTGATTTAATACATTATTATTTATGTATAGGCCCCTTATTGTTTGTTTTTTTCATGGCACTTTGTCCATGTGATCTTGGTGCAGCAGGTGTCACACAACGTCTAACAACTGCTAGTCATGCTAGCCCCTCTGTTAAGCTTCACTTATGCACTGTGGCCAGTTGAGCTAACTAAGCTAAGCTAGATTCGGCATGCTTTTAATACTCATAATGGCCGATAGCAAATATGTTAAAATGCTTATCAGATGTTATAACAATCCATCTAGTAGCTGCTGAGAAATTTCACTCAAACCACCAAAGTAATCAAGAATCACCCTCTAGGAACTATATATATCTGACAAAATTCCATGGCAGTTCTTCCAAAAGTTTAAGGCATGATTTTCTAAGGACTAGTGGCACGAATTAAGGAGCTGACTAAAGTCAGAGAACTGCACGCTCTGGGGAGCATGACTGTCTGCATAAAATCCCATGGCAATCCATCCGTTCTGTAACTCTTGTATGTTTCACTTTGGACAAAGGTGGTTGAATGAACAACAGACCCATAACACAATATTGCCATTTCTTTTGGTTTGGGTATATGCAAACTACATATATATATATATATATATTTTTTTTTTTTTTTAAATATACTGCATATGGTTTAAAACATATTCTGGTCATGGCTGAAAATATAAGCATCCATGAAAATTAGCACTTGAAGGGCAGACAGAACCCCCATTCATTCAATGCAGCGATTGCCATTTGCAGGTGGACTTAAAGTGGAATTCCGATACTTATTTTCAGTTCGGTATTTTTTATGTTGCAATTACATTTTAAGGGAGCCAGCTTCACTTGTAATAGCATGGAGCAAGCACTTAAATCATTCAACATCATACAGTATTTTTAATAGCCTCCATTTAACTTTTTACAGGGTGAAGCTTGAGCCCGGCTCGTGCCCGCTCGGCTAACAACCTCAGTCGCTCAGTTGTCGCAGAGTGTCAGTTCACTCTGAGCCTTCGTTGAGCCTCTGTTTGTGTTCTGGCTAGACATCGTCTATAATGAGCGCTGATTAGTTAACTTGTTTAAATGCCTCTGCTATTTCAGTCCCTGCCGCTCAGCCATCCATCCATCCAGGCTCAGCCCCGCCGCCCTCACCCACCCTCACCTACCCTCCCCACATGGGTGACATTCTTCAGAGGTGTCTGAGCCAGAGTTAGAGGCTACTACTGGGCCACAGGGAGCAGCCATGGAGTTCAAGTTCATATTCATGTAACAAGTGTTTAATGTAGTTTGCAGTTGTATTTGCATTTTCAATAATAAAACGAGTTATTTTTACTGCCACTTTAATACACACATTCAGCTTACATGTGTTTCATTAACAGTTAGAATGTCTTCTCTTCTGTCTTTCTCTTCTTCTTGTCCTCCCACTTTCTTTCTGTCCTAACACTCTACAGATGTGAAGAGGTGGTGTTGGGGCTCTTCAGTCACCATGCCTAGCCTTCCTGAAGCCACCTACACCAACTGGACCTCACCCTTAGTCTGTTATTCTTTCCACCGGGGAGGTGAATAAATGTATGAAGGGTGGGGAGGAGGGCCTGTCTTCGGTCTGTGTCTGTGATGCTGAGTGGTGTTTATTTGTCTACTCTCACCCCTTTTTTCCCCTTCCACCCAGCGGAACCAAAAATGTTAGCATCAGAGTGACCAAAGATTGGTCTCAGGTCCTCCAGATGACAATCTATTTTTGAAATGAGTGAACTGCTGTTCACCCAGAACTTGAGAAACAGGTCATGTGGAGGCTGTCTGGACTGAAGTTGCAGTTGTGACCTGCAGCAGGCTTTTTAAACCCAGTGCCAAAGCACAGATGCTTCTCTAGCTCTTGTAGGATGTGTAACAGCATCCTCAAGGTGTCCAATATCCCCTGACAAAAGTACTAAATCTGATGAATCCAATATGTGGCACTCTGAGGTCAGGATTTCAGCATTAGAAGTAGCAGGGAGCTTCTTCGTAGTTTCTCCCTTGTCTAGTTGTAGTATCTTTAAAGCAGGGCAGGTTTCTTAAGTCAGTGTGTTTATGTGTGTGTGTGCACTAGTGTTTGTGCCTGCGAGTGTGTTCTCCGACACACAGTGCTCTGCTGTGACCGCTGCAGCCCTAGTGTTTGTGCGCAGAATAAATAGGCTTTTATCTGATGGATGGAGGTACGTGTTGGCCAGTGCAGCGAGGTGGAGGGGGTGCCCGCCTCCAGAGAGGCTTTAAGCAGGCCAAAGATAAAGACTCAGAAGTGATGGGCTCTCTGTGATGCCCTTTTGTGGGAGGAAATTTAATGGAAGTGGCTACATTGGTAGCAGATGGAGCAGTTTCCTGGATCCCAGTCACGGTAGAAATATTAGACTGCCCCACACACGCGCACACACAGTCAAACACGCACACACTCCACCACTTAAATTTGTTCAACAGATTTACAGTACGATAGAGACGGAGGGATCGAACAGGGAAGTGTTTATTTGCTTGGGACCTCAGGCACCTAAGGTTATATTTTTCTGCACTTTTCTCTGTCTTCTCCTTGTCTCTTTCTCTGTTTCCTTTACCCATGTGTGTATGTGTGTGTGTCTCATGCCCTCCTGTCTGCTCTATTTATCTTTTTGGCAGCCTGTTTTCAGGATTCCCACAAACCCCCTGGACAATGGAGCTGCAGGCTGACAAATTTGGTGACTTGCTGAAGAAAGGTTCTGGTAAAAAAAAAAAAAAAAAAATGCTGCTCAGCTTTTTGCACTGAAGTGTGTGTGTGTTTGTGTTAGATGTCTCAGCTGCACAAATGTGCATCTGTGTGGAGTGTGTGCGTATGGACGACAGTTGTGATTTGTCATTTGTGTGTGTGTGTGTGCGTAGGAGATTGTGTATGGGTATGTGAGAGGGGGCTGGCTGTGTGTGGGTGGTTCAGCTGAGGGTTGAGTGGTTGAGTGAGATGACAGTAATAAATTCATTCACTTTAGGGCCTGATGATTGCATCATCAATCACCTTTATTGATGATGTGTTTGACTCTCATACCTCCTAGTCCCTGTTGTTCCTCTGCAACAACCTGACACATCCTACACAATATTGGCTAACTGAGCAGCGAACATCTGTCAACTTGTGATGTATTTGGCCACATAAGAACAACTGATACCGCACTGAGATATCCATTACCCCCCTGGGGTCCTCTCTTTCAATCAGAATTAACTCTGAGGTTTCAAGTTGAGGGGTTGATCACAGCGCAGCTTACCCTGCCCAACGCCAGGAGCTGAAAATAAAGTCAGTGTTGTCATTGGAAAAAGAGTTTCAATTAAATCACATGCAAATTTGGTGTGCTGGAGGCAGCAACCATGGGGTTTGTGTAAGTCATGGTAGTGATAAGCGCGGTGCAGTTTCCCCCTGCTGTGATGTCTTTGTTTATACTGAGGGAACGGCCACAGCAACTAAATCCAGCTCTGAGTATTGTGCTGATGAGGATGATTAAGCTGTAGAAAATTAATTGTGGTGTTTTTGATGAAATTAAAATAATGGCACAAACCCAAACAAAGACTGAGCATAGAAGCTAATCTGCTCTGACAGTTTGTGTGGTGTTTTGTTGATATTTGAAGTTCTTTGCCCTGATCAGGAATGTGAATTCCACTGTGTTCAGCACAGAAGTGCAATTTAGTCCCAGTTGATTTTGGCTAATTAAGCCAGACTCCTGAATGTTTTGATGTAAGTCAGTGATTAGAGGGCTTTGAGAGGGTTTTGAAATAAAAGCCAAACAGTTGTGCCCCTGTTCTCTTTGTAGTTATGTGTGGACTTTGGGCTCAGCTTGTAAAAGGTGCATTTCACAGATTAATTGCTGAACCTACACTGTAGTCCAGTGCGTCCATCCGACACTAATGAATCTCTGTTTTTAAAATGGATTACACCGGTGTTTGTAGAATATTCTTGTTTTTTATTGCAGCCTATGTTTCTCTCAACAGAAGTGAGTCAGTTTATTCTTCATTGGTTGGAATGATACAAATCCTTAGTTTCGGTCACAAGCAGAACCAGAACATTCACCACATTTTTGGTAATTAAAGCAATTTTGCACTTGCTTGGACGGAAAAACACCTGCCATGTGTGTGGAAAACTTCCATCTATGGTAAAAACATGACAGTTAGAGCAGGGTCAGTGTGATATGCAGCACACACTTAGGGCAATTTCTTATCACATTTTAAAGGTGGGCCTCCATTTTATTGTTTGCTGCTTTCAGGCATTTGACCTACAGACATCAGCACTTCTCTCCCACTTGTTATCTCGCTTTCACCCTCCTGGTCTCTCATTCTTCCTCACTCCCTTACCTGCCATTCACTCTTTTTCTTCTCCCTTTACCAACCCCCTCTCCCATTCCTTTTACTTCTTCGGGGTTGGGAATGCAAAATGTGTAACCCTGTTGATGACCTCTCAGGGAGGTCATAAATTTAGTGATGAAAGATAGTAGGAGTAGTAGTAGCAACACAGATAGAGAAATGAAGGATGGCAGCGTGGTGATCCATCAAATCCCTGCCCTTGTAAACACTTCCAACTGCCAATACCATTAAAAACTACGTAACGACAACTGAAAAAAGTCAGGAATTTGTTTATACAAGAGCTGACGACTTTCTCCTTAGTGGTGCTGCATTTTAAATTGTATGACAACTTTATATCCATGCACAAATAACAACTTTACCAGTACTCCTGAATAAACAGACACAAGTATTAAAACACCTTATTAAAAGAAAGTTGTTTTGTTACCTGTTAATGACTGGAAAGGAAGGGCACCTTCAAAAGGAATTAGCTTGTTGATGTTCTCTCCACTGATCCAGATGGATCTATTGCTGATGAACTCACTGGGCCAAGAATGATGTGTGTGTATGTGCGTGTGTGTGAGACATGCTGATATCTTTAGACGGTGTGAGAGTCTGAAAATGCAGACGGGCCTGTACGTAACACAGTGGCCGGCCTGTTGCGCACCACAGTCCAACCTTTTCAGCCCCTATACATCACAACCCAGCGTGTTCCATGTTTGCTCCCAGATAATGCTATCAGAGCTGATAACTGCCCCTGACCCCCCCTCCTCACCCCGACCCCTTGGCATCCCCCACATGCCGGGCCACTGGTTTTCCAGCATCAGCTGGGATTTAGTGGGGTAAAGGAAATAGAGATGCCTGTCCCCCCCTCCTCTGATCCCCAACCAGCCCATCCTTTAACCCCCACGTCTGCCTGAGCTGCCCAGACTGCAGCAGTGATAGCCCCCAACATTAAAACTCGTCACCACCACACCCTGACTCAATCAGCCACTGTCGGCCAGCGAGAATCCCCAGGACACCCTCCATTTTCCCCTCCCCCGCTCCGTCTTGTTTTGATAGGTGCTGATGTCATTCCACACATTTTTTCACAAATTAGGGGGCTGAAATTACGGGGCCGCCTCGCCTCGCCATGTTATGCCAGCCCGACGGGAGCTTAATCCCCAATATCAAAGTTTGGCTGTTGGCTTGAGCGTTACGGGATATGGTGGCCTCTGTCCGAACCCATCCGCCCCCCTCAGCTGGTATTTGAAGTGACAGAAAGTTGAGTCTGAGTTCCAGCAGCAATGGAAGGGTGTAGGGTTGTTACAAATCACCAAATGATAGAAAAGAGTTTTGGGAGGGCGAGTTGAGGCCAATGGAGTCTCAGGGATGTCAGTTCTGGTCGGCTGCCTTTATTCGTGGGAGAAGGGTATAATGATGGAAGATGATAAGATTACCAGGGGTTAGTGGAAGCTGCAGTGGCGGTGAGGGTAAAGGAGGATGGGTAGCGGGGGGTGGATGTATCGTCATGGGGGAAAGCCCTCGGTTGCCTGGAAACTGGTGGGAAACATTTGTAAATATAGCCATCGGGCATTCTAGATCTTACTGCAGTTAGCGGCCTATTTATGTGAATGGTATTCACTGTGGGGAGCGCTTCATCCACACCGATGCACACTGAAGAGACAGAGGGCAGGAAAGGTATTCCCTTGTCGTTTAATTCAGATGAGTTCTGATTAACTTTTGACTCCTTTTTTATATCTGAGATAAAGTTTGGGTCGACCTCTAATAAATACCACAAATAAAAAAAAGTTCTCAGCACATATGCAGACACACTTCTCAGGAAGACCAATGACTCCTTGGTCCCCTGAAAGCCTGTAATTGCGGTCATCTTCGATATTGACTTTGTCATTTTTACAGCTCCTCTAGATGGTTCTCATGAGCACCCTGCCAAGAGAGCCTCATTGGAGGCAATGCAGCTAATGGTTTCAGACATTTACTCTCTGTGCCCTGCTACAATGTCAATGCCAGAACTGCCTGTGTGTATTGTGAGCCTGGCTATGTGTGCGTGTGTATGTTGGAAATGGCTGCCTCAGTTATTATCAGGGTAATCCTGAAATTGGAGACAGTATTAGAGTTGGGCATGTCATTCAAGGGCGGGATTCCGCCTGTGTATTGACTACCGTCGCTTCCAATTAGACAAAACATTTCCTCAAAGCCTTGCAGATCGCAGGGACTAACACACTCCTTTTTGGATGTTCACCACAGACAAACAGGCCGTTACAGCCTAAATGAGATCTCTAGGTATTTCTAAGAATATGGCTTTGTCCTCCCTAACCTCCACTCTCCTCCCTGCTCTCTGCTTTCTCTCCTTTCTCATCCTCACCTTTGGCCCTGTCTGTTGTTTTCCCATGAATCCTTGTGTAATAGGTGTGGATATTAGCCTGGTCAGCCCAGTGTCGGGTGACAGTGTGCTCAGCTTTGGGCTGTATGAGACTGCAGGCCTGTCACTGCGGCCCCTCTAGACACTGCTGATGGAGTCATTTGTTTTTGCACATTAATTCAATTCTGTCCCCAGACCAGGGCCGGACACCTGCTTTCCATTGCGGTGTAGCGGAGAGGGGGTGGGGGGCAAAGGGGATGGGGTGGGTAGAGGGCTTGCTGGGCCACCTGCCGATGTTATTACAGTAGAGCGGCATCCAGACGGTCACACATATGTGCACGCCCACACACACTCTCACAGCGCTTGACAGTTATTCATATTCTTGTCTTCATGTTTCTGATAAATCACACAAAACCATGCCTCAGATGACCTTGTTGTGCGTTCATGCTGTGCTCAGAAATAATTACTGTTACATAATTCATTTGAGATATTCATTCGTTCTTTTCGGTGAGAGTTTTCTAAACAAGCTGCCCAGACTCACACATGTTTGGTTAACCTTTTAATTCCTTGTACTGCTCTGTAACTCTGTGAAGTGGATGGATTTTACTGTACCAGCGTGCTGTGGAGGTCTCACTCAGCACTCTGCCAGTTGTAGAAATTCCGTCAGTGATTTCCGCTGGTGGAGGTGAGGAGAGCTCTGGCTCTAACACTGTAACAGTCAGTCTATTGTTGGATCTGCACACCCATGTGGAGCGTGATGGGCTGCGTGGGCTGCTTCTACCTTACAGTACACTGCCCCCCTGTGCTCAACACATCCCCGTGCCAGTAAAATATGACTGAAATCAGATCCATGGTCACCTACTGTTCACTGATTCACTGACTGTCTGACAATCATCACTGCAACCTCATATTTCCCTGGAGTCACTCACTCACACACACAAACCAAACCAAGCAACAGGCGTGCAAACATCCACATTCACCCTGTGCGCTTGCGAATACACACAAAAGTGCACATACACACAGAAAAAGAGAAACACACACATGTAGTCACACACACACACATGCACACTCTGCGTCACACAGGAATTACACATTAGCATCTATTACGATATGGATCTGCTCATCACCAGTAACCTGCAGCTAGAAATCCAATAGCCAGTCATGTGATTGAAATCTGGCAGTGCTTAGCTCCCTCACTGCCCTGTATGTGTGAGTGTGTGCATACTTTTGCACATGTGGAGTGGTGGATATATCTGTGTTAAATATTACTATTAAGGTCCTGCACATGAAATGTCCTCAGGCGAGGCAGAGCAAAAGGTGTGAAATAGAAAGCTGTGTTTTTAATCAGGCCCTCCTGAAGTGTAAAATGAAGACATTTATGGATCAAGTTTGAGGTTAAACATCCACAGTCCACATGATGTACTGTGTGGATAAAGTATTTCCAGCTACCTCCGCTGCATTTGTGTGTGTGAGGGAAGGCACAGATTTTTGTGTACCTGTTGTATATGCCTGCAATCAACAGATAGTTATACAGACAAGTAAACTGCGGTAAGCCAAGACTTTTTTCCCCATTACAAAATACTCCACTATGCAGAACTATTCAGTCCAGACTTTACATTAGGGGGCCCTTGTTCTATAATCAGTAGCATCAGTGAATTGTGTAGTTTCACAGTCAAGGACACTGTAATTGAAATGCACTCTGCCTGCCTGCCTCCCCGTTCACTTTGAAGCTCCCCCAGTATATACCTTTCTCCTCTGACATAAGGTAAATAGGAAACTAAAAGCTGATGTAACGTGTTGCCTCCCCTGCAATCAGCCCACTTACTACTGGGACGAACCCAATCAATGCCTGCCTGTCGGCGTGCCTGCCTGCATGCCGCCCAGATGTAGCCTCTGTCTTAAGCCCCTGCTTGTTTAAGAAAGCCCCGTCCTGGAAGCAGGTTTTGCAAACCAATGCTTCCACTGGAAATGACCAATTAGGGGGTAATATGGACCTGGTTTCTTCCGTGCCAGTTTGAATCGGTGTGCTGGCGCTATAATGTGATATGATCTGAGAGATACATGGATGGAAGTGGTTTGGAGTAGCATGAAATGGTTCAGCCTGCCTGCCTCCTTCCCTTCCTCTTTTGTCCACCCCCACACCCTGTTCCCTCTCCCTCTCCACCCTCCAGGAGTAAATTGGAGTACATAATTACTGCAATACCATGTGAGCCTAATTGATTACTGCTCCCCCTTGGCCATTGGCAGCAGATTGTGTGTCTGAACAAATCTTTAGTGACCACACATCCAGTTTAGGCTGCGCTGATCTGCCCAGGGTGTAATTTCAGTACCTCTGTTTCTTTTTTCAAGAACATTTCTCCTTCAGTTATCTACAGTGCAGCAGATACTGTGGCCTGTTGTCCAAATAAAGTCGGAGTCAAAATGCACAAGATTTAATTTGCGCACAATATTAGTCCATTTTTGAAGCAGATACATTGCAACACAATAAATCCATGAAAGTTTCCAAACAAAATGTACTGATCTAGTTACATATCTAACAGATTCTGTAACGAATCAGCTATTTAAAATATTCAACAGGGTTCTAAATTTCTGTGCTGCCATACTTCATGTCAAAGTGTTCAGTGTTTCTGTCATTGTTCATTTTATATGCATGGATGTGTGTGTGTGCGTGTGAGGGAAGTCAAAGTAGCAAGAGAAATGTGGTTTCATCTCCTGCCACCGGTCCTCATGAACTTGTCAGGCATCTGTTCAGACAGCCGTCCAGTCAGGACACAGGGCCCCAAGCAGCCGGCCTTGAGCCCAGCGCTGGGGGAATCCGGCTGGTGGCGAGGGCAATGAGGCGAATCTCCCCCCTCCATCTCTTTTACACTTACACACACAGTCATGCACGCACACCAAGACATGCATGATTTCACACAGGCACAAATCTGTGCATACTGTATATACTCTCTCTTTCACACAGACACACACATGCACGCACGCACATACACACACATACACACATACTACACATCAGAGACCTGTGGAGTAGCCTTAGCTGTTTTAATGGGCGGATGAATGCATGGGAGGTGTAGGATTTTATCATCCTCAGAGGTATCATAATAAAGAATTTGGAGTTTTGATGGATTGCTGCAGCTTCCTGTAACCAGCGAAAGGTTTGAATCTGTAGTCTAAAACAGTGACTGCTGTTACCATGACGATGACATCACCAGCCCTGTGCTCTCATCCTTGAAGAAGCGGTGAAAAGAGCTCCGCTTTGTGAATCTCATCAACGCAGCTGCATGCAGCCCAGCCCAACATTATCCGCTCCATCCCAGAACAGAATGGCTTGAACTCATAGTTTAGCTTAACTCAGCTGCTTTTCAGTCAGGTCTGTTCCCCCAGACTCAGCAGAGCCCCGGCCACATTAACGCAGCTCAAGTCGGCTCAGCACAAAACAAATAGGATTAGTTTAACTCTTTCACCTGATCAAGAAATACCTGCTCACTAATCCGAGACAGTTCCACTGAGTTCAGTCAGTCTTGTCTGGCTAAACTCGTACTTAAACTTGAAAAACAATTGGGATCACAATACAACACTATCCACCAAAAAAACACAGCTGCTGTAGTTTTCCCATCGGAGCGACTTCAAACAGCGGTCGGCAGAACCTTGTTGTTGCACGTAGTCAGGAGAGAAAAATCCCCTTCCCGGAGAGGACATTGTGATTGATGCTTGTGGCCACGCTGTATGAGAGGAAGTGAGGTGCCGGTGAAGATGTACCAAGTTTGCCTTCATCCTGAGGTTAACACAGAGAATGATCCTAATGGCTGACCACAGCTGACTGGACTAGGGTAAGCTTTCAGTCTGTATCACAATACATCAATTCTGCCGAACATGCTACATTGCAAGACAATCATCAACAATACATCCCAATTTCTGAGATGAAATAATGTACAATGAAATGCAAAGGACTTTGGCTTAGTGCCTCTGTAAGACACAAGCACAGCTGTTTTCAAAGGAAGAATATAACTACTCACACATCTATCCTCACAAAAATGCTTTCAGTCAGTGTAAATTAAGTAAACAGACAACTTTAAAAAATGTTATCTCTGATTTGATACACCTGGTGTCTACAGTTTCCCCATTTTGGCTTTTCTTTGTCTTCAAAACAAGTTCAGCCTCTTCCTTTGACACCAAAGTTTTTTTTTTTCCCAATATTTATTATCAGTGTATTGATGATGTATCACAGGAAGAAGGGGTATGATAAATTCTCTGTTAAAGTCTCACCCCCAATTACAAAAGCAATCCACCACTCGACTGCCTTTTACCGCCTGTCACTCTCAAACAGAACCAGACTCCACGCAACAGCAAATAGTGCGAGCTGCTGCACAGTCAGAGTCTTTTCACACCCTGATTGAGTTTCCATTTGAAGTCAGATCCAAGCCGCCTAATGTCCTTTAAATGTTTTTTCCTAAACACAGCAGCAGTAGTCTTCACCTCGGAGCGACTTCAAACAGCTGTCGGCAGAACCTTGTTGTTGCACGTTGTCAGGAGAGAAAAATCCCCTTCCCAGAGAGGACATCGTGATTGATGCTTGTGGCCACGCTGTATGAGAGGAACCGAGGTGCCAATGAGGATGAAGAAAGTTTGCCTTCATCCTCGAGTTAACACAGGGAATGATTCTCATGTCTGACAACAGCTGTCTGGAGTAGGGAAGGCTTTAAATCTGTATTATAAGAAGTTATCGTGTGAATAAATGGGGGATGATGAAATAGACAGGAAGAGACAGACAGAAAACAAGAAAGACAGACTTTGAGATGTTATTGCCAAAGGGACAAAAGTATTAGCATTAAATTATGACTGACAGCAAAGAAATACAGGAGACAAAATGCATTGCTGTGAGAGCATAAGACAAACCGGCAGTATTTTGTATGTGCGAAAGGAAGTTGAAATCCTCATTCATATGGAGAACAGACCCACAAAAAACAAAAACAGTAAGAAACATGGGACCAAACTCAGAGAGCCAGACAGTTGGATTAAACAGCACAGAGACAGAGTGGGTATGCAGTTGTTACTCAGATGAGATGGAGTTGGCGACAGCGGTTAAGAAATGATGACTTAAGGGGAAAAGGACCTTGAAGGACCTTAAGAGTCAGCATAGATGCACAGAGGGAATGGACATGTCATGAACTTGTTTTGGAAGCAGAGCCAGGGGTCAGGACGGGCAGACACGGTTACACGTAAAGTCATGGAAAAGTCACCGCTGCCTTTCCATGGCCCATTGGACTTATGATGAAGTGATTCTAAATAGCTGTTTTATTCCTGTGGAAGTCATCAGCTTGTTCTGGACAAATGGGCGCTAAGAGCTTCTCAGACAGTGGACGCACAACTGGGAGGCTCCGTCATTTGTTGCTCATGGTGCAACAATGTGTGCCTGGGTTTGGTTACAAGAACACTGTAGTTGCAATTTTACTCTCCACCACAAGATGTTAGTGTTGCACCAGCTGTTTTCCTAATTCCCCTCTCCAGCTTTCTCCCTCCCATAGAATTTGAGGAGTTATGTCTTTTTAAGGTGGGTTGCCCTGGTACGAGGTATATGTGAGATGGAGCAGATTTTGAAGGGAGTATTGTGAAAACATCCACACTGCTTGAGAGGAAATACACAGACACTGAGACACTGAACGGAGAATGGGTGGGACAGCAGGTGAGCTACATAAATGATCACAGGGAAACATGAATAGGGGTGTAAAAGAGAAAACAAACATAATAAGAAAGTGCAAGGATTGGAAACTTTTCATCCGTCGTCAAAATGACCATGTTACTTCTTATTTTGTTCCGGTCTCTCAGCCCAAAGCGTCCGGCACTGTGCTTCCTGCCAACGAGTTTCTATTAAATGTTTAATGTGAAGTCGGGCGTATTTGTTTGCACCGCGTGTAAATGACCCATTTAGGCAATCAGTGTATCCTCACAAGTATCGGATAACTGTGACAACATGATTACTTCACCCACCACCTCTCATTTAAGAAAACAAAAGTTACCTAATTTTTCAAAAATGCCACCCACATCTGTGCTGTCAAGTTCTCTGGCCCACATAATAAAAATTGTATGCTTCTGAGCACAATGACTTAATTGTCCTCTTTGACTGGGGGAAAAACTAATTTTCGGTGATGAGAGACAGCATGACAAGCAATAGAAGAAGATGTTCTTTTACATTCGAAAGAGTTGTGTGAAAGCATCGGGTGTGTTAACGCTTGTTAGAAAGAACTAGAAGGCTTATTTATCCAGCAGAGCGCTGTGATAAGAAGGTGCCCTCTGGACAGCAGCTTTATCAGGTTGTGAGAAATGGACAGTGACAAACTGCTGGAGGTTGACGGTGTGATTGGGTTTTGTTCACAACTGTGCTGTCTTCCTCTTTGTCTGCCACTTTTGCAAGGGAACAAAGCAGTTTTTCACCTTTACGTCTGTTTCCTTTAGTTGCTTCCAAAAGCACAATTGATTGTTTTTATTCGGTAGTTTTTAAACTGCACAAAAGCTTTTCACCGGGGTTGGACAAAGTCAAGAGAGACTGATTAAAGAAGTCTGCAAGTAGCATGGTTTTCTACTTGTCTTTATGCAACAAAGTGAATGTGACTTTATTAAAAACAAATTTTCCTGACCCTCTAATGCAGAGGACTTCTTCAAGCAAGCTTGGTTCTGTGGCAACCACCAGCCTCCTGCAAGCTCCTCATGAACCATGTGGAGGAGTATGATGCCAAATGGAACAGAATTATTAATCATCCCAGGATCTCCCCCCATCTAATTATTTAGACTCCTGTCATGCAATCATTTGATTGCATCGTTGGAACGTGTTACATGTCCACAAAGTGCCAATAAACATAGATGATAATGAAAGAAGACTAGAGTCTGCAGCCATGCTTAGCATTCACGAGTCTCACTGGTGCTATGGGCTAAATGCTGTTGCTTTCAGTTACAATGCTGTAACTGAAGCTGAAATATCAATATATATATATATATATATTTTTTTTTTTTGTTGATGTTGTGAAATCATGTAGTAAACTGCTTATAACAGATAAGTAATTATCATCGGCAAAGTCATTATAATTCATCCACTTGAAAATCTATACATCCTTTAAAGGAAATCCACCTTATTGTGTTGGTAGATATTTTAGTCTTGACCAAAGTAAAGGACCATCCAAGGGATCCATAGACTGATTTTATCATTCCTAAAAACTCTATACCATACAATTTATGTCCATCCAGAATTTTATCATGTCCACTTTCACTAAAAATAGCCCTTGAAAGATAGAATGAATCATTTATGAGTAACATCTCAGGACACCAACGTACCTGCTGCGCTGCTCAGTCACTAAGTCAGGTACATCTGTCAAGCACATGTCAGCCTGAATCTGCGTCCTTCTCCGTGTCCATCCTTGGGGATAGGGGGGAGTCTCTGGGATCTGGGGCCCATTACATCCAGGTGAGGGATTCTCAGGCCTTCATAAGCATCCCAGGACCCGTTAAAGCCACTCAGCTCTGCACTGCGCTGACACATACCCAAGCTCTGGGGCCTCTGAATGGATTACCAGCTGGACTGTTTACGGTTATGGGTTTTTCACACACAGGCGGCCTTGAGAATGAAGATTCTGCTTTATTGCAGATAGTTTGGGTTATGGTAGAGTTGTTTAATGTGAATTGTATTTGGAGTTTCTCTGTTTATGTTCCAACAACGTTAAGTGCATTTTGAAAGTGCGGTTTGCTAGTTGCTAGCAGAGATGGTTTATTTGCCGTGAGTAAAATTAGATTGCACCCATCTGTGAGAGCAGAGCGACTATGTTAGCGGTCATGTTGCTGACCATGCTGAAAATACAAACAGCATTCCGTTCTGGATTTTTATCACTTTGTTGATTCCCTAAATCCAATTTACAAGCAGCCCCAAGGAGATGTTATTTTGAGTGTGTGTCATACTGAATGAGACAGCCATTTGTGCATTTGCACCTTGTGTGTAGGTGAGTGCTTTAGGTCTGTGTGTGTTTATACAGGTAAAGTGTCTTTTTTTCAGTTTCTATGTGCATGAATGCAGCTGTGAGTTCATTTGTGCTCATGCTGAAGTGTCATCTCCTCTGCCGTTTCTCTGCCTGCTGTGGGTCTGAGTCACTGTTTGAGGAGCTTTTGCCAAATGGATGAGGAAATATTGGTGATGTTCCTCCCAGAGCAATTTGGTGACCTGCCGAACTAACACCTTCTGCACAGAGTTGACTTACAGCCTCTGGCAACTCCCACACCACCCCGCCACCATTACACAGCAATCAGCAGGGCCTTACCTCAAAGTCATGTTACCTCCATCAGGCTGGCATGAGTCCAGGACCATGACTCAGGGAAACAGAGATGGGTGGGAAGATCGTTTAAGAAAAGTGAAGGACAAAAAGAAGAGGGACAGAAGAGAAGGAGGATGTGAGAATGAGCTGACATGAACTTAGCGTAGGATTCAAGCACAGTGATGTAAATATTATAGAAATGAATGGAAATCCACCTTTTTCTCACACAAATACAATCATATTCTTGCTTGTTGTACCAATCCTTGAAGACTATGATTCATCAACTGTTAAGAATAAATAGTAAGGTCAATGAGCTGTCAGACCTCAAAAGAAAAAATCAGTTATAGATAGTAAGTAGGAGTGATTTATTCACATACACCTTCTCTTGTCAAAGAGTATGATGTCAATGAAAGTGCTGAATGGGCTCAGGGACAAGTTCTTTATGAGTTCCTCTATTGATGATATAAAAGCCAAGGTCAGAGGCATTGTGGATATAGGATGTTCTCTATATGGTTCTAGGCAGGAAACAAAGACAATGCCGACTGATTTATTGCAGAGAACTTATCTCTCTTTGGCATAAACAAATTCTCCTTTAGAGCTGTTAGTCGTTCTGATCGGTTTTCTATCTCCAGTGAGAGTGCATCTCACCTGGATGTCCCTAAGAAACCACTATGCCCTCCCTTGAACTTGGATGATCGTAAATACAGAATAGAAGCAGAGGCTTTAGCTCTGCAGAGCTATACTTATGGGAGAACAAACAAAGCCCTCCCTGTCATGAATGCACTTGAGTATAAGCTAATTCATTTTAACAACGGCTGCTATGGTCATGGAAGACTTAAGAAAATGTGACATTCAAGTCACTTTTTTTTCTGAGTCAGACAGAGTTGCTGGGTGAATACCCTGCATGCATCAACACAATTGCATCTTCCTACAAACTGAAATAGTTTATATGAGGTTTGCCCATACAAGAATAATAATAATAAAAAAAACAGGAGTTATAAGACTTTTATATGACAGGCTAACAGATGTCTCTTTATCTTGTTTAGGCACAAACAGACACACACACACACACACACACACACACACACACACACACACACTGACTGCACTATTCACTTCGATCAACAGCTTCTTTTAAGGCTCCATGGGAGGCTTAGTGGCATTTCAGACAAAGGGTTTCTGAATTGAAGAAAGCAACACTCCAGACAAATCAAATTAGTAAGCCTTTAGATCACAGCTGGACTGACTGTAAACCAGCACAATACATACAAGAGGTAAAGATAGGAAATAATTACAAACTTTTTATGATGTGGATTCTGTAGATAATACAGCTGCAGTAAAATAGCAGGTCATTTAACTTGCAAAACTTTCAAACTTTGCACATTCAACTTTCAACCACAGCCAAAATAGGTGTTTGTTGAAGACCTTTGGGCATCTCCTGGGATGTCGATGCTCATATTAGAATGAGTACCTTGTAGTTAAAAATACTTCCAGTGAAAGCTCTCTTGAACCCCCTTTCAGGCTTTTAAACATTTTCTTTTTTCATTTGGGGTTGAAGGTTGAGGAATATTTTGCTATCATATGAAACTAGAAGATCGAAGGAATCAGTTGGTGCAATTTCATGACATTTTAAGAAGAGGGGAATAACTAGAAATATGATTTAAATACTCAATACTTAAAGGTTAGGCCATTTTTATCAAGGGGAAACCTGACATAAATGGTGTAATCTTCTGCTGGATCTTTAAAAGATTGCTATCTATTCTCACTAAATAAAAAGACAAAGACAAAATGCAGGACCAGCAGTGTTGCACTTATTGCACCATTCCAAAAATTGCTGAAACCACATCACTGAGCATTGCAACGGACTTCATAGAACCATAATATTCTCAACTCTTATGTACCTTACACATATACGTGACACGCAGTTGCATCATAAATTGATCCTATTGTTCTTAGCTTCTTTGTAGCATCTAATGTTACCCTGCTATCTTCCTCTAAAATCTACTCCCCCTACTCCTAATTCTGTGGACAATTGGGATAAATGACAAATGTCTAGATACCGCTCTGTAGGTCAGACTGTACCCCTTGATACCCTATAATCAGAGCCAACTAAGCAAAAGCTTAGGGCCCCGCGGCCACTAGGGGGCCCCAAGAGCAATTCACAAAAAATATATATTTTTTCATTTTCAGGTAACTGTAAATTTACATATTTTTTGAAGAATTTGCTTGGAATTTTATTAAACTCTCTCTTGTTTTGCATTTTTATATATCTAAGTGATTTTAATTGTTGTTTTTGCACATTGCTGTTACAGTTTTTTTGAAACAAAAAATAATAAACAAGATGACACTTTTACATTAAATACAATGCTTTATCACTGGAAATGTTAACTGGGTCACCCCTTTTAATTGGTAAAGACATGTCAGGCTGACAAAAGGATAACGTAAAAAACACTGCCAGAGCTGCATTGAGTTTATAGTCGGTGTGTAAAAGAATAGCAACAATATTATTTGCAGCAATAGAGGGCCCCAAAATCCTATTTTGCTTAGGGCCCCATGAAGGCTTGGGCCGGCTCTGCCTATAATTGTTTTCTTTCTCCCATCAGTACGTGCTGTTCATGCTGTTCCCCATTGGGAAGCATCAAACAATCTAAGCAACACCATTAAGTCAAATACAAAACTGAGTCGATGAGATTGCAGGGAGGAGAGAGAGGAAGAATGGTTCATAGAGGGAGAGGAGGTACAACATGAGGGAGCAATGAGGGGAGGGATCAGGAGATGGGAGAAGCGTGGGAGTCGGGGAGAGTGGTGGAACTGGAATAGATATTGAGAGAGGCATCTGAGGTGAACAACAGGAAATAAAGTAGGCCAGGGTGGTGCAGGGATTAAGGTAGAACCAGGTGAGTCACTACTTCCTCCTCTAACCTCCTCTGCTGAAGAAGATACGCTGTAGCCTCCGATACAGCAACCCGCTCATTGCAGACCAACTGGTGTCATGCAAACAAACATAACTAGACTTTAAAATTAGGTCAAACAGTAGGTTGGCTGTGGGAGGGGAGAGGAGACTTTACTGTATGTTTCCTTCAAATAAATCTGCTCCCAGAATGCACTCTGAGGTCATTTTATAATTGGTTATCTTAAAATAAGCCTACAGCTATTTTTACTGACCCCAAGCTATTAACTATCTGGATTTTCTCAGGGGAATATTCACTTGCTCTCATGTTTAAGTACACTTACTATCTCAGATTTCACAGGGATTTTATACGGCAGACGTGCCATGCTACAAATATCCCACTGTTATTCTCCAAGTTCTTTGTACAGATCTAACGACCGCATACTATAGGAAACAATATCTTTCCAATCACATGTCACCTATTCTTGTTCTGAGCTGGAAAGGCTGGCAGGGTTTGACAAGTTCTTCTCTGAGTTGTAATTTGCATACTTAATGTCCAGCTCATTGCAATAACAAGTCTGGCTATCTCCTGACATTTCACAAATCAGCTGCAGACTGAGTGTTTTTGTTTACTTCCTTATTATCTCCTGTGTTGTGTATAAAAATATCATCTAAGAGCTTTATTCTGAGATGCTTGAACCGGTTTGTGGAACTGACAATTTACAGACATCACACATTTTGTCCCATTGTAATCGTTAAGTCAAACAGAAACTGAACCTCCTAACCCTGTCTGCCTGCTTTGAACTGATGAAAGCTTTTGGAAAATGTGAAGCATTTAGGAAGGAAAAGCAAGTAGTGGATATGCAGTCAGCCAAATAGTCTTCAGATGTGTGTGCTACTGTTATATAGATATATAGTTGTTATATGATTATAGAGTTTATTATATAAAGTGAATAGGCACAAATGCTTCAGGTGTCTGAATACTGTCTCTTTAATATTATTCATATCATCATACACTCTCTGAAAAATACACTGACAAGCCTTCTAAATCATTTTCGGTCCGCTGTTGATTCATTATGGTCAATAGCTGCAAGCTGAGTGAGCTGGACCTATGGGGAGTACGGTAGTTTAGACAGTTATTGTGTTTTTTAACTATGACTGTTTTCCCTGACTGATCTGACTGCTGACTCAGCTGGAAGTGTGTTTTCACAACCTTCCACATCATTAGTCAAAAAGTGCCATTAAATGTGTTGTTTTTCATCATCCAGTGGCATGTCAAAGTTTTTTCCTAGGCTGGACCAAAGACCAAAGGTGGCACGATGTATTTTTGTACATAAACTCACATCAAAATAACATTAAAAGTCTTAAATGGCACCATTTTGCATGGTGAAAGACATTTACACATGCTGCAACCGACATAGGATTTGCACAGAGTACCATCAAAACCCACTCTGATTTAGATATCTAGTGTACGAGGAACCCCTCTTAAATTGGTGCAGCCAGTTTTTCCCTTATACAAATTTGATATAAAACTCCTGTGCAACCCCTTGAATTAAGGAGTTCCTACTTTTGAGTAGGAGTAAGCTGTGGAGAGGGTTGCATACACATATACATAGCTGAAGTCTAACAAGTTGAGTTTTTTTTAAAAATCTGTTTTTCACTAGAAATTGATGCAAACCGTTAAGCAGCTGTCACACCTGAAACCCATTCAGATGCTGTGTCATATATTATTTGACAGGATCTGCCAAAAATGGCCATTTAATTATAATCTAGAGAGAAAATTCTGAATAGCACCATAAAAGTTCCCAGAACTGTAGTGTAGAAATTGAGATAGATAGATTCATAATTTTATAAATCATATTCCTAAAACGAAAGTAATCATAATTGAATGTGCTAAATTCAGCATTAAGGGATAACAATCATATTCCTCCATAGGTAGTGTGATGCATTGAACATTTTGGTCTTGTGCTCTGATTGCTCACTGTCTCTATCCTGTTGTTGTGTAGTGAGTGGGCAGAGTGCAAGCAGGGAGTGTGTGTGGGCTTTGGTGGGCAGTAGCTCTGTTGATGCTACTGTATATTGCAGACAGACATAATGCTTAATAAACAACCTCTAGCAGTGAGTTTGTTGTGCATGATTGCCCCTCATCATGATCTGTTCATAAATAATAATCTCTTTGGGGGAATATTATTACAGAAGACTGCACTGTGTTGAAAACATCATTGCATTGCATATTGGATTCACCATTTTTGATCATTCAAATCATTGATTCATATCACTCCAATGGGCCAAGGTCTTTGTGCGTATACTTATTGTTTCTTGGCAAGAGTTAGAAAAGATGACTCATAACACTTTTATGCTCTATAGTAAACATGGTCAGCATCCAGAACTATGATTGATTGTTTAGATTTATTCAAACATGTCCTCCAAACCATACAACCACACTATTCATTTGTTCTTATATTCATGAGATAGGTTTGCAAAGTTAGTAACCTTACAGCTGGTAAGAGGATCAGAAGGGTCAGAACCTCACTGGCCTTTTATTTAAACACATTATGAACATCTTCAAATATCTGTGGTTCTGTTAGAGTTCTAAAGTAAAACTGCTTCTCTCAGGTTAGGACCGTCTTGTTATAAATAAGAGGGTTTAAAAAAAGGGAAATGAATAGATGTTTACAGCTGTAGTAATCCATCATTGATATGTTTCATGTTTTTATGTCATGTTCACTTTAAGAGCCCTGAGTTCTATTCATCACCTTTGGGCGACCTTTTTCATTCATTCATTCATTTTCCAAACCGCTTCATCCAGGTAATCCCGGGTCACGGGGAGGCTGTGCCTATCTCAGCC
>JAOWBC010001592.1:3418939-3429806 GCA_028566105.1 Hypoplectrus providencianus
GGTACACCCAGGACAGGTGGCCAGCCTATCACCCTGCGATAGGCTGGCCACCTGTCCTGGTTAGCAAAGCACACATGTTAGCAAAGCACACATGTGTAGCAAAGCACACCTATGGTTAGCAAAGCACACATGTGACGCATCAAGAGCGCATGTTGAGTGATTCAGCACACATATTCACATCAGATGTTTCTGTCTACATCCTGTGCCTAAGTTAGTATTGTGGGTATGTATCATGCTTATGAAAGACTATCACGGTTACTTGGCAAGAGTTGTGTTATGGATTGTCTAATGTCCAATCAACGATTATTTCTGTTCTGACTTATATCTAAGCTAGCCAACCAGCTGCTGACTTGCATTGCTGTGCCTTGCATGTGTGTGTCAGTGTGCATGTTGTTTGAGTGTGTTGCCTGCCTGCCTCTCTATCTCTACTCCCCACTGATACAAGGTCCCTCTCTGCTGTGAAGACCTTCAGTCATGCCCCTCATTTTGTGTGTGCTTGTGCGTTAAGGTGTGTGAGTGAGTGCATGTGTGTGAAATAAATAAGAGCGATGAGCATGAAAAAGGACAGGAGTTCAAGCTGTTTCATGAAAAAGGTGTGAGAGGTCACAGTCTCACTGGTGAATGTTGAAGGAGAAAGTGGCTCAGGAAAAAAAAAAAGTCCTTTAACCAATGGTGAAAAAGAAGCCACTGGTGGCTCTGGTGAAAACAACCAAATGCTTTATTTTTCCTTAGCCCTGTGTGAGGGTTATTTGCCTAACTTGTGTTCAATTTAATCCAGCTGCTCTTTTTACTTCCAATCACACAGAGAAAATCAAAATTAATTCAAAAGCTCATTAACTACAAAAAATTTCTATACTGCTTCCTAACTCCAATTTCCTCCGATTTATGTAAAGAATTAGCAAAGCAGAGACGTCAGTTGCAGGAGTGAGTCATTAATCACCCACCTGATGCTATTGAAGGTATTCTTTGAAATAAATGTGAAAGACAGTCACTGATCCTTTTGATGTACTTGAAGTTTCCCTGGTAACAGAGAGAAAAAGCTTCATGCATGTCACGAATTAAACAGGATCTATGATTTATTTGAATGTCTTATTTTTAGCAGACACAAATCAGATGCCTTATTAAACATCAAAAACAAATAATAAAAAATCATCTTACACACATTAGTCCTGTCTGCTCCAGTGGAGGCATGTAGGGAATGTAGGGATGCATTTAGCACAATGGGTGTTAATTGGTGTGTACCTGAGTGTGTATATAAATGTGTATGTGCATATATGTTCTTCTCATGTATAAGAAGATGAAATGTCAGCACACATAGTATGTGAAAATCCCTAGAGGACATGTTCTATGGAACACTATGGAACTCATAGTAGGTAAGATTCGAGTGATGTGGTCCAATGCAGTCTGAAGTCGTTTCTTGGGTCACTGGATATGTCAAATGAAGTCGAGTCTCAATTTGATATTGTACTAAAATGACACACAAATAATTTTTCACCTTAAAATGCCGCTACACAGTGGTGTGGTGATTAGCATTTTGGCCACATAGCAAAATGCTCGCTTACCAATTGAGTTTAGATAAGCAGTTCAGGATAATTAATTAATGTAACACTGAATAAATGAACACTTTACATTAACAGAGTGATGACTACGTAAAGGTATCATAATACACATAACACATTGTCAGCTCTGACAACAGACCTATTCTAGTAATTCATGTTTAATACAACATAAAATTAACAAATAAAAAGTTATTTGAGTGTTCATGCCTCAAGTCAAGACAAATGACTTGCCCTTGACTTCAAATTCTAAATCAAGTCTCAGGTTATTTGTTTTCTGTCAAGTCAAATTGTAAATCAACAAATCACTGACTTAGTATGACTTGGTATGAATCCAAGTCACAGTCACTCAATTGCAAAACACAGACTCATCTCACTGAAAAGTTACACATAAAACAGTTTACTGCTTTCAGTTGTTTTCGTAGCAACCTTATCATCAGATAAGAACACTGATGTGACTTGAAAACCCCCCAAAATTGCTCAGCAGTCGTGTTTTTAAACCGTCCTCATGGTTATGATTAAAATATAAAGTCAAACATTAATTAGGTCTCTTTGCATGAACTCCTGATGTGCAGCACAGCCATCCACTACGCCAACCTTTACACACTGACTTTCTGCTCTGCTGCATGTCCTAATGGGTTGTTAATTAGAACTATTTCTTCAGAAAATACTTCCAGAGTAACATCAATTTAAAAAAAACGATGCTGCTGTAGATGATATTTTGGGGGTTATAAATGTAGTTTTTCATCCATTTTCGTGCCCCATATAAAATTTTAATGACCTCCAAGTCCAAACCATCATTTATCATCTCTGAAATGAAAGCACTGATAAAACTACAAATATCCTACAATATCTTTTTTTTTTTTTTTTTTTTTACAGGGTGACTCTCCTCAACATATTTCTGTCTGTTTTGTAGCCAAGCTTTCACAGTGAATATCACAAAACTGTGACTGGACACAAGCTTTGGCAGCCAAATGGAATAAATGAACAAAATTAGAGCATGTGTGACTTTTAAATACATGCTGTGGTTGAAAGCTGATTGATTATTTGGCAAAGACAAGAATCAGTGTGTGTGTGCGGGGACATCTCAGACTGTGGACAAGTCCTGGCAGCAGTGATATTTAAAGGATGTCCCTAATCCTCTCCTCTCACTGCATGTTGGGAGTTTGAGCGTGTGGAGAACGTGGAATTGCTGAGTGAGTTTGGGCTACTTTTCTTCTGTCTTCCAACATCTATCCCGTCCCTTAACAGAAGGCAAGAGAGATTTAATTAATGACATTTGAGGACTAAGAAAAAAAGGTTGATGGTTGGTATTGGTTGTCTTCGCGTCCCTCTCTGATGGTTTGCATCTCCTGTCCATCAGACTCTGAGTGATGGCATTTCCTCAAGTTCACTGTGGAGTAGGTTCTCCTGGCTGCAGGAAGGCCATGACAACATAGCATACAGCTCCCAGATAAGCAAGGCTGTGTTGGCCTTTCTCCAAAAGAAGCAGCTGGATTTCATTCCCAAAGAACTGCTGGAAAAAGAGCTGGCCCGGTAAGTTAGTTAGCAGGTTCAAAACTGTTGAAATGGCTGTAAATATGCAGATTTAAACATATTCAGTCTTTGGGGATGCAGGCTTTCGTGTACTGACAAGGTCTTGAAATAGAAGGGTGTGGCAGCCAGGAACTCTCACGAGGGGTTTGGGTGTCTTGGGCTGATGGCTCCCACAGGATCAGGGGAGAGAGCGATTGCTCGCAGCTGTATCGCCAAGCAGCACACCAGAAGGAATCCAGAGATCTCACACAGGGACTCAACTCGTGTTCGGGACATCGGGACAGACAGAAGGCAGGCAGGGTTATCGAAGCAGAGACATGGTCAGGGACAAACAGAGTTGGAACTGGAACATCAGTCCGAGGAGAAGCTCTGGAAAGTTCTCCCTACCACTGAGAAAACCTGGCAGTGACTGAGTGGAGGTGAGCTGCTTAAATACAGAGTGGCTGATCAGTGGGATGAGGCCCAGCAGCGTGTGGTTGCACAGGTATAGGGGATGAGGCTGATCAGACGAGCGGCAGGCATGAGTGTGACAAGATGTCCCAGACTTGCTCCTCGTCTCTCTTTGCTGTAGCAGTTGGTCACTGTTTCAGGGCACACTATAGATTACCAGCTGTTTGTACTTGGTTCGGCTGCACAGCGCAGGCCAGGCTAAGATTTGGCTCACCGGGAGAAATGCAAAGAGAGGAACAGGATTTACTGATGTTGAGTTAAAGTCCAAAGGGTTAGTAGCTGCATGTATCAGGATAGAGTTTGTTTATTATAAAATTGCAACTAAAGTAGAAAAAGAGTTTTCTTCGATGTGGGGAATTGGAAATGTGCTGTGTAAACTGAGAATTAGGAATCCCTCATTCTCAGTTTCTATAAAAGGTTTAATTTGCTCATTTTTTTATTTATTTATTTATTTTTGTTGATTAAATTTCAGTGGGCAGCTAAAATGTCCTTGCATTTATGTATGTGATTGAAAACATCAATCAGTAAATGGCTTGGCAAAGCTTTCCTCTCCTCTCCTCTCCTCTCCTCTCCTCTCCTCTCCTCTCCACAGTAGGTCATTTACCTCCACACCAGTTCTCGTGAGCTCAAAGCACTAGAGTCCAGGGCTCTTACTCCAGATCTCTTCATTATCTTTGGTCTTGTTGTCAAGCACACACTCTCATTCCTTCAGCCCACATAGAGTCTCTCACACCTCTCACAAGCTAATTAGCGGCACTATCATCTCATCTTCAAGAGAGAGGCAAAGAGAAACATTAGAGAAGATGAGGATGAGAAGAGGGATAGATAGAGAACAGGGGAACCTATCAGAGAAGAGAAATAAGAGAGAAGATGTGCGAGAAGTGAGGGAGGTTGTGATTATGAGGGATGGGCTGAGCCATGCAGTATATCAAACAAAGGAATTCTGTGAAAGGAGCTATAAATGAAAGGGAATGTCAGCCATAAAAGACACTTCGTGAGACAGCTGACAATTGATGCTGTCATTTATTTGCCTTGCCACCCACCACCCTATTTGCTTGCCTGTTTCAAGATACTGTGACTTTACTGTACCCTTCTGATTTACACAATAGAGACAAGACACTGAACACACACACTTCTCATAAAGCAAATCTATTGCAACACTTTTGCCAAACCAATCCACAAACAATTTCTCATTTGCAATCAGTGGAGAAGAAGTCCCAGCAGCCCTAGTGGCTGAAAGCCCGCAGTAAGGCAATGGAAAGGGATCGTTCATTACCAATTATGGCTGCTGAGAGCAGCTCACAACTAGTGACTCCCACCTGTGGGCGCCTGAATGAAGACAGATGAACAGAAGAGGCTAAAAATCTCACAAACATCATCTGTTCATCTGATGTGAAGGTAGAATTGAATGAATAAAGTGATGTATGCAGCTGAGGCACTATTGTGTAAGATATTTTGTATGGAAGAGCTTGTGTAGGAGGTTAAATACAAGCCCTGCTCAGATTTAACCCTGAACCAAAGTAAAACATATTATGCTGGTATCTTTGTCTTATGCATCCATCAGAGACAGGAGATGAAGTTTGCTGTAATCTCAGTCCAGTACATATTCACAATGAGTGAGCCTGGATATGTCATTCTAGTGCAAACCTCTCATATTGGTTGTTTTATTGAATTAGGCCTATGACACTTGATGGATTCTGGTCTGTATATTCCTGTAACTCTCTGCACAGCCACTCTCTGCACTCCCCTAAGAGCATCTTAACACTGTGATCTTTCTCATTCAGTGGAACACGAAGGGGAGATTGTTGCTACCTTCACATTTTTTTTTTTGAGAAGTGCGAGACTGAGATGTGGTTGACCCACAGTTCACTCAAAGGCGTTATAAAACAGTTCTGTGGGTGGACAAACAAGGCCAGACTGCCCAAGCCCTATCACAGAGTGGTCTTATGGTATTATGGGATTTTACTTGGAGAAATCTTCTTATTCCAAGCTCAGCCCCCAAGGTGTCCCCAGCCTTGGTTGGCAAGACGCTTCAAACGCTCACAGTCTGCACCGGCAAGAGGAAATTAATTGGGCTTTAGCAATTCCAAACTTTTATTATCTGATGAAATTTGAGGCAATTGTGGAATTTTGATGAAATATTAAATTATTATGAATGCATTGTTGATTTGAGGTAGTTGTACAGCAGAGGTATAATGAAGCAGAGATGGGAATGATGATGAAATTCTTATTGCTCCTTCTATTGCTTTCTCCCCTCTCATCTAATTTTCTTCAACTTTGGTAGCAACTGGATTGGCCATCATCAAAGTTGCCTGTAAAAGCTATGATGGGAAAAGAAAGTGCCATTGTTATAACAGTTTATATTACATTTTCATGCACACTGCCCATTTAACTTAAACCCATCTGCATGGCCATAGGCGTGTTGGTCTTACAATGAGGTGTGTTCAGGCACAGAGGGGTGCAGTGCTATCTTGCGGCAGCAGAAAGCAATTGTGCCAGCGAGCAAAAATTGTGTATTTCCCGCTATTTAAAGGGCACACTGGGTTCACAATTTTTATACAGTGGTGTGAACACAAAGATATAGTTATATATGTGGGCACTGTGTCTGTGGCTCAAATTTTTAAGGATTAACATTCTGAAAAAAAAAAACAACAACTGTAAACACAAAACCAAATCTTTGATTTTGCCTTCTGGCAAAATCAAAGGTTTTGGAAGCGTAGTTCAAACAACTGCCTTAAAACCATCTGGGGTGGAAATTTAACACTGCTTTCAGGTCATACACTACACCATATCCCAAAATGGAAAACAGTGTTCTGTTCAAAAATAAAATCAAACATATTTTTGCAACAGAAAGCATAGTATGTTCAGAGTAAGAGCTACATGTAATAGAATCATTTAGGCAAGGGATTGGACTTGGTCCACATCACAAGCAGTGTTCTCCCCGGTCAGGCAGCAGGGGAGGGAACGCCCTCTGGTGTATGTGTACTCCTCTCCTCTTCCTCTCCCACCTGTGTCTGGCATGCACTCTGAACTGGTTAATAAGTATTATCAGTTGTGAGCTGTTGTGTGTACATAATGATAGCTGCAGTGCAGTTGTGTTCAGCCTCTGCAGCCTGCATTTGCCATTTTGCAAGTGCATCATAAAATATGTTTCAGTGAGTGAGAATGGGTCTAGAATTTTTCGAAGCAAATCAATGATGGGTTAAGGGCACTGAGTATTTGGTTCAGAGAATGGGCTATGTGTTTTAACAGGTGTGAAAAGCTGTGATGGTGGATGGGTTATTGGTGTTGAAATAATACATAACTAATGAGGTAAATAGTGACTGGCATGTTACTACAGTTTTCAGTTCTGCTGCTTATACTGGACCTATGCTGCAGTGATATGAATTTACACACAATCACTGAAAGCAGACATTAATCCTCATTTGAAATGTTATCAGGGCATTATTTTATTTTCATAGTATTATACTTATATTATTCCATTTGTATTTATCATCAGAATAAATTGCACATATTTGCTGAACAGCATATTTTATATATAAATATCCACTGTATATTTTCTTTTTATATTTCTGTTTTTACAGCCCTTATACAATACTGTGTGTGTCCTCTGCATATCAAAAACAAATACATAACAATGCAAAAAGCCCTATATGAAATATTAATAGTGAAGGCCAAATAGCAGTATGTAAGGAGGTGTTTATAATGTATCAGTATTATGTATGATCTTGTCTTATTTTTATTGTTTTTTGTATATTTGTGCCAGGTGCTACATCATGAACATATATTTATTGCCTGGCCCTGATTTATTTGGCTAACATTATTAGTTTGGTACCAGGGAGCTAAACAAAGAGACTGATATTCTCATTCGATGCACCTTTATTGTTTTTGTTCTCTTTGTGTTCATGGAGATACAGAGTCGAACATTCACACTTTGAACAAAACAAAGCAAAAAAAGACTACATAATACTATATGTGTAACAAAGCAAAAGCACCACATTCTTCTCAATTCAATGTACAGTAAGTTGCAATGAAATTCATTATACAAATACAATTTGAGTAGGATATCCATCTATCTTATTTATAATAGTAATCATAACAAACTAAGTAAGAATAAATGAATAGGTTTGAAGACTGAGATGCTGCTCATTACTGGCCCTGCTGGATGTAAACAGAAGATTAATCAAATTTGAATCTATATTTTCATCTGTGCATTGTAAAAATCGCCAAGATCACCAACTCATCGTGGCTAAATTTCTGTCTTCTCTGTGTGCAGCTGATGCAGAGACACTAATTCACATCTAATATGGCCTAATACATGCACATGTTTTTAATTTGGCCATATTACACCAATTAGCTTCCCTTCATTGGCACACTCTCCATGTCAGATTACACTTTAAGTTGATGGCCTACAATCATGTCAATGTTCACACCTCTTCATGCCTGTCTTGTCTTCTTACATTTAATATTCCATCCAGTGCACTCAGCTCTCAGAGAACAGGTAAAAACAGCACACCCTATTCTTACCAGATACTCTTTCCTCTTGGATGATCTGAAAGGTCAGCATAATTTATATATAATTTGCTCTGGAGCAAATTGCTTGTATTTTTTATTTTTTTTATTTGAGGCAGACTGACTGACAGATAACAGTTTCCTCTGACGACCTACTGAAGCAGCAGTGAGCAGATATATACAGCTGCTACCCACCAAAGCTGAGTGGTCATTAAGTTCTCAGCTTTGACAAGTGATTAAGGCATTCTGTCTAAAAACCAAACCATAAGGTTTATATTTAAACACAGAATGACCCTGATTTGTAAAATCAAAGTGAATGATCATCACAGTATCTGCACCCAAGCATGGCTTTTGTGATGCAATGTGATTTTCAAACATCCTGTTGGATTTGATTCAAGTCATTATAAGTTGGATTGTTGAGGGCTTTTGTGTTTTTGTTGTGTTTCTTTCCTGTGTGGATAAAGGAGAGATATCCACCGTGCAGAGGGCATCCAGCTCTCTGTTCATTTATCAAAGATTAGGTCTGTATGAACTTTGTCGAGCAACAGACATAGCTCATTAGTCAACTGGCATTTTGCTGAAACACCAGTGAAAACTTTTTATGCCTTGACAGATATGAAATATTACAGCTGACCACTGCACATCAGATTTCAGCTGATTGGGTGATTCTGAATGGCTCCTGTACATGCTGAATAACAACAACAACAAAAAAATGCCTCAGGATACGATCTTGAAAAATAATCAAGTAATTCTATTTATCTCAGGACTCAAAGTTACTGTACAGTAATACACGAAGCAGACTGTATGTTTAATCCTGTAAATATACAATAACTTGTCACACCTTCACATTTTTAATGTCATCTTAATGAGCTGTCTCGTCCACAGCCTTCCCCTGCCCCGCTCTTGAATCTCCTCACATCCTTTCCTTTGGTGTACATCCAAAGCCATCCTTCATGTGAGTGTTGAATCATTCTAAATTGGAAGCCAACCAACCGAGAGTTCACCAAATGGAGATGAATGCTCCAGAAAAATGTGATTTAAATCATTTTGGACATGGTCTGCATGCTTTTGAAGCATGGAAAATCTCTGCTTTAATTCATGTCTCTCTTTCTGTTTCCTCTGAATGTTTAGACAATATATTTTATTTTGTGAGACATAGACTACAGTAGACGATGATGGACATGATCTTTATTTCTTTTATTTAAGAAAAGAAGAGGCTAAAAAATAAAGATCACCCCAGCCAGCAGCGGAGTGGGAAGCTGTTTCCTAGGGAACGTGTCAGATTGTAATGACTTCTCTTCCTGCGTATTGTGGGATGGTTGAATGTGTGTCATATATGAAGCTACACTGATGGACAGCCTGGATCTCATTAATTGAAAAAGGTTCTGAATTATAATTTTAAGGTAATGACTGAAGACTAAATTGAAAATTCTGTGGTGACTGCCAGAGAATAATACATCATCATCTACTGATGGGTAATCCTTGATGATTGACAGGGCTATAAATCATTTTAGGAACAGATTTCATCATGGTATCATGTGGAATTAAATCTTTATAAGTTGCCATATGTAGTAAAATTTAAAAGCTGTGGTCTCTTATTTCTCTGTATTGAACTTATGTTTTGCTCTGCTGAAGGCCTCAGTGTCTGGGGCATTGTATAACATATGAAGAACCAAATTCAGGGTTGAGAATTGTTTTTTTAAACCATAAATGTCAGAGGTGAGATTCTGTAGAACAACAAAGATTTCTCTATTTATGCAGAGTGGACAGCTCAACTTCATTCTGGATGTTGTTCTTCCAGACCAGCTGAGCTTCATGAACACAAAGCAGAACTCTACCTCTGTGTGAAAAGGATTATACACACAACAGAAGAAGCGCAGACACAATCGTCAGCACCAAAAATATCATAACTGTCATGTTTTTGGGCTGTGTGTTAAGAATTTCTAGCCAAATCTTCTGGGAATACATCCAAGGGGAAAGGCAGTGATTTGAAGACCAAGAAAAAGACACAAACAGAGAGACAAGCATGAATTTTCGGAAAAAGCAGCAACAGGCTGTTAAAACAGCTAATACAGCCAGGAAATCATGCTGGTTTCTTCAAACAAGCTAATCACAAGAGAAAAATAGTGATGGCGGTGTTCCCAGTAATCCTTTGGTAAGATACACATGAGCACTAATGATAACACTGTTTTTGGATGTGACTAGAAGATTTGATCAATTTTAATGCCTAATTTGACAAAGTGCCTATAGTACACGTCTATTACTGGCCTGTGCCTAAGTGTCTTCTACAGACTGGGGCTGATGGATTGACATCCCCCTGACTTACCTGTTTTGCTGAAACTAATTGGGTGAGGTAAGATACTGTAACAGACCCTTTTTTTTTTTATTTTTTACAGTGGACATTTTGTCATTCCAGGAAAAACATAGGTGCAGGTTACACACATTATACCCTGATAAAGGCTGCATTCCATTTAGGTTTGCCAATCACAAGGCTATTGTGCTTGCTGATTCTGTGGTATGTTATCAGTAGCCAACACATTTCATCTGCTATGACAAGTTAAACTTTCATTTGTCATAATTACCTAATGAACACCTCCATCTGGCCCCACTCTCCTTCAGCCTGAACAGAGGTCTAATCAACCAGAAGAAATAAATATTAGAAGAATAACAAAATTTTAAGCTGATAAAAAAAAATACCTGACTATAAGAGACAATGCAAATCAGTTCCAAAGAATCCAATCAATCAATCAATCAATCAATCAATCAATCAATGAAGTTTGAGATGTCACAGCTTGAAAACACATGTGTAAATA
>JAOWBC010001592.1:3456773-3471757 GCA_028566105.1 Hypoplectrus providencianus
AGTACCCTTTCAGCTGCTGATGAGGAGTGGAGGGTAATATATTTGCAGGTTCACACACAATGAAACACCTGTTGTCTGAAGGTGAGGATGACATCAGCCTAACTACAAGTAGGACATCATGTGGCTCTGTTCAATCAGATGTGTTGTCCAGCCATCTGGAAGACTGTCAGTCAGATTTCTCCGTCATCCTGTTTGTGCCCAGCAGGTGGCAGAATGGTTAACACCAACCCTCGCACTGCTACACAAAGTGTGCAAAGCCTACTGGGATACATCAGGGTTAGGTCATGTTTAAACCATAACACAAATATGTGCCCACCTGCGTTGGAGTTCTATTTACATGTGTTTGGTGGTGGAATGTAACTAAGAACATTTGCTTAAGTACTGAGTATTTGGATACAATATTGACGAACTTGTACTTGTACCTTGAGTATATTTATGTATCTTTAAACATGTACTCCACTACATTTTAGTGGCAAGTATTGTACTTTTTGCTTTATTGCATTTAGCTGCCAAGTTAATTTTCAGGTGAAAATCCAACATGAAAATATATAAATATGCATTTTTTAAAAAAAAAAATATATATATTTATTTAAACAGATTGCTGTATAGAAAGTAGTCAAGGCCCTAAAATTAAATCATTTTAATTTGTTGCTAACATACACATTATTATTAAATTAATAAATAATAGTTTCTAAAACAAATTCTTTTTTTTCTTTTTTTTTTTTAACTTTAAGCCTACTAAGGTTTGGAATGCACGACTTTTACTTGTAGTGGAGTTACTTTACCGTGTAAAAGTACTCAACAAAGGAATACTTTGCCCACTACTGCAAGCTATTAACGACGCGCACCTGTGCTCAAATATTGCCTTCATGTGCCCCTCGTAATTTCGTAAATCAGAGGAAAACTGGGTTTAGAAACAAAGTTTTGTGTTGAGAGTTGACTAAAGAGTGTTTTCATACGGAAGGCTACTTATAGTAAAGTATTATTCATAATTAAAACAATTCATGAACAAATTATATGCAATTAAAATAGCCTTTGAAATACTAAACAACAGTGCGTCAGCTATATTTACAATTACGCGAAGTTAAATCTACAAATCTTCGTGACGACACTTGAAGTAAGCACAAACTCCTGATCCGCCTCTCAACGATGAGGAACTTTTCCTCTGAGTTTCCACTGAAGCGTCAGAGCCGTGGGATGCATGGGATGGGATGAGGTGAAAAACAGCGGACGAAGATGTGAAGAAGGTGGAAGCTGTGATCTAAAACAAGGCTATTTCCTTATTACATGATAAGGAAAACATGGAGAATTCAACTTTTCCAAATGCGACTACTCGCATGACTTCCTTTCAGCCTCACAACGCTGAGATCATGGAAAATCCACTCCGGGTGAGTTTGTTTAACTTTTAGACTGTTTGGCCAGGTACAGGTGCAAAAAGTTTAGACAGAGTGGAACATAAAGGTGGTGATGTGAGACAGTTATCTTTGCTACATACTTAAAGCCTTTGGTCAGTTTATGATAATTATTTTAACAACAGTTTTTTTTCCATTTGAATAATTTTCTAAACTTAAATAAAAACAATCAGGAACACATCGTTTTCTAAAAAATACTGATACTATTTTTGACCATTTCCTTAGTTCAGTGATTACTATATCCGTGATATGAATCATACTAAACCTGTTTCTGCTGTTAAGCCTCACTGCAATATCTCAATGAGACTGATGAGATAAGAGGACAGCTTACACCTTTCTCATTTTTTAACTCTCAGGAACTTCCCTCTCTAAACTCAGTTTGGAGTAGGAATTAGTCACGAACATCCTGGAGGAGATTAAGTTAGTCTAAAAAAAAAAACCCTATGAAGTCAGAATATAACCTCAGCCTCCAGAGCTCTTTGGGTAATGAGCACTCAGTGTGGATGAGGAAGCCAAACAGTGCGGAGATCTATCGAAGTTGGCACCTATCACAACTATTCTCTAAAGTGATCGTGACAAAGTCATTGTGTTGAAAGGCCTTTTTTCTTTTGAACTTTAAACTGACTCCATGCATTAAACAGAGTATGTGCACATCTTTCAGCCTCACTCTCTTCTACTGTGTGTGCGTGTTTGCTTATGTACTGTTATGTGTGTGTCTGTCCACTGTCCTCCTACTCCTATGCAGACACACATTCTCTGCATGCTCATCTTCCCCTGTCAGTGTGTTTCTATCTGTCTGTCATGTTTCCTCTGTGTGATATTACCAATGGGGGACAGAGAGAGAGAAAGAGAAACAGAGGAGGAATGAGAGGCGTGAGTAATGAGTAATGGCTCATGGGTGGGTTGCGAGAGAATAGATCTACTGTAAGAGTCCTGAGCAGCTGGCTAATGGTCCCAGCTACCCACCATCCCAGGGAACATCCCAACATCCAGGGGACAATATCTATCTGTCTCGCTCTTCAGCTGCCTCCAAGAGTTGGAAATGTTTGCGCTGATGGGCTGAAAATGTTGAAGTTACCAGAGTGCACAAGATTTAGAGAGATCCCGTTGGTTGGCCTATATGTTCCGGGATGAGAACTCAGAACAGAAGCTATCCACATGTTCCCAAGAGACGATAGGCTCAGGTGAAGCTCACTTAAAAGTTTGAGCATCTTAACAGTTCTTTTTTTTGGTTCATGCTGCTAATGGTTTAATTAAAAAAACAACTGTTTTGCTAAAGACTGCAATAACAGTTTCCATGTTAGGTGAAAGACATGAAGGAGGTGGGTGATAGATCCAGAATAGTTGGCTACAACTCTGTACTAAGTTGAATTCTATCTTTGTCATGGTAGATGATGGGTCTATCAGTCTGTTTGTCCTAACAGAGTGTGCACAATTTTTAAAAAGTTATTGGTGCCATATATATTTGGAAGAAGATAGCCATGGTCCCCAGAGGGTTCCTACAAATATCTTTGGTGCAATAAATCTTACAACAATCATACAACCACTTATGACATGTGCTTTACCCTCAAATACAATATATATCACATGTTTTCAAAATGATCAGCCCTAGCAAAGGCAGGAGATCAACTCATGCTCATCATGTCATTAATGTTGTTGAATGGTTGCATTTTTATGCTATTTATGCAGCAAACCTACTAACCCAATGTTAGGGGGAGAATTACATGGTTAGACACAACGAAAGATAGAAATGTTAAAGATTAAAACGTTGGTGGTTGGTACTTGGCCACCAGTGGGTGTCGCCTTAAGCTTCTGTACAAACAGCACACAGACCACATTTTATTTTGTAGTATAGCCCCTTTTAGTGACCCCAAGATAGAACTTATTGTCCAGGCAATAAATGTATGGTATAAAAGCAATTTCTAAATTGTGATTGGTATTTTGCCCAATTAAGTAAGCTTGTCAATATTTAAAGTCTACCCATCCTTCTCTTTTTATTATTCTCCTTGCTGCCATTCTTTATGTGTGAGCTGAGACTCTGCTTCTGCTGTACCCATCACCTCTGAGCAGAAACTGACGGGCTTCATCCAGAGATCAGCCCATTCCAGGGAGGGACAGATCCCCATTGTCAGGGGACACAAAGAACCATGCTGTCTATCTGTCTCTCTCCGTCTTTTGGTCCTAGGAAGAGGAGGAGGATCAGTGCTGTCAGTCCCACCAGCAGCTTTAATTTAGCCTCTGCTGCTTGTCGTTTACATTCAGGCAGGGAATTCAGACTTGCTGTTGCAGATGGGTTCAAAGTTGGGTGTTCTGTTCTGATCCAGTGATTGCGGTTTGCTTTGTGCAAGTACACAGTTGAAAAATTGCTTGTCACCAGAGCTATGTGTGGTATTACTTGTGTGTATGTGTGTGTTTGGGGTCTGATGCTCATTCCAGTCCTATAATACACCAAACACTATTTCCCTTGTGCTTGACTTTTGTAAAGTTTGTACCTTCAGGATAAAAACTTCCAGTGACAAATTACTGGAGACTCAAGTTGTCTTTATATCTGACATTTATTTAATAGAATTTACACAATGCACTGACTGCAATTTGATTTTAGAGACACAGAGGCACAGTAATTCCACCTTATGGTATTAAACAAAAACAGTGTACTGAACTAAATTTGACACGAGTCCTTGACGGTGTCTTGCCTTGATGAATGTGCCGATGCAGTTCCCAGAGTTTCTGCTGACTTTTACATTTCTCGATACTCATATTCAAACTGGCTCGACTGCTGCAGTTGGACTCCTGTTTGAATTTATGTCATCATCTTGACTTTTAAGTGCTTACTAAAATAACATTGGGATTTTTCTTTGATATTGGCTGGTTTCCTCAAAATTAGTATCAATGCCACTTTAAAGAATTCAGTTCTCGCAGTCATTTTAATGTTTATTGTTAAACCCGGCTGCAGCATTTAAATCTAACCATGCTGTTCAGAGTCTATGCCATTTAAGCTGTCAGTTCTTTAGTGCCAATTGTTCTCTGGTGACATTTTGTGCAACTGAATCCTACTTAGTCACAAATTAATTACATTTTGACATAGCTAAACGAAAGCTACAGTATAATTAGCTTTCTCATGTGGCTGGCTTGGAACAACCCTGCAATTAAAGAGGACTTCATCAAACACACAAATGGCAGTGCTAAAGGAAAAGTCCACCCTAAAAAAATTAAGTAATTGTCCAAATACTAATGCTAGAAGGAATGAAATACACTGAAAGTATCAAAGGTAAAAGTGCCTCAACCCATTCAAAGTGGGGTTGTAATATATATTAAAAAACAGAGCTCCTGGGATGCAGAACAGAAACATGAGGGCTATAAAAGGGGCATTAAGTCAATCAAATAGATTCTCATTTAAGGTTTGTAACATGGGGATTTTTTTTATTCGTCAATGTGGTGGCCCTTATATTGTGATAAAGGCATTGAGATTTTATTTTGAAGATACTAAGACTACTGACAGTGTCTACAGGGACACTCCATTACAAAAATTGGGGGGAACAATTAACATCACTTTTACAAAAATACAATCTAATAAAAGATTGACATCAAATGTCCCAATTAAGTAAATGCACAATACCAGAATATATGTGAATGGTGTGCTGCACTGATCCACACTTTGACCAGCAGTTGTTTTCAGGGAGGATAGAAATCTGTAGCCATGATGTCTCTAACATAATATGTACTGTCGAGCTTTTGATGACAATGATGCACTTTATCTGTATGGCAATTAGGAATTTCTGTTCTAACTGAGATTAGACGGGACTTAACCCTCAGCCTTTAGTGTTTAATAAGACTGTTTCACATAAATACATGGTACTAAAATAAAAAAAAAGAATAAATCCAAAATAAGAACTCTAAACATTAGATAGTCCTGGGGCAGAACTGTAAATGCAGCACTATATGGACAATCCCACTGCAGTTTGACTGCACTTGGAACATGACAGAAGCAATTAATAATGTAAGAAACAGCAGACAAGTGGACTTAATTAATTTGTATGAGCATTTGAAACGATGGTGAAACAGAATTTTAGTTCTGATCAGAGAAATGCACTCAAGTGACAAAGAAAAACTGTATAACTAGAAAGTAACACTAAAAGAAATGTAATACAGTAGAACCAAGTGTAGCATGAAATGAAAATGCTTACAGCTACAGTTAGAGTTTGATAAATGTACTTTGTTACTTTCCACCATTTCATAGAGGAAGTGGCCTTATTTTGAAATATTTCCAGTGCTGCTGCTGTACTGTGCAGCTTAATAGTAAAAAAAAAAAAAAAATGCTGTGTAAATCTCTGTAAAACATTATAGTAGCAAACACATGAGAACGGCACGACACAGGGAGCTTTATGGTGTGAAGTCCCCAGCTTTCATGAGGTAAAGTGTGCAATGTTTGCTAAGTAAGCCACAAGCCAAAGGCACTCCCAGCGTACCGGCCTCGCCTGCCTCGACTGCTTTGTTTGCCCTTCCTGGGACAGGAAAACTCTCTCTGTTTATCTTCCTCTCCCTCACTCTCTTGTGTGGATTTGTCTCCCACAGTGGGTAGAGCATTAGACTCCCGCTGCCTTGGTTCCTGCTGTGACCACCCGTGCTGCAGGTGCATGTGTTTTCTCTCTCTCCTACCAACAACACACAAACAAACAAACAAATTCCAGTAAGAACACTGAAAAGACTCACTGGTGAGCTTCATCTCACATGAATGAATCCAATGAAAGGCTAGATGACTCCCTCCTCACACTTCATATTGCTGTAGCTCCTGTGTCAAGCCTGTGGAATATACTCACCTCAGGCTGTACATCCACCAGTTTATAGTCTTAACACACTGTTTCTCCTCCATACACACAGCTCCTCACTCTGCCCCCTGGCCCCTATCACTATTAACCGGCAGCCTCCTCATGGGCTCGGTAACAGCAGAACAGTGGGCCACTTACACTTTGTCCTGTAAGCCTGACAAGGTTATTGATCTTGGTTTAGTGAACAGAGCACGGCTAACCTGACAGATGACGCCGTCTGTCTGATCATGAATTACTGCAGAATGGTAGTCATCTCGTGTACAGTACAGTCAGCCCACCTCACGCTCTCCCTCTCTCTTTCTCTCTCTGCCTCTTTCAACATTTGAGGATGGAGTCTATCATTACACACCCACACACAGCAAACACACAATTTTACCTTGATATGATATCAGTCCCTCAGGAATCTCATCATCGAGCCGCCCATCTGCTCCCCACCTCCTCCTCCTGAAGCCTGTTTGCCTTATACACACTGCAAGCGTCACACACATTCATAGGTAGAAACACACACGCACACACACACTGGAGTCAAAATCCTGTTTACCTCAGGTGTGTTACAGGTCAGTGGACTCATCAGACTTGGTGTCAAGGTGAGCAGAGGGTGAAGAGAAGATAGAAAGCCAGACTGTAAAAAATGAACAGCGTATGTGGTGGTTCTGAATTTCAAATTACCCAGAGATCCATTGGGCTTAAAATCTTTATCAGGCTGCTGAGAAGGTGATGAGTTGTGTTATGCAATAAAGAGGGTACAACAAGTGGTTTTACTTTAAAGTGGGCTGTTGGGTGGAATTATGTGGTGTGGTGATCAGATAAGTCAGAAGTAATTGAAAAAGGTTTATAGGTAAGTCTTTCATCATTTCTTCTACTTTGTGCTTTGAAGTAAGGATGGGACTTTTTTCTTTTCTTCAGACTACAGATAGCAATAGACATGGATATGTTACAAGTCAATTGTTGCTCAAAGTCCTGTCTGCAGGCTAACTGGCCTCCAGAACTATTTTGTGCCATCTTAGAACGTGACATGAAATGCATGCAATATCTTTTAATCTTCTACTGCCCATTTTGATTTCAATAGCTCACACTTAATACACTATTCAGCTACTATGTCACTGTATTTGTTCTGCAGCACTTCATCATATCATATGCTGACTCTATTAATTGGTGCTCTGTCATGAAAACTTGCAGTCCCCCCTGCATTAACCACATCATCACCATGCATTCATCTAAAGTCAGCTGTAATAATGTATTCCTCTCATGTATTGGAATATCTACTGAAGTTTGCTTTTTATTTTTTTTTGGTGATAATAGAATACTGGGTAACTCAGGCCATAGTTTTCTTAGAAGGATCAACATCAATTTTTGTGAAGTACTTTGGTTTTAGACCTTTAGGTGTAATGACATTCCCATCAGCCTTAGCTGTTCTTTGTGTGTAGTCGTAATTAGGAAATGTTGATATAATAACATACTTAAACATTGCCAGCTCAACATCAGCACATTAGCATTTTTAGCATGTTAGGGAGACTACTCAGTGTTCTGCCATTCCATTGGTCAGATGCATAGATAAATGGGTCAGATGGTCCTATACTATTGACACTGGAATCCAGTCTGCCTATATGTTAGGTTTAAGGAAGATCACTTCTTTGTACTGTTGTGGCAGTAGGACCAATGGGATTTTGGGGGAAAATCCATGAGGGCATGCTGACAGTAGCACTGAGCTCAGAGCAACACTGCAACAGTATGGTCTCACAGAGCCAGTAGCATAGCTGTGGACTCTTAGTCTTGACTTAAGGGAAATTATTTTATGCAGTTCACCAAGGAACTTATGTTGTATAGCAATAAATCATTAGAAGTTAGCCAGATAAGGGCAGTAGGCGGCGACATTCAAGGTCTTAAGGAAATGCAAATGTACCGTTAGATTTTAGTTGATTCTTAGCTGTAAACAATTTTAAAAAATTGTGTTGTTACAGTCTCTCCAGTGAAAGTAATGAATGAAATGAAAATGAAAGTGTTCATATATATTCAAAGATTCATGCCAGTGCACTTTGCAGTGTTATTTTTCAATGTGTAAGCCTAAAATAATGAAGTACATGATAGTTTGTGGAAGGCTGAAGTTCAGTTCTGCAGCAACAATATAAGATCACTCAGTTCAGTCTGCACCTCACAGCTCCAAACTCATAGTTAGCTCCTGTGATACAGCACAAGTGAGGATGAGGTCCTGTGAGGCTGTTGGTCTCATTAAAAGAAAAGTTACGAAGCCGTGTTCAGTGGAAGATTAACAGCATCATTTTTCTGGTGTTCCTTTGTATTCTTCGCTGTAGTGTCTATGGCTGACCGAAAGAAAAGAGAGATCTGGCTATTTTCCTTGTTCTGAGAATGGACTTTGGTCCTTGCTTAATGACTTTAACAGTGAGCTGCAGTGACAGCCTCTGTGGTGAGAGGAGATGTTTCATATTTTCTCTGAGGATGTGTAATAATGTAACCTGACAGAGTGCTAGACGACCTCTGAATCATGTGATAGTGATCAGCTGTTGTGTTTGGAGACCAGAGGAATTAATTTACACCCCATTCACTCTGGATGCTTTTGACCACAATGTTATCTCATTGTCAACAATATCAGGTGGATATTATTGACAATAACCCCACTACACGTCTTATCTTGCAAAATGGCTAAACCTGAGCATTGACTCGCTCTCTCTTCTTGTTCATTTTTTTCCTAGACTTGCGGCCCTCTTTCCCATCTTTATATATACAATATACCTTTCTCCCTCCATCTCGTTTTGCAGCTCCTCCACCTTTTTGTCTTTGTTTTAATTCCCGTATATCCCCCCTCTTTTCTCTCTTGCCTCTCCTCTCTTTCATAATGCTCTTTAAAGGGATAAATACTTGGATGTGCCTGGCTGCTGGTACTTCTTCTGCATGCAGTGATTGAGTTTCTTTCTTTAGGTTTTCATCATTCACATCCCACCCCCACTACATGCTTTCATTTCTTTGTAAACTTTGTCCGCCCACAGCCACCAGTATGTTTATGACCTAAAATTAAATTTCCTCTTGGCAATCATTTTCCAAGCATATGGGGAAAGTAGCCTGGTGTATTCTTGAAACACTTTAAGCGAATGGATCCTGTTTCTTCCCTCCACTTAAACACCAGTTTTGCTTTCCTGCTGAGAGTTGGCTACAAAAGATGCTAAATATGCCCAAGATGCTCATGATACAAGGCTTATTTCTCAAGAGTTTTCAATACCTTTGAGCCCTGCTAGTGGTGGGGCTCAGGGGATAGTTTCAGTCCACTACTTCACCCCAGGCTACAATATCTTAAGAGCTATTGGGCAGGTTTCCATCAAACTTCATACAGATATTCCAGAGGTTAAGCCCATTGAGCCCCATTATAATGTCAGAAATTACATTTGTCCAACACTGGTTTCTAACCAACTACCTGTAAAATAAATGATGTTTCAGTCTTTATCAGCTGCACTAGTGAGGTTCCCCCTCCCCTTTGTGCTCAGATGTTTAGAGGGAAACAAACAACAACAAAAACAGCTAAAGTGCCCACTTGGATGCCCACCTGGTCGTATGTAATATAATTATTATGTAATAAATCCCACTTGACCTTATTTCTAGCCCCCATGATGCCATGTTTTAATTAGGGGTGCACATTTGGGTTGAACCAGAACATTATTTTATATTTCAACTGGGAAATTAAACAAGTTGCACCTTGAATGGGATAGTATCAAGAGGGGCCAACCAAAGTAAGAGACCATGGATAATGTAAACTAACATAATTAGTTGCTTATTGACTCCGTTGATACAGATCATAGAGTGATAGTAAAAGAAGTGTGCCCAATATTTAGTATGGTTTCTCCAGTTTACCTTGCCATCAAACAAGAGTGAACTGAAGTCATTATATCCATATACTCTCCATAATTTCACCTCCCAGGTCACAGGAATTGGAGACTTTCCACCACCCCAATCACCTTAAATCGTTTGTTAACTTAGTAAGCCCCAGAGCCCTCATTAACACTGAAGTCACACAATTGAACAAACAAAGACCTTATACATAGAACCTCTTCTAACCCTCTCAAATAGCCTCCAATGCATTTTAATATCCGTGTAATAAATGCAAATTACTTTTCTGATGCTGCCACAATCCTTTATACAATAGAGGTCCTCAGAATAAGGTGGATAGGCTGTCCTTCATGCTAGATGTCCACTGCCCTTTGAATTTTTTCAGTCTGCCGCTGTTCAGTACTGTATTAATGCTTAATAGGAGATGTTATATTAGTATTTTGAATATAGTTTACATTTTGCCTGCTAACAATTAGCATGTTTTTACAGTCATTTTGTACACATTTAGCAATGCCTTAGTACCAACTCAGAACCCTTTCTCTTTTTGACATGCGGCTTCAGTCTTGCCCACATGATCAAATTATACACAATGCACCCTATATTGCAGGAGTTTTTTTTCATGTCATGGTCATGTCATGACCAGGCTGTTTGCCCGAGCCAACCTGCATCTGTACGAGGTGTCATATATCGTGGGAGAGTTAGGAGGTTGTGGGAGTGTTTTTTGCGTACGTGTGTAAGTATCTGTGTTGTGTTTGTTGCTTTTTACTGCACATGAGTGTTTGAGATTTGAAAGTTTGATATGATGAAGCCCCAGAAGCCTCTGTTCCACAGCAGCGCACACACACACTTTGAACAGAGCACCAATGGAACAACAGTCTCTGTGGTTGTCATGGAAATGACAGATGTGACAGCTGGAGGGAAGACTTGCGGGGAGTATTATGGGGTGTTTGATATTGCTGTGTGACAAGTAGAGCGTCACCTCATCTTGTGTCTGTTTACTGTTTGTTCCCACAGACCTATCTCCTGGGAATCATCATCTCCATATGTGGGAATGTCCTCATCAGCATTTCACTCAACATACAGGTAGGAATCCAGCTGTACAGCAGAAACTCCCAGCACCAACAGGCCTGAAAGCCTGTTACCACTCATTTTTCTTCTCTTGACGTACCTTTGTCCTGACAGTTTGTTCTCCCCTTTGCAGAGTCTGTGTGTCCATGACATTGACTGTGTGATGTGCAGACATGTTCATAGCAGGCATTGTGCAGCAGACAGCAGAAATGTATTTTATGTCTTTGAATTAGATAACAACATAATAGAAGAGAATGTTGAAACTTCAGAAATGCATTTTGTATAAATATTGGTATTAGAAATAAAGCTGCCCAGTTAAACTATTATAATTAGGGCATATTTTAATACTTATTATGCTCCCTGATGTCTTATCAGCACCATTTAAGTTCTACCAATTGTTTTTGACATGCATACTGTTAATCAGTGGATCTAAATAATACTGGACTGATATAAAATATTACCTGCCTGAAATGATCATTTTTTTGTTTTTTTAATTGTGTGATTCCGGTAATAACTAAATAATGTATGTTGCTCCTCTACACTTTGGTCATTTGATACAGGTGCAGAAACTAGGTTATGTGTGACAGAAGCAGGAGGGGGGTAAGACAGATTGTAAAAAAATAAAAAAAAAAACATAAACAATTTAACTAAATGTGAGAAAGGGCTTGAAAAAGGCTGATTATCTTTATTTATTAGCACTGTAAGCTTGGATAGATAGAATTGTTAATGATTATGAAGTACCCATTTGTGTATGCCTTGTACAGCTTCCCACCTCACTGATTTGTTTAATTGGTGTTGGGCCTCTTCTAAGATGAAATGCTAATCAGCAGACAGTGTTATGGTGTGTTTAGGGTTTGGTTGCAGCTGTTGAAATATTATATTATCTCTTCAATGGCACCAAATATTTGGAGTGTTATATGTTTGGCTGTGTTCCACTCTTTCAATACACTCTATGCTGTCAAGTGTTTGTGTTTGTTTTAGTGTGTCTTTTGCAGCTCTCCCGTTATTAAATCTGCTTAATATGACTGCTGCCTCTGGCTCCTGTTCCCTGCTTTCCCGACAGAAATATGCCCACGTCCGTCAGTCTCAGCGTGGCTCCAAGCCCTACTACACCTCTGTGATGTGGTGGTGTGGCGTGGTTCTCATGGGTATCGGGGAGCTGGGGAACTTTGCTGCCTACGGGTTTGCCCCGGCATCGCTCATAGCCCCGCTGGGCTGCGTGTCTGTCATAGGTAAGTGCGACCTTTTTTCTCCTCATACATTATCCATGCATGAAGGCAGGAGGAAAGGTTGCGTCCCCAGGGTATAACAGGAAGCGTAGCCATGTGAAGTCATAAACAGTCCTCTTTATGCCAAGCGTGTGCATTATCTGAGGAAAATCTGACAGGTTTTCTTTTGTTGGTGCCATTGGAAGTTTTTTTTAGATGCATTACAAAAACAGAACAGGGGCTTTGTGTTTCCAAAATGTCCATACAAAATCTAGATATGGTAAATAGATATGAAAGAACAAAAAAGGGCCTTATGGCATTTTCAATCTATAAGTTTTTTTTCAGTCTGTACACCTGTTATGAGGAACAGATGGATATGTCAGCAACAGTAAACTCTGTCTAGTTAAAGCATTTGAATCTAATCAATGAGCTCAACTCAATAACAACATGGGAATATGATATTATATATGATATTTTATTTACTAGATCTACGAAAGATCAGGGTTGAACCAAGTACTCATGAGTATCCAGTCCAGATAATGTGGTTTCATCTGAGTAAGATTTGATAAGGAAGCTTTATGAATCATCAATGGGGAAACTTATAAAGTCCAATCCCAGCTCAGTAGCTTCTTACTCTTACATGTATATAACAGATATAGTGTATATCTTGTCAAAACTTAAATTAATATCTTCCAAATTATCACAATAAAAATGAAAACACAATTAAGAGGATTGTGTTGTTATTCCAACTTTATTGGTGACCATAAAAAAAAACAAAAAACAAGTGGTTTTCTGCTTTCTTGCTTGTGACCCTTTAAACAAAGCAAAGTAGAATAAGTCTACCAGGGTGACTAATGTCAGATTTAGTTTACCTGTTTTTTTGTGAACATTTTGGAGGCCTTAAAATGTAAAGATTAAAAGATAAATGTTTTCCCCGCTTCTTTATCTCATTCACACAATCTTGTTGAAAGGGTGGTAACCACTGATCTGTGTATCGCAAATATACAAAAATCCAGACATAATTGAACCAGGGGGCTACACATGGTGTAGTGGTTCTCACTACTACTCGCCTCAGTTTGAACTTCTTTGTGAAGTTTGTAAGTTCTCCCTATGTTACTTTGGGCTTTCTCGGGGTCCTCCAGCTTTAGGTCTAAACACATGCAGCTTAGGTTTAATTGGTGACTCTAAATTGCCCGTAGGAGTGAATGAGAGCATAAATGGTTGTCTGTCTTTATGTGTCAGCACTTCCTCGTCTCTCACCAGTGAGTTTGGATCAGCAGTTAAGGATAATAAACAAATTAATAATTGACCAAAGTAAATGAAGGGACAACTTACATCTTAAAGATGATATAGGAAAATTAAAACCTTTCCTGGGTGATAAACCTTGATGTTGAGCAGAAGTACTAAACAAGTATCAAACTGCAACACTGCCTTTATGAATGTATCTCCTTGTTTATAGATATTGACAAAACAGATCTTTTTTGTCATTTTTTGTACATGGCATTCAGAACATTATTTCAGCAGTAAACAAACATTTGCTATGTAAAGCTACAGTGATGTAATATCTGACCACATAACTAGTCACACTCCCTCTCTGTGTGTTGTAATCCAAGCTTCTCTGTTGTTTTCTGTGGTTGCCTGCCCGTCACGCCATGTATATTGGTGCATATAAGTATAAGGAAAAAGAGGTGCCAAAGGGCGTCTGTAAGCATCCCTGTGTGAGGAATTGGTACGAAACAAGAGCCATGTGGAGGCAATCCCCGCTCTGCTCTGAGCAACATGTACAGTACATTTAACAGCAGCTTGTTCAAATGCCACGACATGAAAATGAACTGCATTAATGAAGCTCTGTATTTAGAGTAGTAGAGCTATTTCCATCCTGTGTATCACGACTTCACACCTACCTTCGTTGGCGAGGCTGTTGGGTCTTCACCTCATTCATTGGAGTCCCTGACAAACAGAAACTTGCTTTCAAAAAGAGACTTCCATCTGTTGCTTCACAGCCTTACAGCAGGTCAGTGTGTAGGTGCATGTTTATTTTCTATTTTTTTTTTCCAGTTCCTAGTTTATATCAAGCCCTGAACCCAGAAGATAAACATATACATTTTCCACCGTTCAGATTTTATGGCTGATTCAGGAAGTCCAATTACTTCTGGCATTATAAAGCCAACAACCCACTCCAGAATGATCATTTTTACAGCCCACAGCGTGAACTAAAGCTGTCATGAACTAAGCCGGATTCATTAGCCAATCAAAACAAAGCCTGCCCGGTTGCTACAGCTAGCAGCTGCTCAGTGCAAACACTCTAAACACAGGTTAAATATTGAACAGGTTCACTTCTTTCCTCCTGCCACCCATCACTCAGCGCGCTGGAGGTGGTGGTGAGTCATGGATATAAATGACAGCTATTACCCCGACGCTTCAAACGATTTTCCTATAGTCACGAGTGGATGAATGGTTTGAATCAAGCACTGAGTGAAACCACAAATCTTGTTAAGAAGGCTGCACTTCTTGCTCATTGTAGTTTTCATTGGGTAATATTTGCTTCAATGAGCAGTACCCGCTCAATGCTGTCAGTGTTTGTCCAGCTGACATGATGACTGTCTTTAATCCTTTGGACTCTTCGGCTTTTT
>JAOWBC010001592.1:3471857-3482326 GCA_028566105.1 Hypoplectrus providencianus
TATTTTTTATTTTTTTTTTAATTCTGCCACATAAAAAATGTTAACCTTGCCATGTTGGGTTTTTTTAAAAAAAAGCTGTTTTGCACAACCTAAGCTATATGAGATGGTGTTTCATAAATGTTGCTAATGTGAACACAGGCTTCAAATACAACATAAAGTTATTAAAATTAGGACAGGTTAAATCCATTTCACCTATTTTATATTAAACATATATGACCTTATTTCTGTTTTTTCTTTGCCTATCATCATTGAACAATAACTGGAACAGAGTTTGAATGCAGTACATTAGAGGGAAGTTGATGCCAGGGCTTGATCATGAATAAGTAATGCGCTAGCACTTTTGCAGACTCTAGAGGGTTAAAGCCACAGTTATTAACAATTACTGTGCTCATTTCCATTTTACTATCATTATGATCCCTTCAAAACACTTATTGCTAGACACGAGTGTTGCATTGGAGTGTGCATGAATAATACGCAGCTGAAATGTGTCTTGAAGGAGCGTCTTGAAGAATTAATGAAGGGTGAGTTGAAGAGGTGAAAGGAGGGAAAGTAAGGAAGATGTCTGCCGCTGTGACAGAGTCTGTCCTCCTCAGAGCTAACAAGTAGAGCTGAGGGGAAAATGTGCAGGTTGCTGACTGCCATCGTGACTCCATTCTCACCTCACGCTGACTCACACTGCACACAAATGAGCACACACACATGTCTGCGTAATTGCAGTGATGTGTAAAAACAGCCAGGTCTAGCAGGGATTTTTTTCGACCAAAGATGCTTCTTAGGCTAACACACACATCTCCCGCGGAGCTGTTGTGCTGTTTTCCAAGAGTTGTGTGGAGGCTCAGAGGGGGGGACAGACAGCGGGAGGCCTTGGGTGAGTAAACAAGAAGGAGGCAGTGGTTGGGTGAAAGAGGAGAAAAGAATGGAGGTGAGCGGATAGAAAAGAACGGGAAAGGAGAGGACAAAATAAGGATATAAATTAAATGAGACAACAGATATATACTGAGTGGAAAGCAGAGGCAGAGGAGGAAAGGGTCGGGATCGGAAGGGCTGTTGATGCTGCTGTCATCCGCCTGTCCCTGCATGTCATACTGGCATGCTGACGCTCCATAGAGAGCAATTACTACTGTCTCCATCCAGAGAACCCACTGGTCTTATTAGGAATGACAGCATCATTCCAGATGCTGTGGTGTTGGAGAAGAGCATCAGCTCTGTTCGTCAGATGCCATGTTATCACATGCAAAAGAGACGAGAGGCCGGAATGGTGGAAAGAAGCAGAAACCTGATCACATGCTGCATTATCATTGCTCACAGATCTCCAACCTGCAGCACTGTTGTCATGGACTCAGATGAGTTGTAATCACTTTGTGAAGCAATCTGTTTATTTCATTATTTTTGTTTATCATGTCAGGTTTTTGTTGGTTTTTCTCATTCTCATGAACATAATATCTGAAAAAAAATCTTTGGAAATTTCTTCAAATTTGGCAAAAATGTCAACATGGACTTGAGGATGAACTGGTTCTATTTTGTTGAGGAAGGCTAAGGTTAATGCCTCCTCACATCAGTCCCCTCTCCTGAATGCTGTATCTCAGCTACATTTTTGGAGAGAATTTCTTCAGATTAACCATAAAACGGCCACACAGACTCAAGATCAAACTAATTTGATTTCAGGGATCAAAGGTCAAAGTCAATTTTAGGTATCAGGTCATGGTTGTACATAATATCTCAGTAAAGCCTTCAATTTTGGTATTCAAAGATAAACTTACTGGATTTTGGAGGTTACAGATTCATGTCAATATGATCTCATATATTATGTTTCTGGCTTGATTTTCACATTAACATTTCACACAAATGTCTATTAGGATAAAGTGATAGAGTGATGGCATTTAATATAAATAAAAAGTAAACTTTTATGTCTTATGTGTTTTCAAAAAGAGTCCAAGGTCACTTTTTAATGGCATTACTCAGGAACCGAAGTAGACAATGTCACCAATTTTCACATTGAATTGGTGAACCTGTCTTGAGGCTCCACCTTAAAACTGTACTGACTCTATAAATATCATTTACCATCAGTTTGAATATGTGTGTGAAGCATCCAATTTTTGGAGGATTTTTTGCCTCTTTTTAGAACAACCTCCATATTTGTAGCATTGGCTTCTTTCATGGCTACCTATGAGTCTGGACAGGCTGGTTTGAGGAGGCACACAAACACCATTGAGACCTTATCATATCTAATACTACATTTAAAAACTGCTGTACAACTCTCATCTGTGGCTCAAGAATTTCTAAAAGCTGGTCTTGTGTTTCAAAAGGATTAGGTAGACAATGTGGACATATAGTATGTGTAATGTGGTTACAGCTCTTCTATTTGAGCTCCTCATAGAGGTGACAGCTCAACTTTCGCTGCTTTCATCCGTTCGTGTCACATCCATGTGGTGAAAGAATGTTTGACATGGTGTGTTTTCCCAGAGGGAGGATCCCATTACTACACATCTTAGAGAGAGCACAGAGGGCCAGTGCTGTTCTGATACACACACACCCATAAACACACATGAGCAGTGACAGAACTGTGCACCCCAGAGGTTACCGTATTTCTCATTTTATCAAGCCGTGTGAATCTCACTTTGTGCAGAGTTGCCATGGTTACGTGTTAGCTCCAGCTGGTCCCAGAGGCAAAGACAGTCCTAAATGTATATGCGAACACACTTGCAGCATGAAATATTAAACAATAGACTGTTTCATCAGAATACCAAAGAGAGTCTTTATAAACTTCCAATTTGACTGTCATGTCCCCGTGGCATCATCCATGCTTTGTTTCACACGTTTCCTCTGAAACACACTCTCACTTTCAGACACTAGCATTCTTGAGGGGAAATTTAGTTTGAATTCAACTTTTCTGATGGGGGTTGTTCATAGTAAAGCTTTTCACGGCCTGGGTTTATTGTGTTGCCTAAAACAGCCCCTCAGGTGGAAACATTTGCTAATAGAATTGCAACTGCGCTTCACATTCGATGTTTAACATCCATAATGTGTCATGGCACAACACCACAGTAATCCCATGGCTGACACTCTGTGTGTCTCTGACATATTGAGCTGTTTATGCTCTGTCGCTAATCTCCTTATGATGATGGCAAAGCCTGTACATAAACTCAAACTGCCTGTCTGTCTGTTTTTCAGCATTTTCCACCGATTTCTCCGTTCATTTTGTCAGTCTGCGTGCCATCACCTGCATCCCCGTCTGGCTGGCTGGCACTCACTCACTGCAGTTGCGTCCAAAATCTACCAGCAAACACAGCTGGCTCTGCTGAAATGTTAGTGGAATATATAACAAAGTAATGACAGAAAAGGGTGCAGAATTTGCCACTTAATAGAGTTGTGAAGTGTAGAAGACCTCCAACATGGCCATCACAGTGTGTTATATAAACTGACCATCTCACTGACAGGCTGCTATCACTTGCATATCTGTTTGCCTCCCTGTCAGTCTTTCCACTGCCAGTTTGTCTTGTAGTTTGTTTTTCTGTCTCCGGCAGTTAGTCCGCCTGTGTGGCCATCCATCTGTGTATCTGCCTGTTTATCGGCATGTCTGTGTGTCTGCATGCATATCTTTCTGTCTCGCTATCCGTCTCCGTGACAGCCAAATGCTGTATGTTTATTCGTCTCCCTCGGTTCGGTGCGTATCCTGTGGAAACATTAGGAGGACTAATCTGAGCCTTAGCTCATGTGAAACTGATTGCTTTTCAGCCTTGCAGTTTTTGACAATGATATTGATGAATGAGTTCATGAAAAATGTGGCGTGGAACAGCATCTTGTCGTAATTTGATGCTGGTGTTATGAAGTCTTAATGAGTTCCATTTATCTGAAGCATGCTGACGGATTTTATCAACCTGATCAATGCAAACATGTTAAGCAACGTGTGTGTATCTATTTATGTAGACACGTTCTATGGAGTGTATGCATGCATGAGTGCTTTGTGTCTGTGTCTTGCTGCATATGATTTGTTTGTACAGGTAATATAATCACAAATTGAGGTGATATTCTCACAAACATGTCACACAGTAAAATCTAATTACTCCAATCCAATAAACATATACGTGTATACAGCCAGTCTGTTTGCTACACTATTGACGTAATTGATATTTTTATCAAGTCGATATTCAGTCAAGTATCTGGCTTTGTTGGTTATTAAACTGACTTCTCGCATCTGAAAGTAAATCAATCTAGAATATGAGGTGGCTGAACACCAGTTATGTTTATTATTGTCATGGGACAGGCAAGATTTTTCAATTTACAATTTAAATTATTTGGCGTCTAAACCATGTGTAATGCATCTGATTGTGTTTTAAAAGCTATACCATGGGAAATAAGTCTGTGGTGGCGTTCAGATCATTTTGTGGTAGACTGAACAAAAACTTTGGTGAGTTTAAGTGGTGTTTAAACTATATTTTTTTTCTTCTCCCAGCCAGCGCTGTCATATCTGTGGTTTTCCTCAAGGAGACCGTGCGTGCCTCTGACATTCTTGGTAAGCACTCTTTCATGAGGAAATGCATGTCTTTTCCAATTGCTGCCTGGATTTGATAAGTATTATTTAAGCTATATCAGAATGATTTCACAGATTATGTATTTAAAAAACCTAGAGAATGAATTTTCAGTTTAACTGAGATTAGAAAAAAAAAAATCAATAATTTTATCCACTGGTTAAAAAGTCTAATTGCTGTGTGTTTCTGCCAATGGAAAAAGGCACAATCTGCTCTATGGAACTATCCTATTATGTTGTTCTATGAAAAGCTATTGTTTGTCATAACAATTTGGAGAGTCTGCTGTTAAATGAGACCGGGGTGATGGTCGTCACAATGACTGTCATCACAATTGTTAGATTGGAAATTTATATCAGCACCACACAGTCCAGCATTCTGCTGGTTTCCAGGGTAAATCATCAGCAATTCTTGCCAGTGTTGCAATTGTCTTGTAATTGCTGAGGGACATTATCAGCCACATATTGGATACATTTAATTGTTTGAATGTTTTATTTATAACAGGGGAAATCACTCAGAGCATGCTCTGTGTTTCAGCAGCTCCCTAATTGCAAAGGGTTATACAAACCAGCAACAGATGTAAGAGATGAATGACGCACACAAAAATATGAGAACTAAATATGACCACTATGGTTGTGTGTCAATGAATGAGGTAAAATGTGAGTTTCCCAAGTCCAAGAGTATTATGAATGCCATTTGTTTGATCAAGTAAGTAACAAGCTGGCTTTTAAAAGTCTTGATTCTTGAAAAAAAGAATGAAAGCTTTCTATTGTGTTTTTTAAGAGAAAAAAGGTTGTTCTTGCCTACAGGATTTCTGTAGGATATAGCATTTATAGTGAAATGACCAATAAGAAAATAACTCTGATATAGGAGCCAGTGTTGCCAGATTGCAGTTTCCTGTACAATTGGACTAGTTTGAGTTGTATTGGGTTGGCAAAAATGGGTTTGGGCAGATGGACAGAATTTGGGCTGGTTTCCCAGTGTTGGCTGGGTTGTTTTAATTATAATTAAAAGTAAAATGTATGTAGGTTCACGGCTTTTCCCTGTTGTTTAATCACCCATAACGGAAATAGAGCTTACTGGACTTGATGCCAAGAAGAAATGTTCAGTGCTGAAGGTAAACTAGCTACGTAAAATTACATAGTAGAAAGAAACAGACATGTTTGAACAGGGGGTAAAATAGGAGGCCAGAAAGCAAAAAGTGAGGGATTCATGAAACTTATTACAAAGCACCAATTTAACAAGATTATTAGCAAGTTTGAACAGTCTAAGAATGTAAACTAAAGACTAAAGAAATGTATTAAAATAACATGCCCACTGCAATACTGCAAGTATTAATTATGAGTAAGTTATGATATGTTTTTATCAGTTTGTGCTGATTTTGAGCACTTATTGGGCTTAAATAAATCCAACCCATCTAAAACAGCTTATATGACATATACCAGTTTAAGGATTGTGATAAATGGAAGCACCATAGTAAAACAAAGAAAATAGTTTCTTTGTATATGCTTATGTAGGCACATTGTACCTCTTCAATGAAATTTGTTAAACATCCTGGTTGATTATTTTGAATGGTTTGTATACAGCCAAAGCCATGAGAATCATGTGCTTTCAAATCATAATAAGTCTAAATGTATGCATATTATACACCTACAGTATTTTAAAGCCTTATCACTGTAATGGCCTTAGACAGATCATTTAAATGAGGGCATATGATATGATTACTCCTCAGTTTTTTTTTTTACCTAAGTGTCAGCAATGTTGTTGTTTTTTTTCTTGAGAAACACAGCCATATTGTTGCAGATGTCAAAAATTTGGGAATAGAGTTCCAATGTTGCAAGTTAAAATTCTTAGAAACTGGTTCTAAATCCCACTAGTTACAGACAAAACCATTTCACTAAAATCTTACCTTTCTGCTTTCTTTTTTATAGGTGGCACCCTGGCAATAACAGGAACCTATGTCCTGGTGACCTTTGCCCCCCACACCTCCACTCACATCACAGCCCATTTGGTCCAGTACTACATTGTCAGCTGGCAGTTCCTGCTTTACCTTGTATGTGACCTTTTAAACTCTCCTGCCAGATTATTGTATATGTATAAGTAGGACTGAGCTGTGTGGCTTTTACAGTATGTGTCCATATTCTGGTAGCCCCAATATTCTTAAATATGTCTGATATTATTGTCTATAAGACATGGAGGCATTCTCCGTTTTAAAGCTAGAATAAAAATATTGATATCATATGAATTTAAAAAAGGGCTAGGGCATCATGTGGTTCCAACAGAAGTGTTTGCCATTCAACTAACTGCAACTCGTCAATAATTCACTTTTTGATTATTGTTTGTAGTCATGAAGTTTAAAAAATAGGGTTTACCATAGGGTATATAGCTTATTTGTATGAATTATCAAGGCTTAGAATAACCCATATTCAATTAGAATATTTTGCTTATGTCACCCAGCCCTATGTCTTATCATGTTCTTGTTTCCTTGAAGGTTGTGTTTGCATTTCCAAGTGAATATCTATATTGTATTTTTAGTAGCACACCCCTGTTACTGTACGTGCCAGTTCATGTCCTGCTGTCAGTTAGCTCCATCCAAACTTTACCCTGCCTGTGGAGAGGAGCAAGAGGAGGATTACTCTCAGGGAGTTCATTAAAGAACCGTATTTTTATTATTATTCTGTCAGAGAGTTGAGTGCAGTTGATGAATAATTTGACCTTAGACATGATGTAATTAATTAGATCTCCTGTTCCTGTACTTAGACTAATATAGGTGAGCTCAGTTTTGTACAGCTGTTGTGTTTCATGCAGTTTGTGCTTTGGGGCGCAAATCTATTAAAACTAAGATTCTCTATATTTTTGCAGTCAGTGAGCTAATAAAAAAAAAGAAAAGAAAAATTGGCCCCACCTCATGATGTGCAAGTGCATTTAACACTCAGATGCTCTTGTACTCCAGTTTCGCCTCAGGCAGGGATGGCATCAACATAGCTGTTACCATAGTGACGATTCTGGTACAGAGCTGAAACAAAGTGTTTTTCTCAAAACCTACTGATCACAAAAAAATGTAAATGTTAACACCAGTCTCTGTTGAAAACACCTCAGATGTTTTTGAAAGAAGATTTCTCAGCAGAAGGTCACATCCTTCTGCTTTTCCATCGATGCCAGGACTCCCATGAGAGAGAGGGAGCACTGTGTTTTCCACTTTTCAGGTTAAACCTCTCTTGTAGAGATACACTGCTTTGTGTAATTCAAGAGTGAGCAGTGCAGAAAAGCACTATTTTGTGCTTGGAAGTGTGGCACCTATGCTCTGTTATTCAGGAAACTACTAATCCTAGTGTTGAAAACCACTGAAGAATGGTGGGCTGCTGCATTTCTCATTTTCTGTTATAGTTTTCATTTTACACAGTATTTACCTTTATTTAACATCATTCATACAACAAAAAAAATCCATTATCATTTATTTTACTTTGTTGAGTCTGTTAGAGAGATGTTTATTTAACCACTTGGATATTTCAGAGAAAATCTTTCTCAAATTCCTAATTATCGCCTTTACTGTTTGTAGAAAATGGATTATTTGCACATAATCCGTCAAATCAGGCTGAGATTAACCTGAAAGGATAACAGCTAGCAGCTCATCAGGGGTTCTAGCCGGTGGTATAAACAGTGAATGTGTGCCCTTGGTAGCAGTGCCATCATTATTCAGGGCACAGTATTTCCCCCAACCATATTGCACATTCCGCTCTTGAATCTAGTCCTCTATGCCGAACACACTCACAAACAAAAAAGCACCTATTGGATGAAAAACAAAGATAAATGTTATATTTAGATAAATATAAATGGTTGGACAGATGTTTTCATATTGAGATAGTTCTGCTGCCTCTCTCTGCAGTGATGGATGGTGTCCTGTTTTCCATTTCTGGCAATGCATTGTGAATACTCATCAGACTGCACAAGAACAACCTCTAACTGTATGGGGTGAACTAGGTGGTGATTAATCAGAGGGAAATGAAATATCTATCACTGTCGGCTCATTATTTCCAGAGGTCATACTATCGTCAAGTTATTTCATCTGTAAGGACCCAGACCATTAGACAGTGTTGGTGTCATTCACAGTGTGGTAGTGTGAAATGGCACATGTAAGGCAAAAGACCCAGGTATACCTAAATCCACTGAATAAGCCCTCTATTTAACATTTATTGAGATATGGTTGGTTTGAAGAGACATTAAGGTTCACCCTGCCCTTTTTCTTCAATTCTACTTTTGTACTCCTTTCTTATTCTCCCTCCATTAGAGCTGTGTGGTGTTATATCCGAGGTCTCTGAACAGCTGAATGCTGTTGGACTCACAAGGACAGCCCTGGGCCCTGCTCATTAAAGACCAGCAATTCATTTCATTTCTCTGCCACGGTCATTTGTTTCAATTAAAGTGTGCTGCTCTTTGCCTGCATGCAGCACTTTGTTACACAGATAAGATGGTTTGGAAATTTGAGTGCAATTTGGATTTTCATTTCCAGTGCAAAGTTTTAGGAAGTGGAATTTAAATGAATGATTTGTCTCACTCTCTTTCTCTTTTAACAGTTCTTAGAGGTCATCGTCTTTTGTGTCCTGCTCTATCTTTACAAGAGGAGGAATGTGAAGCACATCATCATTGTGATGCTGCTGGTGGCTCTGCTAGGTATGGACAAATGAAAGCTGTTTGATTGAGGCTAGAGGTTTTGGATTAAGCCATTTTTGGTAGGCAGAGGTTGCTTTGTTGCCTGGCTACCAAAAGTGGACTCATGCTCTGTTTTCATTTCAGCTGAGTAGAGAAAATAATTGCCTAAAACTCACTACACAGCACGAGCACACCCTACAAATGAGCATGAACTCATGAGGAAGTATTTTGTAAGTTGTACAACTAAATGCTGCAGTGATCTGTTGCTTCTGTGTCGCTGCAGCCTCTCTGACAGTCATCTCAGTCAAAGCTGTTTCTGGGATGATCACAGAGTCAATAAAAGGCCAGCTGCAGCTCATCTACCCCATCTTCTACGTCATGCTTGTCATCATGATCGCCTCCTGTGCCTTCCAGATCAAGTTAGTCAAGATTTCTCAATCTTCTTCTGTGTACCTTCTTTTTTTTCTTCTTTTTTATTGCTCAAATCCCTTATGCTTGCAACAAACTGGGTGTAATTTTGACTTTCCAGTTCCCAACCAAACTGAAGAAAGTAATAAACTGGATGTGGTGACATGTGAGGGACCTGCAGGGTTGTGATGGATGAATAGGTCGCTATGTATTGTCTCTGTGACTAAAGTCATTATATTTTCTGCTCATCTTAAACCTTTTTTTTTCCTCCACTCGCTACAGATTTCTCAATCAGGCAATGAAAATGTTTGATGCCACAGAGGTGGTTCCTATCAACTTTGTGTTTTTCACTGCAAGCGCTATTGTTGCAGGTATGTCATCCACAGAGCTGTCACTCTCTGCTGGGAAACTTTCACTCATTACCTTCTGTTCTCCTATTTATATTACAAAACATGTTTCAGTAATGCTTCATTTTCATAGTGCATAAATAGATATTAATGTTTTTTAAAGTGACTGAACTGATAAATGGATTTAACCTTTAAAAGCAACATTCACCCATTCTCAATGAAGCTAAATTACACATTTTTAATCACAACTGTCCTATTTTACCTGAAGGTGACATAAAAGTGAAGTTGGGCTTCTTGATGTGTTGGTGGTGATGATGAAGTTCCAACATTTCTCAAATATTTTGCTTGACAACATGTTTTTTTTGTTTTGTTTTGTTTTTAATAAAAATATAGCAGAGATCCATAGTGACACTTGGTTTCCTAAAGCCACTCAGCTGAAAATGAAGCTAGTTATATTTATGTTTTTCACTAACTACTGTCACAGTGTTAAATTAATACAATTGGAATTAATTAATTTTAATTTGGGGCCCCACGGTGG
>JAOWBC010001592.1:3521299-3536910 GCA_028566105.1 Hypoplectrus providencianus
GACCCCAGCCTGAAATCATTTTCCATAAATTAATTTTACTACTGTGCTAAAGCTGCCATGAAAAGATATCTATCAATAGTTATCAGAAGTGTCTGCATAAAGCCTTTCAAGGACAAAAGAGAGAAAACCATCATTCATTCATCAAAAATATGCTGTAAATAGAGTCTAAAAAAAGATTGCTTAAGGTGTAGATCTGTGAACCCGTGACAGGAAAGATCAAACCATGTTTTTTATTTTATTTTGTCATATTATGACACCCTGGATAGGCCTCCACATTTCAGCAGCTGCTCCGGTGATTGCAAAAGCACACTTCCTTCAGGAAATCTCCCCCACTTAACTTTCTTGAAACATCCACCAGAGGAGCAAGGGAGACGTATTCTAACAGCTGGTGGAGTGACCCCGTCAGGAGGAAGAGTGCTCATTTGCATTGGTGCTCAATTAAAATGACGGTTTACAGTGTTTTATTCACCAAACATACCCAACTGTCATGGCTTCCATCACAAGTAAACATGGTGGAAAACCTTGATTTTGGTAATGTCGATTTTTATAATTAGCATAAATTAGGATTTAAGTCACAAGACTTACTAATGAACTGTGTGAAAAGGAAGGGATGCATGTATGATTAAAGTTAGACATTTTTACTACCAGGATGGAGCTGAATAATATCCACATGTGGATGGATTAGTTGGTTACCCTGGCCAATTTACTCTGCATAAATAGGACTTAAATTACACTGCATCAGTTCCATGAGAGATTTTAAAGGGATTTTGATATATAATTGATGAGGTATTTACTCTTTTTTTTGGAATCTTCCTTCACCACTGAGGCAGGAAAAACAAAGTTTTCTACACGAGTTTCAGGTAACACATAATTATTTAGCAGTTTATATTTTTAGGTTTGAAGTATTAAGTATTTAAGGGTATTGCCATACAGACAAATAGATTTAAATCAGGTATCCATCAGATAGGCTGGCACAACTGTATTCACAGCCATTGCCCAATTCAGTTCACATATCTTCAGCTGCAGAGTGACAGTTTGTGGAATTCAGTTCAATGTAGGGAAACAAACAAAATTTTGAATTGCCTTTCTCATATTGTCTGGGAAAGTGAACAAAGACTGTGGCTGTAGTAATCAAGGATGAAAACTATGTAAATATAAAGCAGACTGTGGTTGAAATAGATATGTAATTTTTCTGGGTGAATATATGTTCACAAAGAACAGATCAGATGATAGAAAAAGGAGTTTGTTCACCTTTACATGTCTTGCCATCAGGGTTGAGAGTGAAGCCTTTCCTGCACTTGCACCTGTACGAGGCAGGGCTGCTCACACAGATGTGCTGGCACTGATGGTCCACCACCTCACACATCTCTGAGCCTAACACACACCAGCACACATGCTCAAACAAAAGGGTTCAAACACAAAGCATAAATGCAAAGGGTCATTATATTAAAAATAGATGAGATTCATCACCTCCGCACAGTTTGGACTGGAACACAGAGATGAGGGTTTCTATCTGGCTAAAGTTGGCCACCAGGTGCACATGCTCAGAGTGCGGCTCACTCCCTATGGCCTTCAGAGTGTTCATGTCCACCCTGCCCACTCCGATAGCAAAGATCTGGATGCCGGCCTGCCTCGCCTCGGCCGCAACCTCCTCCACCGTGTCCTGAGGCCTCCCATCAGTCACAACCATGGCGATTCGAGGGATGTGCAGGTGTGCAGGTCGCGCTCCTTCGTCCTCAGTGAAGGCTGTTTCCATGGTGTACTGTATAGCCAGACCAGTCATTGTTCCTGTGGCCAGGTGCTGCATGTTCCTCACCGCCTGCTCCACCTCAGCCTTGGTGGTGTAGGTGTTGAGGGAGAACTCGGGCTGGACCACGCTGCCATACTGCAGCAGGCCGACCCGAGTGGCATCAGAGCCGACCTCAAGGAACTGAAGCAGGTTGATGATGAAGGTCTTGACCTTCTCGTAGTCGTTGGGGCGGATGCTGCGGGAGCTGTCGATGACGAAGACGAAGTCCAGAGGGATTGCTTTGCAAGAGTTCTCTGTGATCACAGACACGGAGGTTTGTGATCAGGGAAACTCACAGCTCAGGTTGGGTGAAAATGTAAAATAGTTTTGGAAAACTTAGTATCTTAGATAGAACATTAAATTGCAGTTTAATAAACACAGTTTGTCATCAACTGGTCACTTACCCACTGGTTTGGTTTGGACTGTGGTCTCATTTCGACCTCTGACCGCGCTGGGCCTGGGACGCCGTCTGTCCAGTCGCACTGCATCGCAGCACAACAGGCAGAAGAAGCCGAGGGCCAGGGACCTCATACTGACAAGATGTGACAACTGCAGCGTTCAGATGGAAGAGAAAGCACTTTCACAGTGCAGTGCAGGCAGAGAACGAGCCTGCCTGGAAGAGTAAAGACAGAGAGGCAATAAGGCCGGAGGAAATTGCTCAAATGAACAGTCTGTGTTAGTTTTTAGCATCCTTTTTTTTTTTTTGCTGTGTTTGTTTTATAAGTGTTCTTTCTACACCTTGATCTAAATCTGCATCTAAATAGACAAAATGACAATGATGGTGCTGATTGTTTCTGGAGAACACTTCCACCCTGTTTGGGAGGATTTGTATAGTTTGATAATCGGCAACCAATGGTATGGCATAATAAAAAGCAGATGAATAACATTCTATCAGAAAATCCAAATATTTTATTTAATAAAGTTGGGGAATTTTGTATAAAATTGAAGGGTAATTAAATATAAAATCTATGTGAATAAGTAAATACTTTGCAAAGTTTGAAAATCTTTTAAGTATTGAACATGTGTCTTCATCTCCATAAACTTAAAGATTCATAAATAAATATCAAACAATCACAATTTTAGTGGTGATAAAGGTATCATATTATAAGTAGATATAATTCAACACTTCAACACACAACTCAGCTATATCTGCCCCATAAGGACTCTTGATTCAACAGTTGGTGACATCCTGTTCTTTTGTTATGTATCAGTTTGATCTCATGCACCTCAAAGTGTGATAGCGAGCATAAATATGCAGAAATCTCTCATGTAAATTAACCAAAAATATGCCTTTAACTTTAACCCAAATCTCCAAAAAGTTTGAGAATCATTCCAACATCTTTGTAATTGGGTTTGTCTGTGGGACTGAAAGCATAAACTCTTTGGTTATGGAAACTATTATGTGTGTGTATCTGTGTCCATGGGGTGCTGGTGAAGAACTTCATTGAAGTTAATGATGTGGCCGGATATAAATAGTGAGAACTTTCACCTTCTGCATATGTGACCTCCTCAGCTTCAGATTTCACATTTTAGTGTGTAATGCACCCAGCATCACACAGGTTTTGTAGAACCACCGGAATTAACAATTTTCAAATGGCATAGTTTGATTGTAAATGTAACATGTAACAACTTAAGTGTCAGTTCATGTAAGCATTTTTATTTTGAGTTTTGCTTCTAAATGATTGCTGGCTGCACGTGAGTTTCAAGGTTTTCCACCTGCCATCATATGAAGTTGACAGAACTCTATTAATAAGCTTTTGGGTGTTTTTCTACATAGGTGGTTTAAAGTGATTTAAGGGAGCTGAAAAGTCCCACAGACTGTTTTGCTATTTAGTCCCCAGGAGAGCTATTCATTACCTGTCATATTCAGACTGGAGGTTCTCCTGTGGTCTGAAACCTGTCTGTGATCCGTGTACAACCAGCATCTATATCCACATTTAAAAAGGAATGAGGTGGTGTTGGAAATATAGACCTTGTTCTAAGGCAGCATGCAAGATGTTAGAACTTTAGGTTTTCTTAATGGAGTTCTGAATGTCGATCTCAGCTCTCATCAGTGTGATGACTCTGTTGGCATGAGCAGTCACACACAGACATGGATATGGTAGCAGCTGACCTGAGACCTGCAGGGGTCACATATCCATGTTGCTTCCCACCAAGTTGTCGACCTCTGACCTCACATGTGTTTGATGTCTCTCTGCCGTTGGTCTTCTTTTCTTTATGAATTAACCATCAGTATAAAAATGTGTACTCCTATGTAAGGGCCTGCATACTATACCACAGTAACATTATATCTCAATTTCCAAAACGTGAAGTCTGGTTCTATTTTTTTTAAGTGAGACATCCAACCCAAAGAAATATTAGAAACATGTGGGTATCTTTAACATTTTATAATAATAAGATTGATTACAGTAATTCCACAAATTGTGTGCTTAACTGAAATAGTGGAATGGTGTGAGAGGATTTTGTCAGAATCACAGAGCAATCCCTCTCACATTACCTCATGAATAAAGGCCAAGGCTCTGTGTTTACTATAAAACACAAAAACAGTGCGTACCGAGTCATGTTTTATGGGACCCTAGTCTCTATTGCACATTCCCTGCCTTTGATGGCTTTTCATGATGCAGGTGCTGGAAACTATGATGTTGTCCAACCAGAAGTAAACATGGAATTCCTTTCTTTCTTTCTTTTTCTTTTTTTCATTTGTTTTAAACACATTTTTCAAAATCATTTAAGGAAAGGCACTAATCATTTAAAAAAAAAAAAAAAAAAAAAAACAAGAAGAAGAAGAAGAAGAAGAAGAAAAAATACAGATATTTCAGGTATGTAAGAAGAGCAACAACCAGCAACTCATGCTAACAGAGAATATATCAAAAAACTACTTACCCTGTTATTGAAAGCAGCTATTTCTCCGCAACTCCCACAATCTAAACTTCTCAATAAACCCAAACACAAAGTCAAGAGGAGGTCCAGCAGGAAGAATCATTCAAGACGAGCTCCAGACAGTAAACATGCATACATCCCAGCCCTACGTCTTTTTGTAACTGTCCAGGCACTTGCATTGCTCTGCCCCTTACTCCATCCGCTCTCTCTTTCTCTGTTTACTCCCCCTCTGAGTCCAACCACAGAAACGCCTCCCTCGGCTCGGTCTGTTGGTAAAACACTACCTTTACCTCAAGCACGAATATTACAAAGTCCATGCTGTGATTTGATATTAAAAACATGTCATAGTTTTGTAAGAATTGCTCTTTTTGGCAATCTAAATCCCTTAATTATAGTAAACCTACTATAAGTAAGTATAAGTAATCCTGAATGCTAATTAGTCTGTGGTCTGTAGTAGTAAAGTTACACTGCAAGTTATTTTATACAGCAAGGTACAGCTAAAATAATGAAATCCAACTATGGGGACAAATATTATCACAAAGGAAGGGAATACTGCTAACTAAATCCAGGTGTCCCAGCTTCAAGGTGCATACATTATATGTTATTCTTAGATTATTTCTTATGATTATTTATGGAACCAAATATGCAGAAATATTCCAGTATAATATAAAATATAAATTTGATCATTTATTTATAGGGTAATTTAGAGTCACTACTAAAGCTGAGCTGCATGTCTTTGGACTGTGGGAGGAAGCAGGAGGACCTATGCTGACATGGGGGGAACATACAAACTCCACGTGGCAACTGTGAAAGAGGTGTTATTTTGTTACAAGTGATGTTTTGAAGAACTCTCCACATCCGTCCTTGAGCAGCAGTTTATGGAAACAACTGGTAAGTGGAGTCATCATAAATCCAACCACTCTGGGGGTACCTGCCTGCCACACAGTGAGTACCGTTATACAGTCCACGCTTACCAACACTTTCCAGGGACCAATCTGCCCTTTAGGGTGGGCATACAGTGTCAGCAAAAACAACCAGGATTTTTTTTTTTTCACATGCTTTGTACTTTACATTCAAAATAAATCACAAACAGCTGTCATGAGATACGTTTTTAATAGACAAATAAATGTCACATCTTTATTTTTCATACAGCACCAGCCCTCAGGTTTGACTTTTGGGTCCTTGCAGGACACTGTCTGTCCAGGAAGCAGCTTGCCAATAACTGCATCTGGTGGAGCAGACTTGTGTGTTTACACAGAACAGAAGCTCCCATCGGTTTAATTGAAAAAACACATCCAGGGTCCATATTTATTGGGCTCCTGAACATAGAGGCCCAATCTAGAGTCAATGTACTGGGGGCCGCTGGGCAACTCATTCAAAGTGACTTCAAAGAGCAAACTGATTCCAGATCAGTGCTCCCTCTGTGCTGTCAAAATAGATAAATAGCAGCCAAAGACATTTCTCATCAATCAGTAGAAACACACGATTACATTTAAAAGTTATGAATGTCAACCAGCACAACTCCTGATATTTATAACACAAGACAATTTTGTTTGTAGTTGAATAAAACATGAAAAGACGATGATATGTTTGATATACACTAGGTTGCTCTTCGATCATGTCAGAATACAGGCAGATGGATTTCTTTGGGAAAACCTCCAGTCAAGGTGACATTTCACAAATGGATATATTAAGGGCACCCCATCAGAGAGAAAGTTATGAATAAAGGCAATCCAACCCTGATCACGAGCAGAGACGGGACAAACAGGAAACAATGCAACGACAGGTCACTCAGTACTGTGGGCAGTAAGATCGTTTTTGCATTTGTGCATAATTACGACTCAAAGGTAGGACACATAAATACTATCACAGCTACACACAGAGCGTTAATAGAATTAATACAAATATATAGAATCTATCAAACTTTCTAGTGCCTTTTGCACCCAGGTTCAAATGCATTAAAATGCACATCATATCTGGAAAATAAAGAAACAAGACTACAGTAAGAATATAACGCCCATAAATAACAGGAAGGGATATCAGGTCACGGTGGTGGTAGAGGTGTATGCATGTGCTTATGTGTGTGAGATGGATTTGTCAGTGCATGCATGGGTGTGATGTAATGTTCGTGTAGCTACAATATATCTATGGATATACTGTATGCTGGAGAGGCAGTGTGGTGCATAAATCTTGCTGGGGTTTTATTAACAGCAGGTTCCAGTCAGCAGGATGCTAGGAATGTTTTCATGCTGTAGCGGTGGTGTACGGCGGAGGAGCCTGTTTGGGAGGGACGCTGACGCTGTCATCGTACGGCGGTAGCAGCACCTGGAGATGAAAATAGAGTGGTGAGCATAACTTGGTCCAACGCTGGACTTTGCAAAGAGCAGGTACAATTAAAAATCAATAGTAGTTTTCATCACAGAATTATAGTGAAGGGTTTAAACTGTACTATGAAAAGAGTTAAATATTTATGGGCGGGGCAGGAAGCCTTCAAATGGCACAAAGACAGTTATTTCTTAAGTGATAAGCTAAAATTAAGATGGATTTCAACTGAAAAGGATAATGTAACATGTACAATGTGTAAGACCAGGTAGACGCATTGGAGAATCAAACTTTTGCTTAGGAGGCACTTATAAAAACGAAAAAAAAGGTGAGTTGAAAAGGTGAGTGGTTGGTGTCAGAAGAAAGGGATTATGTTATGGGGGGGTTGATGATTGATTGTAAGTAAATTATTGCCCAAATATTTATAATTCACTCTTAGTCAATATCAAACACTAAATGGTCATAGCTGTGTGAATGTTTTCTGAGTTTTATAGACATGTGGCAGCAAACTGAATCTCTTTGGGTTTTGGACTTTTGGTCAAACAAAACAAGTTATTTAGATATCACTGTAAATGTAGATTATGCTGATAATTTTGTCAAGTGTTCATACATTTATGGAGTAAAAGATTAATTGATTAATTGAGAATATAATGAGTCAATACTGCTACTGTAGCCTTACATGACCTATCTCATGTTTTGTAAGATACTGAAGCAAATGATCTTAAATGTATTTTTATTCTAAACTGTGACAATCTGCAAGGCGGCAGCCAAGCAGCAAACACCTGTTTCTAGCCAAAAATAAAATACAGTACACAGAGAGTGTCCTAAATAATGTGGGTGATGAATAAGATATAGAACACTATGCCATGTAGAAAAATAACATATGCAGGTGTTGGTTTCCAGATATGGTTTTAAAGACTAACAAGAGAGAGATTTGCTCTTTAATCCTCTGTGATACATCCTTCACATAGAGAGTAAGGGTGCTTCCCTGTAGCTTTATTTCATTTCATCATTCATTATTTCAGCAAAATGCCACTCCAAAACTTGTTCATCTACTTTGCCAAGGTAAACTTTTATTTTCATTCACAAGAAAGCGCTTCATTCATCAGATGTGTGACTTTAAGCTCCCTCTCTGCTTGTCTAACTAGGAAGCAGAGCTGAGATTAGTGCAGTGAGAACATGCTATGTGTGACTCAACAGTCTGGTTTTGTTGTTGACACCGTGGCTAACAGAAATGTAGGCTCTCGTAATGGTTCACTGGACTTTATATACAACAACACCATGTGCCCGACCTGTGTGTCCCATGTTTCAACAATGAGCCATTGAGGCTTTCAGTCCACACAGACAGTGTTTCCCTGGTGAAGGTGAACCATTCTGATCGTTTAAGGATTACATGGACATTAAGTAATCAATAACCCCTAACTGTCTCCACTAATGACTAGATCCTCCTACATGGATCAATGCCTCCTGTAGAGGCCTGTAGTTTGCAGAAGACCCATTCTCAAAACATGATGGATAAGAAGGTGGAGTAGATATCCCGCCAGAATATTAGTATAACTTCAACCTCTACTCTTGTGAGTAGGTAGCAGCTCCATAGATACTATTTTGTCCTACTCTGCAATCAAAAACAATGCGGCACCTTTATATCCATGTCTTTCAAAGATCATTCACTGGTGAGGATTAGGACTGTTTACCCAGGACATGCAGCTCCAGCCTCAGTCAACTAGCACATCATCATCTATATAACCATTATATAGATCTGTGCCTACAGAATTTCATTTAAAAATAAATCGGGTGGAAACATGGAAATTTTACATTAGCATTAGCTTACGCTCGTATGGTCTTAAATTCTAAGACCATTAGACTTTAAGCTAACTTGTTTTTAAGACTTAAAAACAATTTAGCTTAGGTCATTGCCCATATCAACCTCAGTAAGAGAAGTTATGCCCATTTTAAGCTACAAAGATTTTATAGGATTACTTATTGTGCTTTTTTATTACCACATATAGCACCTGACTGAGTAGGTGTGAGAGACTTTCCTGTGTGTGCAGGAATTCGCCCCATAAGGAACACATTAGTGGACCTTTGACCTAAACACTGTTTAACTGATGTACAGTCATGCAAACTGCTAACCAAAGCCCATAGGCCTGCCTGTGGTCTGTCGGGACCTCTAATTGAATATGTCAGGCTCTAATTGAAAAAGCATACCTGCAGAGGTGAGGCTAATGTAAAGAATAAAGGTGCAGACTGCAGTTTTTTTCTGATTCTCTCAGAAATGATGTCAGAGATCTGGCTCCCTCCCCTCTCTTTACAGTTCAGGTGTTTAACCCATCAGGAGTCTCTGTTTCTTTAAAGCCAAAAACATCATATAAAGCTGTCGAGTGTTGGGGATTGTTTCAAATTGTGTGGAATGTTACACTCAGAGGAATCTTATAAGGCTGCAGACTGAGTAGCACAGGTTTCTCATAATACTTGAAACCAAACATATTGCAAGGTCAGTAATAGAGCCAGCTATTGATAGCTCCTTTTGTATTTATCCTGAAAAAGTTAGTCAAAACATCTCATTAGTGATTCTGCAGCCTACATTTTCTTCTTTATTCTGTCAAAATCTAAGTGTGTGGGCAGCAGGGTAACAGCAGTCAGGGGGATAGGCCTGAGCAACAGGACACCGACAGGAGACCCAGAAACGCCTGGACTGAGCTCACTCACTGTACTACGACTGTGTCTCTGCCACCATCATAATGGCTTTGCCAGCATGGAGCCTCATCTCTCCGTCCAAGTCTGTCCTTTCATCCGTGCTCGCCTGTGTAAAACTACCTGCTATGACAGCTTAGCTTTATGCTTCCTTCCTCCCACAACATGATGACTTTACAGTTGCCAGACAGGCCTGAGCAGAGGAAACCTACGCAGGCAGGAAAACGTGACTTGTGGTCTGGATGGAAAGAGAAAATCACTCTTCCTCAGGTTGTTTTGTTGCCTTTAGAAGTGGAAGGAGCAAGCAATCCAGGATCACATATTGTTTTATGTTGGATCTCCAGATGACAATATAGACATAAAGGACACTTTATTGGACTATGAATTTGGTTACATATTGCATACATACCTACAGTACACTTTTTTTCCCATATGTACTTTTCGCTTCTACATTTCATTAAAACTATCAACTTGTAAATCATTTGCTATACAGAGTTTTAAAGCTTTGGGGAAATATTTATATTACAGTAAACGCTGACGAAAGTATTTATTTAGCTGTACACTGCACATGAGGAAGGACTATAGTAATAACTGTCTGTGTTTCACAGCTTGTTGGAAATGTTATTAACATTCACACAGGTGGTCTAGTGGTGGAAAAAGTTTTAGACATTTTTTTTCTTAACCCTAGTAATACATATTTTTTTCTGTGTTTTTTTGTAGTCTGACATCCCAGAGAACTGTAGCTAATCCTGTGTCAGTGCTCTTCACTTCCTGTTTAATAGATAAGTCTCAGATAGAATCTTTGATCTAAAATAGTCTTGTTGTTTTGTTTTTTCACAATAAAAGAGCAGCACAACAGAGCTAACAAACAATTGAGAGACAGATTACCACCTGGTTGGTTTAAAAATATAAAGTCATCATATTGATGCGAGGCTCGAAGTTTAATATGGATCATTAGAGTCACTTACCGTGGTGTCATTGGTCGTGACGTAGAGCAGGATTTCAGAAGTACCCCTGCCGCTCACATATCTGTAGCAGTTCCACACACAGGCTATCAGGTAGGCCTGAAACAAAAACAAGGATTAAAAACGTGTATTGTAATACTAGTTATGGTTATTGTATGTAGCATTAGTTATTTGCTGTTAACTGACAAGTGCTATGGCTCTGTGAATAGCAATTTGTCCAACTTTGGTCAAAACCTATTTCACAACTAGGTGATGGATTGTCATGGAATGAGCAGACAATCATTTTGCGTTGAAGATAAATTCTTAATAATTTGTGAATTCCTTTACTTTCCATTATGAGATAAGAAATCATATTTATCAAATACTAGCCAGAAAAAAAAATGCATTACCATCAGCCTCAGCTGCATTTTGTGTTTGAAATAATTAGCTTTCTAACAGGTTAATACTATAACTAAACTCTCAGCTGCTGCTAGCATAGAGTTTAAAGCACCGCTATAAAACCTTCACAGGATAGTGTTTTACAGGGAAGTCTTAGTACTGTGTATGAAAAAATCAAGTTTTTAAGTATGATTTTAGTTTTAGAAAACCCACTTCTCCTCATTATGATGTAATAAATTAGGTCATCTCATCCCCAGAGAAGCTGTCCTGTCCTATAATTTCAGCACACAGAGTGACGCAGATGGCACCGTGATAACATGGAGGCTGTAATAAAAGTATGTAATAACACTGCAGAAAACTGACATAAAAAAGATATTAAGCTTTTCGCTCACACTGTTTTTCAGGTTCTATCCAAGGATTGTACATCACTTTAGAGTAGCAAAAACAAGTTCCTGTTGTTCTCTGTCATCCAGAAATCATCTGGCCCTCAGCGGGGAGCTTGCTACTGGAACTCCCTGACCAAACACAACACCATCTGCTAAATCCATCCTCTAGCTCCAACCAGAGCCAGACTGTACTCCCTCTCTCTCTCTGAGTTCTACAATAACCCAATTAAGAAGCCACTTTAATGCTCTGACAGCTGAGTTATTTTAACAGCCTCCACAGGAATCAGCAGAGATCCATTTGTGCAACAGAAATCATTCAATTTAGCTCCCAGTTCACTGCACGGGACTGTGTGATAATGATGCTGATTGTGCAAAGCAAATGAATCCATCAGTCAGGATAGATTTTGGTAGAAATAAGGGGTTTCCAATCTAAAAAATATTTTTTATGACAGCCCAAAGTACAACTGCTGCTTTTAACATTAGCCATTTGTAATCTCAGGCTTTACAGCATTACACAAAACCAATATTTTCTCTAGTAGAGCTGCATCATAAACTCAACAACATATTTGATACCTGTCACTGATAAATATTATGTATAATCATGCTAAAAGTAATTTTCAGCCTTCTGAGTACATATTGGCACAAAATCCAGCTAAAAAGCTCTATTTACACTCCAGTTGAAAAACACAACAATGCAATGTATCGGTCATTATATCTGTAATCTTGACTTTTTCACATCAAATATTGGTATCTGAATTGCTATCAAAAACCTTTCAAATAAGGCTGTACATAGACACAGCATAGTTTTGAGTAAATGCCAATGTCAGGGTGCTAACCTGTTAATGTTTTGGAGGTAATGTTAACTGTCTGAAATTAACACAGTTAAGGAAATTGGGCTGATGGGAGCAGTTTTAGTTTTACAAGTATTTGTTCATAAACCAAAGTATCAGACAAATTGATATTTTGAACTGATCTAGGGAAAAGTAAGGTGATCGAGGAACAAAAAAACATATTGTGATGCTTAGGGAAAGACAAGGATCATCCAAGAATGTGGGATTTATCATCTGGGAACCATGAATGTCTGAACAAACCTTTGCACAAATCCAGAAAATATAGATAATTAACTGAATAGTAAAAGCAACTGAAAAGTCAGGTGATCATCACAATCATTAGGATTCATCGTTTGGTATTGTGTCTGTACCAAATGGTAATCCATCCAATAGTTGTTGGGATAATTCAAGCTGGCCCAAGTGACGGATCAACGATCACGGCCATACCTAGTACCGCATCACATGGCAAATAGAAGTGATCAATGATTTATTTTTCACTGTGATATAAAATCTTTCCAGGAATGTAGGAATGAATGTCCAGGAATTAGCAGATTCTTATACTCTACTAAAAGCCGTCAGAAAGGAAAACATCCTATATTACCATAAACATTTCAACATGTCACAGTGCATGTGTTAATAACATTTATGATGACAGGCATGTCATTAACTTGCTTCAGTTTGAATTATGGTATTGTGCAACCTGGCTCACCCTTTACTGACACAGAACAGAGCTGTTATTAGTGTTGCTCAATAACAGTGCTTTGTGTTACTGCTGCTGTGGAAAAGGCATATTGAACAGCATCTGCTGTGAGATACATGACGGCTGCCAAAATCCTCCAAATATAATTTAAAAGCACATCCAATGGGGCTCCTAAAAATAAACAAATACTTGGGGTGTACATAAAGCCACATATGGGCAAACAGTTACATATAATAGCAGGTGTGTTTGTGTGTCACCAGCTTGCCTTATAGACCTTTTATATTATGAGAAAATGTGTTTTGCTGTAGGCCTGCAAAGGGCTAAACATATGGAGAGGATATGTAAATGAAGGTAAGAAAGCATTACCTTGAAGGCAAGAATAGAGCCGATGAAGAGCAGCACGATAAGGACCAGGCAAATATTACTGAGGGCAGCAATCTCTTCTTTGTAGGGGAAGTTATCAGGCTGCCAGGAGTCAGAAACACAGAAGCAGCTGAGATTATTTGAGGTTAAACGAACACCACTTTCACAAAAATCAAAAAGCTATAAAATTCAAAAGCATCCCTTGAGCTATGAAACTAAGAAATACAAATAAAAAATTAAACCTGTGCGTTCGGATTGGTTCCCTCTTGGCAACAGAAACCTTTTATCATGTTCTGCTGTTGTGTCTGTTAGCTGTATGAAAGTAGTGGGTATAAAGAGTGTGGCTCCAGTTTGTTTGTTTTTTTTACTTATCCTGGGGACTGGCACATCCATCATGTGCGTGTTAGCATGCTAGATGTGTTTCCATTCTCATACCCAAAAACAGCGGAACAAAGCCAAAACCTCATCATTTTCTTATACAAACTGTCGCTGACTAGAACCTGCATGCATGAACACTTGTTGTGCTGACATCAGCATCGTGATATATGGCCACATATGGCCGCCAGAATCCTGCTTGTAAGAGGAAAACACGATTGTTTCTCACCAGTTGTTGCAGGTAATCCTGTATCGTGTTTGGGTAAACCACAATGCTGACAGCCACCAAGGTGTTGAGAGCAAAGTCAAATAACTGGTAGCAGAAAAATGGGATAATCCAGGCAGCACGCAGCTGAAACAGAGATATGTTTTAAGGTACGTCTGGAGGCTGATGTAGTTATCTAAAGAGCAGAAGCACAGGCTGAGCTGTTTAAGCAGCACTGTGACCACAAATCACAACTAAAATGTGGTTGCAGAGAGATTATAGTGTATTAAAATAATAACAAAAAAGGACAGACTTGATTTGTCATTTCTTCAGGAAAAATAAATGTAGCTTTAAAGCACAAGGTTCTCTGCTCTGGTATAGTCAACATAATCAGTGCTGCAGAGCACAGTGCAATGCATAACAATACATAACAGCGTTGAGCTACTAAATTCTAATGAACTATTGTTTTACCTTGTATGCACCGTATGTTGCCATCCCACATATTAGAATCATCAGCAGAGAGATGGCCGAGGCAATGCACATGTCTGGAGCAGAGAGAGGTGAAGTCAGTGTAAGGTCACTTTAATTCCAATCACATTTCTGAAAATGTTCACAACATCATGTACAGCAGATCTACAAAAAAATAATAATTTTGGATGAATGACAAGCTGCATCTGTCAACCAGACAAGGAATTAACCTCTACTCTGGCATTCGCTTCATGTCAGCCTATCCTCACATCAGCATAACAACTAATCATTCTGTTACATAAAGGCAAATCCAAAAATACAGTGCGTGTGGCACTACTGGGAAAAAGGGTGAGTTCGATTCAACATTTCTGTCCTGTGACCCATTAAAATGTGTTGTGCATCTATAATAAACTGGCACTGAATCTTTTTTTTAAGTCTGAGTCACGGGATGAATCACATTTGCTCATAAAAGGACTTACAAGTGTACAGAGAGGCAACAGACCTGTTTTTATTTTCAGTCTAATTTAGGTGAGTGAAAAAAGGGCAGATAAAATCAGATCTCTGAATGATCACAAAACAATTATCTTAAATGCCATGAATGGAATAATCTGTGGCAGGCCTCGAAAGCCAATTAAAAGCTGAGACTTTAAAACCTGCACAAACTGTTTTTGGCCACTGAAGACAACACAGTCATACAGTATCATCTCTTATAAGTGAAACAGCTAGCTAGCGAAGGTTTCCCATTTACAGACACTACAATATTAGCTTGCATTTGTAGTTATCTCGCTTCTCTGTGAAAATAAGTCAATCTGTAGCTCTGTATTTGGTCTCCACCAACCCCTGAGGGAAATACCTGGCTCTTTAGCCGTTTAATGCTCCACTGTGTTCTACGTCAGTGAAAACAGCTGTCTACTGCTGCTGAAAACAACACCATGCGTGGACAGGGATTAGCCTAGCTTAGTGCAAGGACTGGGGGGCTATGGGAAACAGATAAGATTAGCTTTGATACAAAGATAACATAATCTGCCTACCAACACCTCTAAAGCTTACAAATGAACATGTCAAATCTCATTTTGTGCATTTGGACAAAAAGAGGAAAGTAGGATAGGTCTGTAGTTTAATGGGGACTTAATTCATTTTACTTAACCACTTATCTGAACTTGGGTTGCAGTGACTGGGCTGACCCATAGAGACAGCTATTCACTACTAGAGACAATTTAGAGTAACCGATTTAACCTGAGCTACATGCTGTCTTT
>JAOWBC010001592.1:3537010-3557695 GCA_028566105.1 Hypoplectrus providencianus
CAAGATGCAGTCAAACCATCTGTGAACTAAACTAATCTCCAGTAATTCACACAATGGACTAGACAGTCCATACTTTTTTCGCACATTCTATCCTTTTAATAGTTCAGTTAATCTGCCATGGTGCAAGAAATCCTACATTTTGTTCCCTCAGTGTTCAACATCAACAACACAATAGCAGAGTAATATATTAACACAGAAACAGCAGTGCACTGTTCACTGTCTGGAGGACTTTCGTTTGCTCTGTCTTACAGCTTGATGTCCTGTTCTAAAGACTGAAAGCCCAAACTGTCTGCTGTGCAGGCTCTGATGCTGCTCTGAATCATATGTTTGAGCCAGTGCTGCAAAAATAATGACTAGTGCCTTTGTCAAGCATCAAAGACGTGCTGAGTTATTCTGCTGAGAACACATCTAAAACGTCTAGAATCGAGTTGATTGTCTGATTATCATTCTGCAGCAAAAGTGGTATATTTCCAGCCCAGATGGAGTGGCAGAAGGTTAAAACTTAAGAAAACAACTGTCACTACAGCTTGTTGTTTGTCAAATCTGAACATTCAACATTGTGAAAATAAGTGCAACATTGGTGTTCTTGCTTCCCTGAACAGAAGTCAATTTTCAGGCTGAATGTGGACCTAATGCATCTGCAATGATAGATCATAGGACACCCTAATCCCTTGGAACTGGGACAATACAGTCATTCCCAATCAGAGTTTACCAGCAGCATATGCTGTGGCCCACCTGCAGTCAGACTGTTCCAGTGCACACCTGGTGTGTTAAGAAGGCTTTCAAAGGCTCTGCACAGATGGACATTAGGCTTGCATGTTTGTGGCTTTGGGTGTTTAATTTGAAAAGAAGTGCTGACCTTGGTCTAGACCAATGTGTGAGGTCCTTCTAATAACATAATAAATCATTCTATTAGTCATCTGACATAGCTATTGAGGCTGTCACCACACAAACAAGGATTAAGTCATCTGTCACAGTAAATTTTGGTGGATTTAGATTCAGGTAGAACAGAAATACTACAGTGGCCAGTGGAGGTTTCTCACAGAATGTAAACAACCTTATTATCTATGTAACTGTTAATATATGTAGCAAAACTGTCATCATACTGGAATACAAAAATTATTCAGTTTGTAGGGGTAATGTGACAGTACACATGGGACATTTATTTCACGCACTGGCCTTCTGGGCTACTTACTGGCGTCATCCATGACATCCAGGTCATTAGCCAACTCGGCACTGGTCAGGTGGTACTGCTCAGGATCACTGAGCGCTGTGAGCAGGATGAGTAACACCACAGCATTGATGAGCTTAGGGACAGAGGACATATGGGTAGATAAAGCAACAATACGGTCAGGCAGGTGGGGGCACAGCTGAACAGTGCTAAAGGACAGATGCTGAAGAAAGCTGACATGTTAAGATTTTAACACATTAATGAGCTGCACAGTAACAGAGAAATTCCTTAAACTCAAATAATAAATCCTTCTCCCAGAGAAAATGTAGCTGTTAAATGGCCTGAGACAGAAAAAGCTCAAAGTCCACGTACATACATAAGCCTTTGTATTGGTTTGGCCCACACAGCTCATTATGCAGATGAGTCATACATCCCCATTGATCAGGTGAATGTAATGGAAAATTCTCTGCAGTCAATAGGCCTGACACAAAACCTGCTACCTGAAGAGGCCAAGTGCTAATTTATTCATAGGGAGCCGAGACGATTTTTCCACATGTGGTGTTTGGTTCAGCTAAACCTCCCCTGCACATTCACTTCAACAGAAGGCATCACACACTGAGAATTTATTAGCACAAGATGAGGGTACATGCTGTATATTCTCATTTAGCAAAGAATAAAAAACACCACATCATGGTCTATTTTTAATCAGAAAGGTTCCCAATATTTAGTGTAAAGAATAATGTAGGAGAAGAGAAATCCATCTAAAACTTAGTGACTATACCTTTTTCTTTTCTAGGCCTCTAGAAGTCAAGTATACCTCAATAACTGGCAGTATAATTAAATGATATGTTTCAAAGTTTGCTGGGATGAGTCTTTAAGGAGAATAATTAAATGATCGTCTATAGGTAAATAAATTGAGTTAAATAATATAGAATACAATCTACAGCACAATTCTAAAATCATGAACAGGTGTAAATGCTCTCTGGTGAGGTCATGATTTCCCTGATGGCCTGCTTCTGGATGCCTACATGGAAGCAGTGAGTGACAGACGATAGGCGGTGCTCACCATGTACCATACCCCCAGGATGATGGTTCCTGTGCGGACATGGCAGCACAGACAGCAGCTTGTGGAGTACCAGCGGTCCCACGGGGAGATCATCATCTTGTCTGCTTGTCTGCTCACAACTGTGCGATCATTAAGAAGATATCGGTGTTTAAAAACGAAAGAGTCCCGATGTCCTGTCAACGTCCGCTGAGAGACGGTCCTCGTTAAGGAATGACGAACAGGATCCGACTGCCTCCGACCTGTCCGTTACTTATCACCGTGAGCGGCTTAACGGAACTGAGCGGGAAGCGTTAAGACAGCATCAGGGGAGAGTACGACTTCCCGTTTCAAAATTAAACAATAGTTAAATTGTGTTGACAGTTTGTTTATAGTCTGAAGTAAGCTATACGGATATGTGTTTCAGGCAAATCACATTTCATTTGACCAATTATTAAATACAATTCATGAATGACCGATGCACAATTGTTTTAAATTATTATTATTTAGTACAGGTCTGTGTTATTTCGTCACTTAAGCCTGTCAAGGAGAAGCTTTTAGTTATTATCAATTAACCTACCCAATATTTGATCAGTCAATGGATTATTTTTTATAGTCTAAAAAAATCGGTCCTGAAATAAACAGAAAGGGTTTCTCAGAACAGACCACGTAACATCTTCATATCGTTTTTTCCATCAGAAAAAAACATTAAAAACATTGGTATTATAGAGAATAAAGACGAAAATCCTAGTAGTTTGATGGGCTGGATGTAGACTTCATGTCAATTCCTTAATCTATAGATATCCTCAGCAGATCTCAAGACTTTAACCGCTTCAACCCCCCCTTAGAGCACAGATAATTTCTGCTAATAGTTTGATACTACGTTTTATTTTTGAAGCAAACATTACTTCCGGTCTAACTCTGGTCAACTTGACGCAGTCGGATAAAGACACACTTACTAGCCCTCACTACGATAAACACAAGAGCGTGTGGTGTGACAGACTAGATAGGATCAAATCCGATGATGTAACAAGTCATTGCCAGAAAGTTATAGAGAGGAAGCTTACTTTTGATTTGGAAACAGCACGTGGTTTCCTGGCATTGTTTACTCCATCTGAAGAAGAAAAACATAACCTCTTCCTTTGGCGGAGGTAATAACCATTTTTTTAAGCTCCTCTCCCAGCATTCCTTTAATTAAGTCGAAATATTTATCACAGTTACTTTTCTCTTTTCCTATACAGTGTGGTTGTTTTGCTGGGTGAGTTTTTATTTTGTAACAGTTTGGCTGCAGGCCTCAGGCTTCAACCTGACAGCTCATGATAAACAGTCTGTTTTGATGGCATAAGAAATCTGCAGATTGTATTTATTTATTATTTTTCAGGGACAGCACAGAAGGACTTAATCATCATCCTGTTTCATTCATCGCTATGCCGTAATGGGTGGCTGGCTGAAAAAGAACTGTGGTGTAAAAAAGGTCCAACTATAGAAAAACTGGCCTTTATTTAGTCTTTTTACATATGGCTTTAGCTTTTCTTTTATTACAAACAGGTTTTACAAAAGGTTCTGAAGACGTTCGCATCAACCACAGGTGGAAAATCATGAAAAGGCTGATGACTATGCAGTGGTACATCTACGAGCAGAGGCTTCCAGACGGCTCTGGTCACAAAGCAGTCACAGGTAGTAAAAACAGCAAGGAAACAGTTGTCTTGAAACACCGCAGTACAATATCAGACAAGGGACAAACCAGATGGACTGAGTCAACTGAAATGTTGCAGTCACAGATAAGAATGCAAAAATACAGAGCAGACATGATTCCCTTTTGCGCACTCAACCAGGCTCACGTCTCATTTAGGTCACAAATGTTTACATCCTGTTGAGCTGTTGTCATGAAATTAACATTTGATCTCTCGGCTCTTTTTGACCAACAGCGCTCACTGTACCATCATGACTGTACCATCATGACTCACAAATGTAAGAGCAAAATAAAAGAGGCCAAAGCAAAGGCCAGTTCAACATTATGGCCCAGTGTTGAGTGACCTGAAGCATGTCAACCGTTCTCATTCTCTACACAGTAAACTCCAGTCGTTAGCCACCACAACATCAAATTTCTAAACATGATCAGTATTTTCTATGTCTAATTACTACAGTACAGCTCTTTCAGTTATTTGATTCAGTGGAATTAGAAGACAGAATCAAGAGTATCAAATGCATACTTAAAAATCATTAACACCGCATTACATTAGATTGCACTGCATCTAGGTTCAGTTTTCAACAATCCATTGACTGACACTCGACGTGTATAAAAGGTGTTTCATTTTCCAGACTGGTTATAAGGTTTTAGTCCATCTTGAAGACCATAGATCAAAGTTTGTCACAAAAGGTGTTGTTGCATAAACAGGATATGAAGTCTTTTGCATACAGAGGTCTGCAGGGTGGACTCAGTCTCATGTCTCTCTCCTCGCCTTCTTCTTCTTTGCCGGTTTGGGTGCTTGGCTCTCCTCAGGTTTTTCTATCGTGACACAGAGGTGGAGTTTAAGATTAGTCACAAAAATCTGATTCACAGTTTAACATTTTGGTCAAATGCTGGGAAAAGATTTAATTGACTTCTGTTCTCGTCATTCTTCTTCTAAATTGTCATCCCAATACAATGGTGTGCAGATGACGATGATGCTGCTGCTGCTGCTGCTGCTGCTCAGGCCAGGAAATGTGTGTGAAGCAGTTCATATCAACTCCAGCTTCATATGTATGTCTCGAGTTGCTAATCAGAATTTAAACAGTTATGTCTTTGCCCAAATATTTGTTATCCAGATATCTGATGACTACAACTACACCGCAGAAAACATGGCCATTGCTCACAGTGGCTTAATAAACAACAGAGCAAAAGCTGATAAGACTGACAGACATTTAACATTTGCAATTTATAGACTGAACGGCAATAAACATCATGAATGAATAAGGAGGGCCCACATGTTAAAGAAAAGGTATGAGTTATACATTTTTTTTGGAACCTTATATTAGAAATGCTAACCCAATAATCAAAGATTTCCCCAATAAAACAACAAAGTAAGGTAAAATGTACTGTAAATGTTCTGGGATTTATCTGAAGAATCACAAATTTTCATACTTGACAAGTAAAGATTACAGAGTGCATGATGAGTGTAGATAACAACTCCAAGTACAGCTATTGGAATGTTTAAAGATGGATATTGTAAATACATGCTACTATATATCTAGGGTATGTAATATTGACAAGGAAACCTGGTACACAATCTATAGACAATAAAAAAGTGGCAATTTTCCTGTACCATACCACACCATAGTTATAAGTGGACCGTCTTTAGAGTAGAGCAATGGCTGGACATCATATGATGAAACCTTCTCAGTTCAACAAAAAAATAAAGATGTAAGAGCTCCAGATATGCAATGCAAGATTATAGAAATGTAAAGTTGTTTCTGTACATAATATCCCCCATTTCTTAAATATTCCATGTTCTTCTTCAAAAGCACAAGTCCTTTGACTGGGAAACAGAAACACTGGTCGGGGGCTGAGAAGATCATTTAAATATGACACACCTGCCAGATGGAAATAAAATTCTTCAAGCCTTAGTCACTTTCTACACCTTCAAACATCAATAACTCACAGGTCACTGAGCTATCAACAGCAAGGAGAGGCCACCATTGTAGTATCTTACTAAGGCTAATATGTGCTTACTTTGTTGTGTTAAAGCAGACTGGTTGTTCTGCTTGGCAGTGGGCTCTCCCTCAGTTGGTTTCTGTGGCACTTGTGTGACAGGGGTTTTCTGGGATATGTTTTCCTTCACTGGTTGCTCCACTCTCATCTATAAGAACATGGAGACATGGTTAGTCCTCATCGCCTCAGCAAGGGTGGAATAAATGAAACAGTTAGAGACTGGGTTCCAACCATTTCACACAGGGAAATAACTGATCAGCCATGCACCATCCTTTCTTGCACTTCAGAAAGCTTTCAGACCCCTACACCTTTTTCACATTATGATATGTTGAAGCCTTAAGCGAAAAACCCTATTATTTTTTCAACTCAATTTCCCCTCAATCAACATAAAGATAAAGCAGAAACTGAATTTTAGAATTTGATTTTTTTTTTAATGATGTTTCTGCTTTACTTTTTATCTTTTTTTTTTTAAACTTTACTTTTACATTTAAGTAATTAGAGTTTCCAAGCTAGGCTAGCTCTCAACTGCAAATCTGTAAGTGCAGCTGCAAGTTTTTTTTTCTTTGTTTGCATTCTGGCATAATCGTATTATTATATGTTCACTTGACCTATATGTGATGTTGGTAGGTTAATTCAGACTTTAAAGGCAATTTTTTCCTTCATGGCAAAGCTCAAAATAAGGTTTTTGGCTCCAATCCAAAATGTATTTTCTTTATTGGCCTACATTGTCTCTTTTGTTAATAAAGGTTGCTGATCCCTGGTCTAAATTCTATTCTGAAAGAGCCCCAGCATGTTAAAGCCTCAGTTTGTCCAAGCAAACTGCTTGGACAACAGATTTGTACCAAATCCAGCCTTTTCAATCTTGTAGCCTTTCATTTCATTCTTCAATTATATTTCTTTTAAAATGTATGTAGTACTTCTGTATTGCTCCTGGTTGATACATGTTTAAGGTCAGTGTCTTCCTGGTTGTTTTCAAGCTTGTTTGTCCACTGAAAATGAAATATGCTTATATCACAGTGCTGTGACTGCAAATGTGCTTATGTCTTGATGTGATGCTTATGCAGAAAAAGGCTCTTTAGATTTGCTCTAGCGTAACAGATTAGCACACTGACCTCGACAGCAGCTGCTTTGACAGGCTGGACGACAGCAACGCTCTCCTGAGCAGGTGGCTGCTTCTTCGAGGCTGCAGGGGACGCCTCCTTCTCTGGCTCCTCGCCCTTCACAGGACACAAGCCAAGTTAGATCAAACTGTGCAGTCAATTCACAGTAAAGCGTCAAATTGCCTGACTTTAAGCCCGACGAGAATAATTAATATTCTTGCATGTTATAAAAAAAACCCCCCAATTATTTATTGTAATTAATATATACATATACATACTTATATATATATATATATACTTATTTGCAAAAACAATTGCTTGAGTCACATCTATTTCTGCCCTTTGTAAATTATAAATAGCAATTACCTGGCCGGCCACTGTTCCCTCCTCAGCCGCCTTCTTCTTCTTCTTTTTCTTCTTTTTAGATTTAGCTGATCCATCTACCGCAGTCTCTCCTTTGTCCTTCTCATCGTCATCATCGTCCTGAGAGACATGCATCAATGAAACATGAAACATGAAACTTTAAAATAGTTATCAGTAAAGTAATAAATGTTGAATTAAATTGTGCAAAACTTACTTAAACTATTTCTTACTTTGTTCCCATGTAATTGACAGAAAATTATGCCACATTTATGAAAATAATTATTACCCGATTTTTTTGTGCCCACTTTTTTGAGCAACAACAAGGCATAATATCTGGTAAAGGGTCTGCACATAGACTGGTGTGGGTGAACGGTTCCTTAAATTTGTATAATGAGCTATAGCTAAATTCTCACACTTTGGCGCCATCTGGTGGTAGGGCCTAGAACTGCACTGCTATACAGCAAAGCATGCAACTTCCCCTCCTCAAGTTCAAATAATTAAGATGTTATTCATTAAGTAAATTACATACCATTTTTATGCTCCTACATGATGTCTGCCATGAAAACTATTTATCCATGCACTCAGTCCTGAGAAGTGATCTTGTCCATCACAGTTAAACATCACACACACCTTTGTTATTGTACCTATGGTGTGCAGTGGGTGCAGTATTAAATAAACAACTAAATCATGATAAAGGCCATGTATACTATATTCGATTAGAATTCAGTGTTTTGAGTGACTTATATGAGCAGCAGGGGCCACTGTCAAGGGATATAACCAGGACAGCTGCCTTGGTGCCTGCACCCAAAGGAGTCATCAGTTACTGGGTTGTTATTTTTAAAACTTTCATGTAACTCCCATAATGCCTAGTTTTATCCCAAGCCTGGGCATACTTACAGCTGCTCCAATCAAGAGATTAACCTTGGCGGGTTCAGGGAGGGTCTGCTCTAGAGCAGGAGGCGGCTCAGGAGTGGGCTCTTCATAGTTGCCCCAGACTTCAGAGGGGGCGTTCCAGTCAGAGCTCGGGTCGACTGAACTACCATCTGAGAAACACAAAGATCATGAGACAATATTCAGAAAAGTAAAGGGATATAATGACTACAAAGTTGCATAAATATTAAATGAGCAGTCAAAAAAACAATATATTTTCCTTACTGATTCCAGACCATTCATCATCCACTCTGGGCTGACTGCGCCAAGTCAGGTCGCTCACTGGCTGCGGCTCTACAGACACACAAGAACAATAACTCCAACTGCCATAAACATGTTGGATGTTGGGGAAAATTGCACCAACTTGGGTGTGAGCAATGTTTAACAACTGCTCACATCACCAGTTCAGTGTTAACTTACCAGCAGCAGCAACACCAAGTCCTGTTAAAGACACCAGATTTGGCTCTCCTGTGGCCAAACCCCTGTCAATCACAGTCCATGACTCTGAAACACACATATTTAACAAATGTTTGGATGTCCGTTTTATAAGGATAATTAAATCTTTTTCCCCCTCTAAAGTGCCAACAAAAGACAATCAGTTCTGATCAAATTAAAAAATTGGTTGCTCTAAATGCTGAACTTGAGTAGACATTTCTGCTGATTTATGCTAAAACTACACTAATTCTCACTTGTGTTTTTGAAGACTAGATAAAAAAGACTCAGGTTACTTATACCAGGTTCCAAATCATTCAAGAATAAACTACAGTATGCAGCACAAACAATTAACCCCAAAACCCAGCCGCTGAGTTTGAGAAAAACAATGTGTATTATAGACAGAAACTGTAAAAAAAAACAAACAAAAAAAAAAAACCCTTTACAATGGCCCTTGAATAGATCATGTGTTCACAAAAGTTATTACCAAAATAAGTTTCCAAAAAATAAGCTTAAAATTTTGCCAAACATAAATCACTTAATAATAATAGCAATAATAGCAATAATTTATGCACTACTGAGAAAAACTGAGTAGCCAAGATTGACTGTGTTGAGACAGTCACATGACAAAAACATGTAAAATTGTTTTGGACTGAGGTGGTAAAATGTAAATGGTTAATTATGTAGATCATGGAGCCTGATCCCTGGTAATACTGATAGCACTTGAGGTCACTTGGAAAAAATGTTTGCACTGAAAGTGTGTTATACTGTGCAAAGGGTATTTTGAGTTCTTCCTGCATTTAGCCAGCTGCTCTAATCAGCTGACTTCACAGGGTTAAGGAGTCCTGCAGAGGTGGCGAGTGAACGTGCACCATGTGTAAACTGTAAACACTGCTTATTGTCACTTAGGAGCAGACTGAACAACCACGACTTAAAGAAACAAATATGTCAGTGAAGTTGTATGCTGTTTTTCTGTATGTTACAGAGATGGTGACTGAGAATCAAGGTGCAGTCAAATTTACTCAAGGTAAATATTCGTTGAAAAAACAATCTCCCCACTGAGCTAGAGTGGAGAAAAGTAGATAATCTGAAGCTTTTGTCACCTGTAAATTTGTAGATGATCACAAGATATGATAGAAAGCAACAAAATGAGCCTTAATGCATGATTCTTTTCTTTACCATTATATTTTAGATAAAAAATTAACTTTGAGCATCAGATACATTTTAATTATATTGTTTTACAATGATTTTCCAATTGTGCTCAGACGCTTTGATTACACAGTCACCAAGAAATTGTCTTCATCGTGAATCAGATACTTGATCAGGTTATTAGGAAATATATTAGCATCAACATGCACCCAACTCACCAATCAATTCATCGCAAACTGACACTGCAACTAGTGTAACTTTATAAGGCATTATTTTTTAACACACATAGGGTTAAGAATCTGAGCAGCTAAGTCATAATATTTTTACCATCAATATCTCCTCTCCACAGCGATGCTGCCTCTCTACTGGTGGTCCAGGGGTCCGTCTTCGGAACAACAGTGGGGGCAGGGACCTTCACAGCCATGTCAGTCACAGCAGCAGTGACCGATACCACCTCACTGCTGTTGACTATAATCAAGACAGAAACTTGATACTCGGCCAGAACACACACAGATCAGGTCAGTAACACATCTAAGAAGTGGCTAGGGTGAGTTGTGTGAACTATTTGACCATTAAAGAAAGTTGTACAGATGATGTGACATCACTTTTTCAGGGTTTCTTATTAAACTTCTGTTATATTAAGTTCAATTTGGTATCTGGTTTTAATGTGTATTAATGAGGTTGATGTATTTCATTCCACTATACGATCATTTCATTTGTTTTGCACTATGCCAAGCATTTCATTTTGATTATCAATGTGTAATATTTGACTGTATGATCAGGCCTGTTGAGTGACTTCTGACTGAATTAAACAGTAGCAAGGTCACAGAGTCAGCGTGATTCTCTTATCTGGCACACAGTGTCCAGAAGACATCCAAACACATTGTTTTATACATTCTCAGACAGAGATGTGAGACATACAAGGCCAAGTAGAATTTGGATAACGTGCAAGTCCAACCTCCTCTGTACGGGGCCCAGCCCAAGAAGATAAATGTACACCATTCCTATTGATTGTTGCGCATTCTGACAGATATCTTGGTGCAGCATTTTCTTAATAATTACCTTGAGATACAACAGCCTCCACCTTCTCTGCCTTCACTTTTGTGGATTCTCCTGAAAGATAAATAAATACATTATTAAATGACAAGCAAACCATCCATGACAGCCAGTAAATATGAGTGCACACACCGACACGAACAGAAAAACTCACTCTGGGAGCCAATTCCCCTAAAGACTGTATTTATAGCCAGACCTGTCAACAAGAGACCAACTAAACCTAACAACAGCCTATACAGAACAACAGACAGAAATATCTCTCTCTAGGTGCTCTCCTAGGCTCTTTGGCCAAGAAGACCTGGAAGGTCTAAAAAAGGTTTAAAGGTTTAAAAAAATTAAAAATCAGTTGCAAATTGATTCCTTCTTCCTAGTTTTAGAACTTCTCAAAGAGCCAAGTCACAGCCTCAATGAAAATAAACACAGAATGATGTCTGTTCAAAGCCACCTTTTTTCTTCTTCTGGGTGGCAGGTGCAGGGGCTGCAGGGGCCTTTGGCTGCTCTGGGGGAGAGCTCACAGGTGTGTCCCCTCCTCCAGGACTGGCAGAGCGATCACTGGAACTCTTGTCCTTCTTGCGTTGCTCACGCTTCTCCTTGTTGCTGACCTTGGTCTCCCATGTGCCTGAAACGTACCATTGATTGCAGCATAGAATTAGTTGCAAAATACTGCAAGGTCTCATTATGGGATTAGTGAGGAAATATAGTATGGATTAGCCAGGATAAAGGAAAAAATGCAAAAACTGTTCAAAAACATGCTAAGGTAGGTCATTCTACCACAACATGTAAAGTATAGATTAAGTTATTTACAAAACCTGTATCCAAAAGGCCTTTTCAAATACGTGACCCAGGCATGAACTAAAAATATTTAGAACATGATTCATAATATTTTACCTTCTTCTGGTTCTTTACCATCTGCAGTCACTGTCTTGGTTTCCTTTACAGCCTGCTTGGCCTTCTTCTTGGACTTCTTTAACTAACAGAAATAGCAAGCAGAAAGTGAAAGTGGAGTTTAAAAAAAATATATATAAAGGATTTTGAGACTGGGATTAATGAAACTGGGGAATGGCTGGAGATAACATACAGCACATATGATTTACCTCCAAGAACAGCAACAGGGAAGCGGCCCCATGCTGACTGAACCATGGGCAGTCAATCAAATCACCAAGCTCAAGCCACAGCTATTTATAAGTGAAACTACATCCACTGTCTGTTACTCTCTAAATATGTTACATGTCCTTTTTGTGAATTCTATTTCTATCTCTGAGTATATGCCCAATTACATATTCTGACTGCTGCACCTGTAGGACCACATTTGTGTTACTTTGTGGTATCCAGATGGTGGCATTGAATAAAAGGCCGCACCTTTTGCTGTCCAAAGCCAGGAGCCATGCTCCAGAATTATGCTGTATCTTCAAGTTAAAAACTGTAACCTAAAACTGGCAGCTGGTCTTGTTACATCATTGCAGGAGGACAGTGAGAAAAGGTGCCATGTTTTAGAGTGATTTATATACAAGTCTTTAAAATAAATGATGCAACTTAAAAGCAATATCAGGTAATTACAAACATAACCTGGAGACATCCATCACACTGGACGAATTGAGTGTTTCAGGTCACATTGCTATTTTGTGGTGTGTGCGTGTTGGTATGTCTTGAAATTACCTCTACCACCTTCTCAGTCTTGACTTCTGGTGGAGGCGGCTGGTGATGTGGCACTATCTCTTCCGACACTATGGCTTCTTCCTGTGGTTCAACAACAGCTCTTCCATTTGGCTGGGCTTTCTGGGAAGTGCATGTGAAGAAAATTATAGAGGGCCGTGACAATTTTCATCCATATTTCATTCAAGCAATCACTATATAACACCATCCAAGGCTATCGGAGCCAAGTCCGTCACTAGCCTGAAGCTAGCTAGGGTTTTGGCCATGGCATAAGAGTCGGCTGTCACTATGATGCTAGCTTGACAGTTAGCCTTGCTAACGGTTCGGCTATTAAGCTGAGAAGGTGTGTAGACAGGTTTCATTAATGCGGCGTACCTTCTCTGTCTTTTTCTTCTTTTTCTTGGGTTCCTCGGATTTTACAGGCTTACTCACAGCCCGATTTATTTCAATGCCGTCATCCACAGGACTTACAGCGGGTCGTTTCTTGAATAAAGCCCGGCAGGCTGAGGCCCATAGAGCGACCATCAGCACCAGTCCGGTACATGCTGCTAAGAGGATCACCCATGGCGGAATAAGCTCAGGCTTCAGACCCAAATCCACGCCGAGCTCGGAACGCAGCAGCCCTAGACCTTTGGACAGCAGTTCATTCAGACGATTTGTAAGCAGCTTGACCTGCTGGGAGGCCGCGTCCTGCCACTGCTCCATTTGTATTGTTTTCCAAACAACAGACCGATTAGTCACGCTTTCCTTGTCGCTAATAGCTGCGCTAGCCTGCAGTGCTAGCTAAAAATAACGGAACGACTTCGACATGATGGAAGACCAAATATTCATCCCCTCCTCCGCCGAAACATCGGCCTAGCCGTACAGCCAGCTAGCTATCTAAATCGTATGATTAAGGCTTGGGTAACAAACTAGGTTAGCTAACTAGCCAACAGGCTAGCTGATATCATCGTAAGATAATACGCCTCCGTTAGCTGACCGACACAATGTGACCGCGAGCAGAGCAGCAGGTTCACCTCATATGGCTCCGTTTTGGCTGGAGGAGAAGTGTTGCCTTCACGGTCACTTGTAATGTGAGATTACAGGTTGTAAATTGCGGCCAAGTCATTTTTACCTCGTTTCCTGCATTACTGTCCAAAGAGCTACATTTATTTAATAATTGATTTCGTAGCTATTATAATGATAAATTTTAGCTGTTATGATTTTGGAAATACAACATAATTTGTGTTGTAAATGGTAGACTTACTGTCACTTACTTAGATTATTCCTAAGAATGGGTTACGTACAAAGGAGGCACGGGTTATTTGCCAAAATTTTTTTTATCATTTTTTGTTATCGTTAGTTGACAGTGCGCCTTAGACCTATACATAGAATAGCTTAGCGTTTTGATCAAATATTCCCACATTCCCAACCCAATTACTCGTGTCAAAGAAATTACACTTTTTACAAAAACATTTGAATGCAACACAAACGGGGCGTGACAGCTCCACTTAAATGGGCGGAGCTTAGACTTATCCCATGCTGATTGGCCTAAACTCTCGGTCAAAAAAAAATCCCGGCCCCACGACGAATTAATTGGAAACCCTTGCTTTGTACGACTTCTTTATCTATTTGTTTTACTTAGAGTAATGCAAATACACAAAACTTCCGTGCTCATCCGGTGTAGTGCAAAACAGCACAAACACATGATTATTAAAACACTAATAATATTACTACAGTGGTTATAACCAATGGCTGGGGTATATATGAAGCAGGTAAAAATCGTAGACTGTAAAAACTTTGTCACTAGCAAGTGTCCTCCCATTACACAATGAAACATAAATTCCCTATTACTCTTGACAAAGTAGAGAGAGGAAAAAAATCCAGACTAGACAAACTATTTGCATCCAAGTTTATTTTGAAATTCCCTACTCCCCCTGTACAAGAAAAAAAAGGACTTTCCACAAAGGCAGCAGTGAACTGTCAGTGATAGTACTTTTCTAGGGAAGGAAAAAAAAACTTATAATCACAGTGTGTCTTCTTTTCTTCTTTTAAATACTTCTACTGCTGTCATCTTTGGCTGGGTTTCGGCAGACAGCTTTCTGTCAAACCACATTCCTGGGAAGCAAAAGTTTAAGCCAATAGAGCAGGGCTGTGGGCTTTACGTTTTACAGTGCCAATGCAGGAATGTTCTGGACTGTATACCTCTTCTTCATTAACACAAAAGAAAAAAAAAAACAATAAAAATTGAAATAAAAATAACAAGCCGTTTGTGTTCACAACACAAACAAATATTACCGCCTGGGGAGATAACGACAGTATGTCGATTTTCATAAAATTGTATAGACAAAAAATAAATCTACAAAATGGAGCTAGGTAAATATTACACAACAGTAAACATGTTTTTATTTTTTTCCTTTTTTTAAACTCCTCTGTTGAACCTCTACACAAAACCAAAATTCTTGGTCTTAATGGCTAGCAGGAGTTTCTGTTTGAGTATCTGTTTTGAAGAATAGAGTGGCACGTAGAGACGTGAAATGCAGGTATTGGCTGTGGGGAGGTGCTGGTCGTCTGGAGGCCGGATGGTGATGGAGGGCATCGGCTGGAAGCCCTCCTCGCTGGCTGGCAGAGAAGGGCTGGAGGTCCAGAAGTACACCTGAGGACAAGGAAAATTATTTTTCACTTTGCCATTTATTTAAGGAAGTATTCTGTAATATGCAAGTGCTGGGGTACTGGCATAAGACAGAAGAAATGAGAGGTGCTTTAAACAAATGATAAACCTTTTTTCTAAAATAGCCGTGACACAGTACAAGGTACATATAATGCTTCTTTGCCCATACATGCAATGAAAACTGCAGAGATTTGAGTGTTCACTGGTGCCTGTCATGCATATCAATGAATTTATAATGCCATTTAAAATTATAGACTGAAGGCTTGTCTCCACAGAATGCAACTCAATTGCCCTTCAATTTGAACAGAAAAATACAAGAATACTTAACCTACAAAATAACAATTTGTCTATCAGTGAACTTTGACAGGTCACCTTAAATACTTGAAGAAAACTTTTCTTGCATGCCTCACCGGTGGATGAAGAAAAAAATGATTAATTATGAATTCAAGTAAAACAGAGGCTAGGTATAAAAACTACAGAAAAACACACCAAAATATCCCTTAAACTCTGGCACAACTTATGCAGAACAATCCAAGTTTCACTTATCTAGTCATTTGCTTAGTTCTTTTTTAACACAAGCATTTTCACTAACACCTTACCATTTAAAAAACCTCCACAGTGCCTTGGGAAAAAACGCTACTAGACTGCCTTTAGTGCTTTAAATAGTAAGTTTTTGTCGGGAAGTAGTAAGTTGTCTAAAAGTTTGCAGACAGATGTTTTTATATAGTTTTGCTGTTCTTGGGTGTATGGTAAGCTTGTGCATAAATTAAAATATTTTTTCCACCATAAAGGGACACAAGAAATACACTTTTAAGAATTCAAGGTAACAAGATCTATAACTAATAAACTGGCTATTTGTGGGTATGTACATCCTATGGTTGCACCCCATAGAAACAGTTTCAGATAATTATATCCCTATTTTTTAACACTCACAGAATAAATGTTTGCATTGGTGATTAACTGAACTGCTGAGTGCCCCAGGTGAAGGATGATGATCATTTTGAAATCAGACTTACCAGATCTTGCCTCTCAGTCATGCTCATCTTCTCTACTATGGACCAAAACCAGCGTTTAAACTGTAGTAGTTTGTCTGCATTTTCCCCTGTTGGATAAAGCACAAGTCTTTGCTTACTCTGTTGCAGTAAAATACACAACCACAATTCTTTAATTTCTGAATTAATGCAGTACACAGAGATACGACAGGAGAATGGACAGATGTAAGTGCACAGCATATAAGTTCCTGACAGAGTAACGTACCAGATTCATCATTGAAGGAGGTGAAGCTAATGAGCATCTGGACGTTGACTTCTCCACAGCCGTTAACTAGGAGCCTGAAGTCCTCTGCAGTCAGGTCTTCCAGGGCGTTCTTAGGAAGCACATCCAGCAGACCCTTCCTCATTGCCTAAGAAAGACGACAAGACATTAAAAATGTGTGACTGAAACGCTTTGAGGTATAGAGTATAGGCATATTGTATAGCAAATCGAGAAGTATTCTACTTACATGGAGAGGCTGCTCAGCCACCACCAGCATTCTGTGCTCAGCGTATTTCCTCACATACTCGTACACATTGAGAGGCGTTACTGGCATGTTGACCCCACCAGACAGAAGCTCCACCTGAAACAACCATATTTCAGTTTTCAAATTCTGCTTTATTTGATAGCAGTTTGAGAATCTGACACCTTATGAATTTTTGGTATTTTTAATTTTAATTGCTTCTTAGTTTTAAAGCTGATTGGGACCTGATGCCTTTTGGAGAAGTGTTGATTGTAAGAATATAACAGAGGTGTTCCTTCATTTCTTGTTTATATAAGGAAAATTGTTTACTAAAGTTGCCTGTGGACTGTCAGTCCCGACAGACAATTTTGTCTGCTTTGTCTGTTTGTCAGATGCATTACTGTCTACAAAAAAAAATAAATGAAAGAAAGCATCTCTTTATGCATTCAGATTTTTCCTCTTTTATCACAAACTCACACAGAACTATTAGTCTCACACTCAATTATGAACGGAACCCTTTCCACCTTTACAAATTTTCAGATTTTCAGTTTGCAAATTTCTAAAAAAAAAAAACAAAAAAAAAAACACCATGTTGACTGACATTGCCATGTGCTGGACCACAGCTTCAAGTTTACTTTATGTTCTTGCAAGCAGCAACAACATGGTAAGGCAATAGCACTTTCCATATTTTAAAGCAGTGGCATGAAAGACAGTGTATTTCTTTACCTGTCCAGCCCCTTCCTCTTTACAGAGGTCAATGGCGAAGGCAAGGTCCATGGCAGCAAACACTGCATCAGCTTCACCAGCCTGAGAATGGCGGATCAGCTGCCGCAGGCTCTCGTACATGACAGGGTCAAAGAATGCAAAGTCGTGCCAGTTCACCTGCAGTGATAAAGTTTAGTACATTTAAAAACTTGATTCCGTAAAACACTAACATTATTTAGCAGGGCCCCTGTAGGTGCAAAAATATATTAACATAACTGAACATTCAAACATATTTTCTCTTACCTTTCTCCCTAGCAGCACTTTGATGACATGTCTGTTCAACGTGATAGGACAGAGTTCATTCTGAAGCAGACATAACCCCAGTATTCTGCAAAGAGATACATCTCTTAACTCGGTTTTCCTTTGATAAAGATGTGACTCATTTATAAACTACCATCATGTTTGACCAATGAATAAGACAATTCATTACCTGCCAATGTTACGGAAGCAGTTCAGCCTGGCCTCTGTGTTCTTGCCGGGCCGAGGGGAGTAGAAGCCTCTTTTGCCAGGCTGGTAGAAGAGCGGAGCATTGTCGTCCCCATCATCTGGGTCGTCCAGCTCCATGTCCACTACACTGCGTGTTGAACCGTGACGCTTACGGTTCTCCTGCTGCTACAACCACATATACATTAAAAGAAATCAGTCCCAGAACTGGTTACTTTGAACTGGATTTTTGATTAGCTGCCTGAAATAACACACAGCAGCTTGCAATGGCTTAAATAGGCTATTCCAAAACCACTGTGTTTGCATGTGTTTCCACAATAACTTCACATTTTTATTATTTAGGCTACCTGATAATAAGAATCTCGACAAACATACCTAGACATTTTTTGTTTGTTTGTAGCCTTATGTTAGCTTTATACCCCTAGCATTTAAATTTCCACTTCAGAACTCAGGTAAATTGGTTATCATTTGTGACCATTTTCTTGCAAAACCAACACCTATTAAGTATCATAAACTTTTGATTGTCACAGATCTTATTTTCTGCAATAATCCGAAAAACAATTGACCAATCCTTCTGGCTACATGTTGAGGGAATCAGGGCGATGCTAACTTCAAGGTAACCATAAAAAATGCAATTCCTGCAACACTATCAAAGAGAAGTGTGAGTTTATGCACTAAACCAACTGATTATTCCCAACTAAAGTTAAATAAGTAACTATATGTGGGAACATTATCGAGTGGAAACAGAAATGTGGAGATTACTTGTGCTTTCTCTGGAGCTTCCAACAGACCCAGGTCCAATATACTGTCAGCGCCATTTTCCCTGGAGGAGACATGGATCGGAGGTGTAAAGTTAATTCACAATACTTCATAATTCAGGAAAATTCTGTCAAAATTTCATTTTGATCTAATTTACAGCCTACTTGTATAGTGGCTGTCACATTTAATACGTTCAGGAATGTATGTGTTGCCATGGTGAACAAATGGTTACCTTCCATGTGCAATGAGAAGCTCCATGGCCTCCTCTACCCTGGCTCTGAGGGAATCCTCACTAGCCAGCAGCAGCAGCAGCTGGGCAGGGGACAGCTCCAGCAACATGCCTGTGATTTTACTGGCAAACGCCTGAGAAAACAAACGCAGACCTGATCTAAGTACGAGGAAGGAAGTTATTTCAGTCAGACAAGAAATCTCTTGATTTCAATGCATTACCGGTTGCATTGCGTGAACACGTGGGTAGAGCCTTTCACCCAGGGCTTGTCTGTGTGCAGGCAGAGGGTCAGGCTCATCACTGGGATTTCCCTCTGATGAAGGCCTGAAAGGCCTGGTGTCTATGGACAGCTGCCTCCTAGAGTCTCTGTAGAGCACAAACACAGCTTTGTCTCAGTTTAACAGATCACAACTCTCAACTTTTTGTTATTGAAAAAAGGGGAAATCTATGCATTAAGAAGGATTTAACCTGTCTCTGTCTCTACGAGATCCTGCTCGAAGCCCTCCACTTCTCCTCTCTCTTTCTCGGTCTCTGTTTCTCAAGCGCTGCATTAGATCTATAGAAACAACACAAATACACATTGAACAGAACAGGTTCACTTTTGAGTGTTCTTTGGCAAAAAAATTTAAACTTTATACTCGTAGTTACTGCTTTAAGCATCACAAAAGTACTACAGAATGCAACAGTGAATGAGTTCCATAATACAGTGTAGTTTCTATGTATTGTCATACTTGAATTGTAATCGTGATGACACGTACTGCTGGCCTGCATGCCCTTGCTGACACTCTGAACACAGTCCAGGTTGGGCAGCTTATCGTTGGAAAGGAGAGCCAGAGCGATTGCCGTGTAGAAGCTGCGGGCCACGCCGCTGCCCTCGCCCGGCTCGTCTTTGAAGGTGACCTTCACCCTGTGCACAGCCATGGGTGTGGTTGTACAGCGCCTGCCAAAGTGCGTATTAAGCTGACGCATGGTCTGCTGTATTAGCTGGTCTCGATCTCGGTCCACCTCCAGGGCCAGGTCACGAGACTGCAGGTTCCTCAGCTTCTCCATCTCTCGACGGAACTTGGATTCCTTCACCTCAAAGCCACCTAGCTCTGTGAGAATCTGTGGTAAACAATAAGAGACATAATTATGACACTGCCCCTTAACATTAATATCACCATCACCCCTAAAATATACTATTTTTTTATTAGCATTGAATCAAATAGTAAGAGTTGCTAAACTGCAGCTCTGTACAATCTTAGGTGACTGTAAGGTGAAAAGTATAGAAAAGTTATAAGACCAACACAAGAAGAACATGCCTGTAAATATAACATTTACATTCAACAAACAGTAATAAAGAATATTTCACTGGGATTAACATGTTGCTCATTCTATTGGGAGTGTATGTTATAATAGACAAGGCAACCCCATTTAGGAAAAAGTAGAAACGTATGTATATAAGTAAAAGAGAGGAATAAGGTAATATAAAGATAATGGCTACTAATATCGACATGAATAAAGAAAAACGTACCGATCCAGGCTCAGCTCCAACATCCTCCATGAAGACACGACCAAAGAGCTCCAGTGACAGACGCCAGCGGCCCAGCAGCATGTCATGTGAGATCATCATTCCCATGAAACTACAGTGAGGTCTGGACAGACACATGCAATTGTATCAGCATATCAAACTAAATTATTTGGCTTTTTAAGATTAGAATTATTAGAATATCTATAAAATATAGCATATTCATAATGCCAGCTCTAAGTTATACTT
>JAOWBC010001592.1:3557953-3585791 GCA_028566105.1 Hypoplectrus providencianus
TATATAGACAAAAAATACATGCTAAGACTTTATGACCGGCTTGCCTCATAAAAAAATGTTTTGTATTAAATTGTTTTAATATATAAACCACGTCTCAGTTTACTCTCTCAGCAGTAAAGGCAAGCACAGCCATCTTATCACCATATATAAAGACACTTAAATGAGCATGGTGTTTGGTACCTGAATGATGGTAGAGGAGGTCCATCACTCTCTGTCAGGCCAATCTCTGCAAGTAGGCTGCTCTTCAGCTGGGCAGCAAGGTCATGGGGTGAAGGGCCTGGTTTTGAAGCCTCCATCTCTTGATCTGCTAGTGACTGGTTCTCAGTGCTCCGCTGGCCACTTTCCATACTCATGACATTCTTCAGGTTGGCTGAGTAAGACATCTTAGTGGGCAGGATCTGTTTTGTTGTGGTTCAGAGTATTTTTTTTAGTAATGTGAACAGATGCCTTTCATGGTGACAGTTGTGATGATGAAAGAATGGAAATATGGAAATGGGACACAGACCACAGGCTGTGTTCCAAAATCCACACTTTAAATTAACCAAAATATCCAATAATTTCTTCCCGTCCATTATTTCCAGTGCTCAAAAACACCACTGAAAGTAATGAGGAAGAAAAAAGTTTTTTTTTCCCCATTTAAAAGTTACTTCATGGTGTTTGTTATGTGTGGATATTAGAACACAGCTGCCAGCGTGTTGTCCAGTGAAGAGGGGTGGTATACCTGAGAGGGGGAGGGTAGAGAGGAGCCCATGTTTACCTCCAGGCAGTTCCTGTCCATGCTTGCCTCAGCCAGGCCTTTGGTTGCCATGTAGGAGGAAGAGTACAAGCCCTGAGAGGGACGACCGAACAGATCCTCCTTCCTGGCATTAGGCTGTTAAACAAGAAGAGAGGAATCCATTATAAACCCCAGAAAGCCTGTTATGGGTGCAGTATTTGATGTGTCGTGGCAATTTTAAAACTTTATACAAAACTTTTCTTGACTGCAGGACAAGACATAGCAGCATGAATGGTAGTTCACCCAATACTGCCAGTCTACCCAGCTTCTCCCCCATCATCAATGACAAGTTAAGATAGCAACACAATACAAGGAAAAAATATGTTTTTCACGGATAAAAAACATTTCTCTTGCCAATGTTGCCAAGGCCATTGGCTATATTGTGGACCTAATCAGAAGCAGAAACACTCAACTCAAATTATTTTGTTTGCAAACAAGCTGGAAATTGGAAATATTCAGAAATAAACGATCTCCCCTCTCTACACAGGTTAAAAAATGATCAGTCCTCTGGAACAGCTCGAGATGCTGTAGTGTCTGTCCATATAGCAGGAATTTTAATGTTAGCATGGCATAATGAGGAAAAAGACCAAAGCCTTAGGTTGAAAGCAATCTTTCTATTCCAGCAAACTCGTAAAGGCAAAAAAAGAAATGTCCCTGAATGTCGTCTGTGTTTCTGTGTGATAAGCGAAAATTTTATTTAGCGGGAGCAATATGTGAAAGAGTCTGAAGAGACTGAGCAGCAATTCTGACCTGCAGGAGATGGGGCTGGTCTGCCAGTGGGATGGCCTCAGCCAGGGGAACATCGAAGGGGTTGGGTGGGATGCAACCCAGGAAGGTCATGGAGTCAGAGCGGCGGAAGAAGGGGTGGTTCTGACCAGTTTCTGCTGGGACTGGGTCCTCATCCTTGTCCTGGAGAGTTGAGCCTGAAAACAACCATTAAAAAATCTATTAGCCCACACGTTAAAATGAAAATCAAGTCAAATGAGCATTCTTCTGACACATATGGCTCACTAACAGGTTATGTTGAACATATCAGGCTTACTTTGATTGGTGTCCTCATCATTCTCATGCTCAGAGTCCTCATTGTCCAAACCCAGTTCCAAAATCTCTCGATTCCTGCAAACAGGAAGTGGATTAGAAATATAGTTAAAATTTGTTCCATGTGTTCAAGGAAGTGTTTAATTTACAGCCATAGTTTATGGCTGTAAATGCACTAACAACCAGTAATCTTGTTGTTTGCTTTGTCTGACAAGACAATCTCGAATATTGTGTGAAAAACTGGGCTTTGTTCTGAGGGATTTTATCTACAATTCTTAATTACAGCATTTTTACTCATTTTCTTTGTCTACCTCTTTCTGTCCATTTGTGGGGTGTCCAAAGTGGTCTGCTGGTTCATGGCCTTAATCCAGTAGATGAGAGCCTGGAAAACGTAGGCCACATGTTTCAGTGAGCACACGTCCAGTACAGGAAGCACATCAGAGTGCTCATCATTGTGGGAGCGCATCAGTGATAAGGCGTAGTTCAGGAAGTCACCCCTCGCTGACATCATGCCCTGCCGAGCTGTCAGCAGTGTAGCAGCTCTTCTGAAAGATTACAAAAGATATATGAACCTTAATAATGCAGGACTGCATAAAAAAACTGAGTTAACAACTAAATAAAAAGTGTTGAAAAAGTATTTTCTACATGAACAGAACACTGAACTTATAAAGGGAATGTAAAGAGTTTCATTGGTATAGTATTTAATGTTTTTTTTTTTTCTTTTTACCTGCGTCCTTCCAGGGTGCGGAGGTTTGCCTCCTCCCTGGCCGTCATACGTTCCCTGCGAGCTGAGTGCTGAGAGGCGTGGAGCGGATGACTGGGGTGACCTGGGTCTCCAGCAGATGACAGAGCTGAACCATATCGCAGCTGAGCCTCAGTGGAATCCATGATCGACACCATCCAGTTCCAGGTAGGAATCAGCTTCTCTTCAACATAGTTCTGGTCCAGATGAGAATAAGAAACATTGTATTTTTTTTCAACTTAAACTAATCAGGATTGTATTAAAAATGTTATAAAGATGAGACAATTGTTGTAAACTGCCCAACATGATAGATACAATGCAATTCAATCTTCTTGTCTTGGTAGGGTAGTGGAGTATTTTGGCCACCACACAATGGCAGTGTATCTTACCTGCAAGTTGACTGCATCCTGGTAGGTGAGTTTTACAGCAGCAGGGTACTGTGAGTAGACTAGATGGTTGTACTTGGGAATCAGACTCATGAGGTCTGAGATCTGCCTGATGACTATACTGTAGGCCCGGGCCAGGCTGCTGGCGGATGTCAGATAGCTACTGGAGTTGCTGGCCTCCAGAGCTGCTGCTGCGGCTGCAGCACTGGAGCTAATGGCACTGGAGCGACGCAAGTTGGTGGGGTCAATGTATATCAGGCCTGTGGAGCTTGCTGTGAGAAAGACAAAGATCATCATGGGTGAGCTTCATGTACACCAAATTTCTGACTGATTTGGAAAATTTCACAACAGAAAAATTTCAGACAAAGCTCCACTGACCAGCTGGTGTTGAGGAGCTGGGCGGGGCACTTCCAGTTGACCTCTGGCTGGGGGTGTTTCTAACAGCCCACTGCATGGAGCGAGGAGCCTGAGCTGCACTGTTGGCGTGTGAAGCGCTAGTTGTCCTTTCAAGTGGCTCATCCAACAGGAACGTTTCCTGGTCGACATCGTCACTCTGACTGCTGCTGCTGTCTGAGTCACTGGAGTCATTGGACTGGGAGTCATCCTCTGAAAAGAAGGCAGGGACACTGCTGGCACCTTGAGAGAAGAGGAGGATAAGGGGTGTAGAAAAAAGATAAAGACAAGTTTAATGGCTTGTGTGTCTACCTCAGTTCCCTTTCATCAGATTTATCCAAGCAGGAGTGCGGGTTAGTGAATCACACCACTACAAGGCCAAACAACACTAATATAACAGTGAAAACACTGAGGCGTCAAGTCAAAACAACTGCTGCACTCTCTGTTGATCAATTTGTCGAAAAAAAAAAAACTCTGAGATTTTAAAAATGGTATTGTAAATTTCATTCTAGAGAGACAACAGCGATGTCTTAATTATACTGAATATTCTAAGACGAAATTAAACAACAGCAGTTTAGTACAAAATAGACATTTAAGATGATCAAGGAGAAAAAACAACACACCGTTTGGAAAAGCTACAGGTTGATTAGTTTGTTATTTGGGTGAAAGAACAACAAGACTAGACTTGTGATGAGCGGCAGAATTAGTTAAGAATGGCAGACACAATAACAGTGAAATGTGAGAAAAGGGACGAACTGAAGGAACTCTCAGCAGGAAACTGTGTATGCACTTTGCAAATTCACTCTTGCCCTGACATCTGTATATGCATTGAAGTAAAGAGGAGCTCATACCAAAAATAGGAAATGCCAAGGACACCCTACTGCCTGCAAATGAAATAGATGGGGTATTCAGCCAGGGACCATTTTGTCTGCTGTATCATTAGCTCTCCAAACATAAATCCCCACAATTCAAAATGCTGACTGTTAAGCACCAATGATTTAGCCTGCTGAACCACTGAATTAGTCTGCAGTTCAAGGAAAAAAATACACCACAGTGCAGCAAGACAGAAATGCAATGTCTATGTAGTAAGCAGTTGAAGCCTTACAAAGATTTGTAGGCCAAAAGAAAGGTGATCGCATTTCCACCAAAAACTCAAAAAAGAACAGTGCTTAGAAACTGAGGAGAAAAGTTTTATGAAAGAGTTTTAAAAGAAAATCTAAAATTAAATCTAAAGGGAAAGATTAAAAACAGCTGTTGACCAACCTGCTTCAGAGCCAGCAGTGGCTGCTGTGACGACACTCCTGCGGCCGCTTGCATTATCCTGATTGCTGTGGTTACTTTCACTGTCGCTCTCCGTTTCAGCTGCTGCCAGCAGATCCAGCTCCATGTCGCTTCCTAAAAGCAGATGCAAACACACAGTTGCTTCAGTCACTGTTGGGTGGGGTTTTACATTTAAACAACCCTTGCATTCCTATAAAAAGTTGGGTGTGTCTCACCATCTTCGTCGTGCTCATCATGCTGCCCTTCTGCCTCAGCATTTTCCTCTCCCTGTTCCTCTTGGTCATCGTGATGGTCTTCTTCACCAGCTACTCCCTCTACAACTTCAACCTACAAGACAAGGTTATCTCTTTTAGTATGGCTTTTTCTTGGAGGCCAGATTATCATCTCTAATATTATACAGTAGGCCAAATAACAGAAAAAAAATATTAATCAAAATCTTGATGATATCTTGCAGTGTAAATAGCAGTGTTTGCTATAGGTGGCATCATATATCTTATTATAATAGTCACCAAAATAATATATATATATATATATATATATATCAGTGGTCCCCAACCACCGGTCCATGGGTCATTTGGTACCGGGTCGCACAGGAAAAAAAAAAAACATTGTTTCTGTTTAACTGATTTTAAGAGTCCAAAAGATCTTTTATTCTGAAAAATGACCGATTCTCTCCGTGACAGTTACCACGCAATTAAGCCCACAAACTTGCTAAAAAATGAGTAAACAAACACCTTTGCAGAGCTATTTTGCAGCAACAGCAACCAAAACATAAGAAACACAGTTCAGGTGTCACTGTCTCCTGTAAGAAAACAAGCGCAGGGCTCCACTGATACTGCGTAAGGATCTATTGTGTTTTCCTTTGCATTTTACATTTGTTTTAACATTATATGTATTAGTAGATATTTACTTTCATGCTGGTTGTATAATTTTTTTTTGTTTATCTGCCAGATCTTGAAGACTGGTCTGTGTAAATATGTCTAACATGAAACCGGTCCATGGTGCAAAAAAGGTTGGAGACCGCTGATGTCGATAGTCAGATTTTCACTTCCATGCAAAGTACATTATGGCCTTAATGACTTTATAATGAGGCTCCCTACCTCTTCCACATCTGCTGATACAATGTCATCCTGCTCCTCATCTCTTCCTCTGACAGGCTGAGACTGGCTGCTGCGCCGAGGCTGGGGGTTCCTGATGATATAAGAAGCAGCTGTCTGGTTGGAGCTGGAAAACATGAAGCACAAGACCAAAAGTCATTATATCTAGTGAATCAGAAAAATCAACCTCCTTCTGCTCATTTTGGTTACTTTTCTCAAGGTAAAACTCTAGTGAATGACTAAATTATTCATCACATTTCTTCTTCAGCACAACAACAGGGAGCTTTGACCTGACTAACTGATACCATGTATTTTAATTTTACTACCCCAAAACTACAATAGGAGTCCATATTAAAAGTAAAATAAAATAAAGGCACTGAAATCAACCAACCTGCTTGACTGATCTGGTGAAGGTCTCGGAGGCAGCGGTTCAACAGAGAAGAGCTCTTCACTTCCCTGAACAGCATCAATACTGGTGCTGGCCAAAGTGAAAGGGGCAGTAGGTCTTGCTATTCCCATTCGCACAGGAACAATTAGCGACTCTGCTACATTACACAGCTCCTCCACAGCATAGGGCAGCAGGGCCTGGAAAACCCGTCGACACTTCCCAATGGGTTGGGGGATGAAGTTGCTATGTTCAGGTAAAATTGAGAAAAGACGGAATCAGAATTTGCTTTAATTAAAAAAACAACAACAAAAGAGGATACCGAACGAATGCCATTGTATGGTACAATTAAGCTGATGTAGCTCCAGTTACACTTATTTTAACTTACTTTTTCTTCTTGGATGAGGCCATCTCCACACTGAGGATGACAAATACCCGGGCAACAGAGCGCAGGAACCTCCTGGTAACATTGACTGCCTCCTCCCTCCGGCCAGGGGTGTACTTGTTCTGTAGCTCCTTTACCAGCGTACCCAGTAAAGTGTCTATAAACTAATAAAGGAGGAAAAAACATCCCCTGGTGACGAAATACTTAAAGGGCCACGGCAACATCAATAAAAAAAAAAAATAAAAAAAAAAATGCATTTACACTGGTAATATTTAATTACTATAATTTGGTGAAGTAGTAATCAAGAATTACTAAAATTGAGATTGTGTGTGTACCCTGATTTAAGGAGACCAGCTGGACTTACAGTGATGTCAGGAGCACACTTGACAATGAGGCAGTGGGTGAAACAGTCAAGGCGAATGGTGCCACTCTGCTGATTCAAGTAGACCTGCTCTTCAGGCAGGAGGTGGGCAATTCTGCTGCTGGCACTAAGTCTAGCAAATGAAAAAATCACAGACCTCAAAATGTTTCTGTGGCATTTTAATCTTTCAGCTTTGATATTACCAACCAAACCTAATACTGCGAGTGCTGTTTTGCTGTGATACTCACGGATCTTTATTCTCCTGAGAGCCAAACATGATCATAGACTTAAGGGCATTCCAGTCCTGCAGGACCCTCTCCAGAGCCAGCTGAGCAAAGCGAGGGGGTTCTAAGTCATGGTCTGGCATATCAGAGTCTGAAAGAGAAGATAGAATAATTAGGTTTTTGTAGTGCAGATCCCTTGACAGAATATTGACATTATAAAAAGATCTACCTTAGACCATGATTAGCACTACAGATTAGCAAAAAATATCTTATACAAATGTTGATAAATGTGTAAATCATGTGTTTGCACTGGTGGTTACAGGTCAGTAATGTCTGAGACAGATTCTGAACCTACCCTCTGCATTAGCAGCCTTGCGGTTCCGGTCTTCTCTGATGCGTGGTGGTCTGTACTGACAGTGCTCCACACTTTGCCTGGCAACAGTCTGCACCAAGAACAGTAATATATGCTCTCCCCTGCAGATGGAAATAACATTCCGGCAGAAATACAACTTTATTCTCCTGTGCAAAATATGAAGTATTATCCTTGTTAAAATTGAACATATAAGCTGACTGAGCTTAAAGGTCCAATGGTGATAAAGGCCAGTACACCATAGGGGTCTTACCTGCTGTTTGGTGTTGTTACTAGGTTGGTGGTTGTGAGTAGTCTGTACAGCAGATCCAAGCGGGCAGCCTTCTGGCCAGCTATCAGTGTTTTACATTTACACTTCTCCCAACAGTCACAGTAGGCAGTGGGAGAGGTCCTCTTCAGCCTGGGAAAGAACAGAAGATAATTTATGATTATGCATACAATCCTGTGTGGAACACAGATAATGGAAAGAAATGGCAAGAAAGACTGAAACCTTAAGAGTGATATAATAAGGCCAGGCCACTCTCAAAAGTAGGACTTACTTGCAGTCGTGTCCTTTGTGACACACCCTTGCACATTCAGTGCAGCAGCAGAGGGACTCGAGCAAACCACATGTCCGACACTCAAAGATATCCTAACAGCAAAGTCATTGTGATGAAAAAGACATGATCTTTAGTTGAAAGTTGGAACATTTCTGTGAAAGAGTTTAACAAACACCCTCTCCTACATTAGTGACTTGTGTAGTGGAAAAATAAGAGCACTCCCTGAAGCTATGGTAGATGGCTTGGCAGGAGGTAGCAGTGATTCAATAATCTCTTTATTGCTCTTTTTTGTTAGTTATCAGTTACATAACTGTCTTTAAACCATTATCTAAGAAAATTCAAGATACTGTTGAATGCTGTTTGAGAGTGGTACACAACATTTTTCTGATGAGTGCTTTTTCTCTAAATTTCAGTGTAATAATAGGGCTGACCTGGTTAATGTGCTCAGCTCCAGTCCAAGTAAAACTGCAGGTGTCATTGCAGCAGAGAACATAGAGGGGCGAATCATCTGGGTTGGTCCCAGAGGGGCAAATCATTTCCATGAACACAGAATCTGCATCATCCTTCTCTGCAATGCCTGGGTCACCCACTGTGTTAGGCATTTGAGGAACAAGAGGAAAATATTAAAACGGAGGAATGGCAGTAACAACATGTATTCGGCTGTTATAAGCAGGGAAGCTAAATAGGTCAGGATTCACATAACTCGTGGATAACTGCCAATGTTCCAGCTGTTACTTACCTACTTACAATTTCATCAGATTCACAATAAGACAGTCATGCAAACTTCAGAGTACTTGTGTATAATACGAGGCAGGCATTTAAATAAGATTTTCAATCCAAGCAGTCTCCCTCCAAATGACAAACCAGTTTACATCAGAAAGACGACCTATTAGCTTACCCTTGGCCATTTTCTGAGCAGCCTCTAGTACAGTGATGGCTGCTGGGTAAGCTCTCCCACTCACTGCCAGCATGAATGGGGTCATTCCACGGGCATCCCTATCAACCAAAAGCAACAACAACATACATGAGGGACAGATACATTTTTAAAAAAAGATGACAGATAAATAATGTGTATTTGTTTTGTGCATAGTTAGCCGTTATGGTCATGAAAAAATAAAGAATCATACTTGGCAGAGAGTAGCTCCCGGAGGTGTGGCCTCAGAACTACACTGTCACACATCAGCTTCAGGATAAGGTGGGCATTGGCCTTCCTGTCTTTAGATTCAACCACAGATGGCTCCGTGGATGGCCCTGCTCATATGAACAGTACAATCCATTAGAAGACAGACAACTCATTTGGCCAGCAAGTTTTAACATGATATACAGTATATAGCTGATCAGGGCTGCAAAGAACCCAAACATTTCTGGTAAATGTCATTTGAAAGTTAATGCTTAGGAATAGATGCACTTTCCAAAAGTGAACTTATTTTGGGAAGACATAAACACACAAAGGCTTCACAAGATTCTATAGCATGTTTTCAAGTAAAGAATATCCACTTAATTGAATAGTGACCATGCATTTCTTTTACACATCGTTGCAAAGTGACAAAATAGGGTTTTTTGCAAAGCAAAAAAGAATGCAGGACAACTAGTTAACCAGTATGTAGTATGGGCCCCTTCTCATTTCTCCCCTATGATGAAGAGGTTATGTACCTGGTATGGTGGAGGTGCTAGGTCCCTGGCTAGTTCCAGTGGAGGCAGTGGTGAGTGAACCAACAGCTGGTGCTAGAATGAAGTCAATGTCACCATCTAATGATAAAATACAAACACAAGTTTTGTAGATTGCGGATCTCGCTTAATTTTAGAGACACATGAAAAAAATCTAGGATTTAGGTAAATTCATGTTAGTTAAATTCATGAGCGGGAACAGACTTTCTGATACAGTTGTGTAAGTCCACCTTCAGACCGACAACTACGGCTAAACACCTCAAGAGGTTGTACTGGTGTGGGTGGGCTGTTACAAAGTACCAGTGATAAAATGAAATACAAATTTAGGACTTCAGTTTTAAGACTTACACAACACACAACATGGCAGTTTAAACACGGCTGTATGTTTTTGGAAATCTTCCTAGCTGGTATTTGAGCTTATGCATAATGTGAAGATGATAACAGAATGCATTGGGGCAAAAGTAGGTAATCGATTTTGTTTTACGTTTTTGATTGGGATCATGTAATGATACCTCTACTGCACTTAAGCAATGGCTTCTTTTTGTGCTTCGTATTAAGTGAGAATCTTAATTATGCAGTCTTGTACAGATGAACTAACCTGGGTCCATGGGTGGGGGGTCAGGGACCCAACTTGGTGGGGCAATGGGTGGCGACACAGGGTCCTGGTGGTCACTGGATGAAGGGCCAGACTCGTGACGGCCAAGCCCTGCTGCTCTGAGGGACCTTCGCATCATCTCCCTCAGGCGGAGCCTGGTGACAACACACAAAATAACATGGGATTGAAATTAAAACCAACAGTTTTGGTTGTGTTTTCATCTTACCAGAGTGCAAAAAAAGTGAATTTCTTTTAGGGAGTCTTGTGTACTCAAATGACATGGCACATATTCTGTGCAAATAACTTGTTATTTACCCTCTGCTGCTGGAGGAGCCAGTCCTATTCCCAGAACTGTTGCTTGAAACCACAGAGATGGCATTGGCAATTGCCTCAACTGCAGATAGACGCTCTGCAAATGTGTTTCTCTCCGACCTTTCAGCTTCTGAAATGAAAAAGCGTGGTCACTTAGCATGGAGACCAGTCTTGGGGGAAACAGGCAATTAAACTGATACAGAGGCTTACTCCAAACTAGAACTGCATGTTGAGATAAATATGATTTCCTTTCACCTTTTTAAATAATTTTACATTGTGTGATAAATAAGTCCAAAATGGAGAGACACTAGGAATAAGAATTAAAAAAAAATCAGAGTGTTAATATCATTAGATTATTAGAATAGAATACATTTCCCAGTTTTATTACATTTTTCATGAGCTAGTCCGTTAATAATATGATCAGGTGGGCCGTGAAACAGAAAAAGTTGAGAATGCCTGCTTTGAAGCACCAGCGTACCTTCTTCTTCTTTGGTCTCCTTGTTACTAACAGGGAAGCAGACGGACACAGCAGCATGGAGAATGTTGCGGTTTCCATCACAGCGATGATCCAGAAGTGCTCCCAGGGCCTGGCTGCCCTGATCCAACAAAAAAGCCTGCTCCAGATTTACCAGGTACTGCCGACACGCCTCATAATCACAACGCAGCACATGCTGCATCAGCGTTTGTTTCTGAAAGACAAAAAGACAAGAGCATGTAACGATTATGGTCCGTCATTTTGATGTTTCCTTATGACTTAGCCATAAATATGTAAGACCAAAAGCAATAATGCCTAGGAACATGATAAAAAAAATATTAAAAACATTAAAACTGCTGGGGATTTTTGCAAGATATTGTTACTGTGAACAAGTTTTAGGACCACAAAATATCATAATACCAATGCATCTAATATTTTGAATTTAATAAAGGTACTTTTTACCTCAACAGCCATAATAATAATAGCAGCTTTCTTTTTAATAGTAGAGTTGGAGGGAAGATTGGCCAGTGAATGCACCCCCATTCCAAGGCTGTTTATGGGTGGCAGATCCAACCAATCAGGATCTCTTATTCCACCCATGCAGTCTTTGGCCATGGGGTAGATTGTGCCATTTCCATCTCGAAGGATGATAGGAGATTCCTTGAGAAAAAAAATGTTACATTTAAGATTGATTTATAGTAGGGCAAGTACACAAACATGTTGCCTCTTATGAACATTATCCTACCTGTCCTGCAGTAAAGATGGCCACATTGCGCTCACTCTGGCCAAGGAAGGCCATGTTACTAGTGGGGAAGTTATTCTCCTGTTCAGCCTTGCCTGTGGCCAGGTCAAAGATACAGTACCTTACCCAGTTACCAGTTTTCAGCACTGCATGGACTCCTGGAAGATGGAGATATTTAAGGATTGAATACAGATCTCTATGAAACTACTAAATACAAAACAGATTTATTGATAGTGTAAATTATACACTGTCATATAGAGCCACAACTGAAGACTTACCTTTGGAGTCAACATTTACAGCCAGAATCTCTGCCTTTTCTGGGATACAGAGCTTTTTAGGCGTGCGCTGAAAACAATCGGGAACTTTAGGAGTCCCACCTGTTTTGACCACCTGTCAGGATCAGATTCAAGGAGACAAAAAGAGGAACATAAATGTCAGGAAGACAGATGTTCAGACCAGCAATACTGGATCAACAATGTGAATACCTGTAGCTCATCTATTCTGAGAAGTCTACAGTCCTGCAACAGTGATGATGGGTCTGAGTCTGTGGGAGCAGCAGTGCTCTGGTTGCTCATGCTGCTGGATGTCCCTGGAAACTTCACAGCAACATACGCGCCATCCACTTTAAGAACCTACAACATAGTATAAAGGCGATGAGTGAAAATGTGACAAACCTTGTTGACATGTTTGATTTTAGGATCTAAAAGTGGCCAAAGACTCACAACCTGCATTACTTATTATTACAAGATAGTGATATATTTACAAATGCTGAGCCTCTGTGGTTTGCCACATTTAAGATGCACCCACCTTTCCCACTGGGACATTTTTAACGTCTTCCACAAACACCACCTCCCTGAGAGGCCACTGCTCCTCATTCACCTTCTCTTCCTCTTTAGGAGCCGGGGTAGAACGCCTTCGCTCTACAAGTTAGGGGACAAAGAACCTTTGAGTCCTTTGATCACAGGATATTCAAATTATGATTTATGATCAATGTCTTGCAAATGCACTGTTCCTACAGCTTTTTAAGAGTAACTAAACCAAAGGTATATAGATCCCAGAAGCCCTACCATCACATCTAAATCTATAATAAACATACAATTAACATGTTGCTTCTTTAACCAGCTGCTGAAGTTGTTTAACTTTGATAATACATTTTTTAACAATATGATATACTTACCAACATAGACTAGCACTTCTGGTTTAAGACACCAAGAGACAATAAACAAATATGATGGGCTTGTTTCAAATCTAAAAACATTTTTTTGTTTATTTGAGTTACTATGTAGATTAAGCATCAATATATGTTGACATTCAAGCATTTTTTCAAGGAGTATATATAAAAAAAAGTATATTAACTTTGACAAACATAGTAGTCAAAGATAAGCATTTTTTTCAAACTTTATCTTTGTACAAAACATTTAAATTGTTTGGCATTATACTCTGGATTAAAACAGTAAAAATATAATGCTGATCCAGTGATAAAAACAAATGTGGAAAACGCATAGCTAGCTGTATGGTTCATGATAACAGGAGGTACAAGGCAACAAAATAAACCACAGTATAAACTGTGCCCATATTCCTTCACAGGAAAGCAGGCGGGGAAAATGCTGATAAAAGCCTGTGCACCATCTGTTTCAAAGTCAAAGGACTAATGAGAGCACAGAGTGAGGAAGAAATTGGTTCTGTGCCTGGGAGATAGAGAGGAAAGTCAAGACTTGAGTGTTGTTGTGAGAGCTAGAGGTTAAGAGGGAGAGATAGCAAGAGAGAAGCTGACATACTGTAGGGCAGTGAGGCACTGCTAGCAATTGAAGAGGTATCACTGCAGGTAGATGCTGGGGAGGGAGGAGGACCCATCTCAGTCTTGACCAGCTCGGGCTTGCTTTCCGTCCTATGGGTTAAGACCAAGATAGTGAGATCAATTTTAGGTATTCTAGCATATCTGTTTCCTGGGCTAAAGTGTACGCCTATTAATTGTGGTTAAAAGTGTGATAAAATGAAATTATGAAAGACTTCACATACAAATGGACTGCTTTTGTCTACATAATATGAAACTGACTTGATTTCCTGGGTCTTGGTGGTTTTCTCCATGTTTTTTAGGCTCTCTGGTGAGCGCAGCTGGAACCTGCAACTGTCGTTCATGTTCCAGACAGACTCCAACAAAACCCCCACTTTTGGAATCCCAGCGCTGACAGAAAAGGCCACTGCACCGGCATGGTAGAGGGGGTTGTTCCTCAAGCATACCTAAGAAAGGAGTCGCTACATTTATTACAGAACAACTGCAGGGCTTATATTTCGCTCATAACAGGATTCAATAAAAAAATATCTAACTTAAAATGGAAAACTCAGAGCTCAAGGGGGTAACTAGTCCACTCCTGTCATATACGATAATAATATGCTCAAGCAAACAAAAGTTGAAATTATGAAACTGCAATTCTTGCCTGTGTTCCCACGGTGATGTTTGGTATCGACGAGATGCCAGCGCTGGACTTTGGCTTTTTGTTCTTGGCTCTGGCTTTTTCAAGCATCTTCTTCCGTTGACTAAAAGGCACAACACCCCTGCAGGCAGATGCAAATAGAGAAGTGTCAAAACATAACTGACCATAATCATTCTATCATACTGAATTAACACACACACATCAATTTAAAGCCTTGTTTAATGTCCCGATATTGCACAACGAACACAACTCTACACTTTTTAAACAATGTTACAATGTTATGTGAAAAAACATTTTTTTTAATACAGTGTAGTTTCATGAAAAAAAAGAAAAAGTCTTCCTACCACCAGTAGAGGCTATTCTCCAGCTGTGCACACGTGTAGAGGGCGCAGCAGTGCAGTGACACCATACGTTCCCCCTGCAGTTCGGGGAAGGCCTGAGCACTGTGCTCCAGCTTAGAGGCAACTGTGCTCAGTGTGTCGTCCACCCAGGTTGCCACCTATACCACACACACACAAACGTAATTTAATAAACAATTCATGAAATGCCTATTTGTTATATTAGAATGACTGATTAGTAATTATAGAAACATTTGTTACACCAATCACATGGCCGTATACTGAGCAATCACCTACCTTGTTGGTCTCTGTAGCTACAGTGGCTCTGATGCTATTGGCAGACAATAAGGTGATCTTTTCATTGGCCAGGCCCAGGAAGGACACACGTGGGTGATGAACAGACGGATTCTGAGGGAACAAATGAAAACAAGTTAGTGATTTTAGTTTTTCAACATGTAATTAACTACCAGTTTTTCTACCCATTAACAATGCTAAAATAAGTTATATATACATATTGTATTTTGCTAAAAAGAAAAAACAAAACAAACTCCTATGGATCCCATTATTAGTTAATTGCATTTGCATAGGTTGTAATCTCCACCTGTGCACTCCTGTAGGGTTCAGGTTCACTCCATTTCCACTGATACAGCTCGCCTTTGGAGCTGACGGCTACCAGCTCAGAGTACATGGCTCCGATGCTCACAAACTTCACACCATCCTGAAAAAAATTCACATCGCTATTAATGTCAGGTAGACAAAGTTTAACTTTAATATCCCATGAACTGAATTCACTCTTAGTGGACTCTATTGTTAGGAGATATCACAAGGTGATCAAAGAAAACAGAATAGACTTAGTGAAGGTTTATATTTCTATATTTCAAAACAAATGTTTAATCATGAGCTCCTTTTGTGCTTCTCCTACCTTGTCAGGCCACCACTGGAGCTCCTCTCCCAAGGAGACAGGGCTCTGTACAGGGATGCTCTTCTTGTCCAAGCTGGGCTCACCCTCACGACTGGTGGAGCCTCGCTCGGTGTCGAACGAGGCCCCATCCAGCCACCGGCGCTCGCGTAACCTCAATACGGACTCACGCTCACGCAACAGCTCTGAGTCGCGCTCTAAGGGAAGAAGGAGAACTGGTATGCAATAAGGTCACACCAGTGGGATAGAAGTAAGCCACTCTCTGGGAAAGACCCGTCAACATAGTTTTAAGAATAGAGAGAGAAAGATAGATTCCTTAGAATCAATGGAATGCAAATCAAAATTGCAGAAGATTGAGTGGGAGTCTAAATTATACTGGTGGGTGAGTCAGTTTGCACGCTCATACGTTAAATGTGAGGTAGAAGAGGAAGTGGATAGACAGAAAGAAGGCATGCATGTGGGCTATAAGTGGGCTAGGTAGGTTTTTAGAATAGACTGCCTTACAGGGTCCCTGTTAAAACAGGTGGGGCTAGCGGGCCTTTCTCAGAGAGCTCACAGTATGTACTATAGCCATGCAGCATACAACACCAAACATGTATAGCCTGTGACACCAAACACCCACATTACAAATCAAGCTGAACAGACTCAAGAGAAAATTCTTTGAATAAACAAAAAATTAAGCTAAAACCCAGTTCATTTCAAAGTAACTTGTAACCTATATCAGCAGAGAAAAATCGATCTTCTTACAACTCTGTTTATCCTTAACTTTGCCCCACAGTTGTCAACTTGTTGAAGAAAACTGCTTTTCTTGTTGTATCAATTCTGTCTGTATTAAAATGCCAATCCAAAGACAATATTTTATTCTTAAAGTTTGTTTCAAGAAAAATACTGATAACAAAACCTTTATTTTCTAGCTTCTCTACAAAGCTATTAAACCTTCATCCCCACAACAACAGCAATCACCAGGGTTGCCACCAAAGCCTCTCCAACACCCTGCCTTTCCTTTACTAGTCAGGAGTGAGTTTTTGAGTTACCTCTGGAAGATCCAAGGCGAGACAGTGAGGAGCGTCTAAAAGAGGGGTAGCCAAAGTAGCTGATGTCTTCAGAGAACATAGCATCAGCATCAATAATCACACTGGGATGAGCTGAGTGAATGTCAGCATCCAACAGGGACATCAGGTCCTCTGCACGACAGGCACAAAAGAGTAAAATGTAAAAAAACAGTAAAAAAAAAAAAAAAAACAGAATAACATCACTTCATTTAAGTTTCTATCCTTTCTTTCTCCATTTTCTGTTATTCTTTTCTTTTTTGTGGGGACACACCTCCAGGGAGATAGGACTCGCTGGCTGTGTCATCTCCATCATCTCCATCTTCATCATCCCGACTCAGCAGGTTGTTGACGGCGAGGTTAACGTCCAGGTTGGTCCTCTGGAGTTCCCTAATGATCACACTCCTGGACTTCCCCTGAAGCACGACCTGGGCCTGGGGAAGCATAAGAGACATTTATTTTTACTTTCTTGTGACTGCATATTTGAAAGTAAATGTGCACTGTGAACTGTACAATGTATATATATATATATATATATATGTGTGTGTGTGTGTGTGTGTGTGCTGAGGAGTTTGTACCTGAGTAATAAGCTCTTCTGGGATAACAGAAGCTGGTATGACCGGCTGAGGCTGGCTACCTAGCAGGCCTGATCCACGATCCCTTCCTGTACGGATCACCCTGGTCTGGCGACGGGAGTCGCGAGCCGCTGTTGATGACCTCCCGGATGTGCCTCCACCTCCACCTCCACCTCCACCCCCTCCTCCTCCACTGCTGCCACCTCCAGCTCCACCTCCCCCTGCTCCTCCTCCACTCCCACCTCCTCCGCTGCCTCCATTCACGCCAGAGCTCCAGCGACTCCTGTTACATACAGTGCAAGGCCATGGTCAGACACAACTGCTAAAGACATCATCTGACTGACAGAGCAGACTCAAAAGCACACATCAAGGTACGGCGGGATGAAGCCTTTGTAACAGCAGAGACAGTGCAGACTGAGAAAGATTTCCATCAGCAGTGTTTATAAAAAGGAAGAAAATTGGTGACAATTATTCTAATTTAATCAGGCATAGTAAGAGAAAAAGCTTTTTGTATATATTTTGGATATCATTTTGATTAAGTGTAACATTAAACTGTAAGGGTGCAAGTTTAGAGGGTTTGCTACACAACTTAAATATCTAGATTCAATAAAGAACAACTATATTCTGAGGAAAAGCTCAGTCCTCCAGTGGTCAACAAAAGCATACTAAGCATATGGCAAATTTAGTACAGTTAATCAACATGGCAATGCTTTTCCATGCCTGCTATTTGATGGACAGTTATATCCATTACATTTTAAAGCACGCTAAGGTTCTCTCTTCTGATTGAAGAACTCAGTGGGAATATACCCCTAACCCGCTGCAGCATTAGTGCCGTGCTCTAAACACAGAGCTATCACAGGGACCATTTGTCTTTTCAACCCTGCCAGAACTTACCCAAGGGTGTTGCCTGCCAGTCTGCCCAGTGTGTCAGAGCCAGACAGGAACCAGGGCGGATCACTAGTCCTGCCTGGCCTGGAGCTCCTTCCTGTCCCTGAACCACTGCTCAACTTTGAACTGGAAACAAAAGATGGGAGATCAGTTACAAACCTACAGAAGTCCCACACAGGACCAAAATGCTTTCTTTTATTACCTGGGGTAACAGAAACTAAATGTACCCAAGCTTTTAGAATATACCCCTTGGTTCAGGATTATTTTTCTTTTAATATTATCCTGTGAAAACAGGAGGGGGTATTTTGGAGACTAGCAAGGCAACACCCTTGGGAATCGGAATTGGCTGCAACTCGTTCCTCGTTCAAGACTTTCCTTTTTAAAAGTTCTTGGGGTTCTGGGGCTGCAAGTGCTTTCTCCTATTTCAACATTTCTTTTAATAAAATGCTTTACGACTTCAACCAAAAGTTGTTAACTCCAATATTTGTTAGTGGTGTGTTCTAAAACGGTTTGGTATAATTTAAATAAACAGTGTTTTGCTGGGGCAAGGCAACTAAATGATGACAATTTGGTCGTTTTATATAATAGTGAATTTACTATCCAACAAAATAATACAATCACATTTGGAACCATATTGTAATAAAGGGCATTTGATTACAGGAAAAGGGATTCAAATTACTCAAATGCAATACAGAGGAAGAGCAAATTAAGACAGACAACAAGCAACAAGCCAACACAACTGTGCAACTATTGTTACAATTCAAAATCACAGAGGACACGGGGCCTTATTCAGTGAACCGACAAACTTGCTAAAGACAACCTTTTCCATAGGCTACCCAGCAGCCCACAATGATCCTGACTAAAAAAGCTATTACAGTGTGAAACCATCTCATCTTCGTTTGCAAGTCTGTGGCAAGTAACAAAACATGTGTTCTGCAGAAAAGTTTGGAGCAGGGAGCTCCTCGGCCTTTTACAGCCTGATTCACATGCAGATTTAGCAGCTAGAGGGGCCTTGGAAGCTCTGAAATCACTGTTGGATGTTGTTCTGCTGGCAGGATATCGTCAACTATCAATGAGACATTCACCAAAAATACATACTCATAGCCAACACAAAATAGAACAGCTAGTAAAAAGGGCTTTTTATAAAATAGCACACACTTGCACAGCCATAAAGGAAACTGGCTTTTAGAGAGTTACAAAAACAGTTTGGGGAAATTCTTGCTGTGGTGGTTCGGTGTAAAGATTTGAATAAAAGCAACAGTATATTTATATTGGAAAGACATATGTCCAGGCTATTATGGTGAAGAATCCTTTGAAAAGCTGAAGAGAATCACGTAATAGACATCATAATCACAAACAAGCACCACAACACCAAAGCATCCCTCAGTCCAACTTTCTTGGATTGGACCTGTGATGTATTCATGTATGTATGTATGTATGTATGTATATGTATCTTTCAGTCCTGATAGACAGAAATCTTCATACATACCATAAAACCAGAGTATTATTCTGCAGTGTAATCCTGAACAACAACTTCATATGTAGCCAAAAGGGAATTCAAATCACAGCAACAGCCATCAGTAAGCCTGAGCATCTCCAGTGTGCCTTGTACTACACATCACCACAAGCAATCTTTTTTATTAACTCTCTGCCAAAGCTAAAACAGTTTCCAGGATAGATCCCATCATAAAGAAGACTCTCACCCATCACTGCCATCCGGTTTGCTGAGCTCCAGGCGATCAGGCTGGACAGCAAAGCTGATTCTGCATACACGTCCATCCTAAAAGATGCATTAAAAGGTGTTTAGTATAAGACATTTGAAAATCAAAACAAAAAATATTTTTGTATTTTTTTCTCAAATTGGGAAGACTATATCTGGCCATACATAATATACCCTGATAAAGCCAAACACTCAACTTCTATATCTTTACATTTGTGTCTATATGGTGTAGATGTACATTAATTGTGCATATAATTTTATTTATTTATTACAGGCGTGCCGTATACTGGCATATAAAATTATGTTATAATTTTATGACCCAATTCCTGTGCCTTTAAGTCAGACATTAAGATCAACAAACTGTATACAGTAAGTCCATGCATTTCTGTAATTGTGAGGAAGGTGCTGCATTTGACTTCACAATCATCCTGAATAAACTTCCACCTGCATGCCCCTGTTTGCTGATATTTCTGTCAAAGTCTGAATAAACAAACAGAGGTCAATTACTCTATGCCTCTTCAGTGAGTCTATAGCGCTGTTCAAACTGGATTATCCTAATTGGGGTTTGTCTGGGATCCAGACAAATCTGCAAGCTCGTGTATATTTGCTCTGGCAGAAATGCCTGCTCCCCTTTTGGACAGAGTTCTAGTAACTTGAAAACTGAAGGGCAAATCCAGACCATTTATCTAAAATGGATTGTGATTGAGAGAATGACTGTAAAGAGAGGCTCAGTTGAGGTATTCCCAAAAACCACCAGGATTGCTGCAGCTGATATGGAACACTCTGTTTAAGCCACTCTAGTGTCAGCTTTGAATAACTTATAAAGTGTATTTTCGACCAAAGTTGATTCATTGACTTAATTTCAAGCTCTTCTCAAGAAGATATATTTGTCAAAAGTCTAACATGTTTGTTCACACACCATCATGCCACGCCATCACAGCTCATCTCTGAAGGTTGCAGTATTTCCCCTTATCACTCATCACTAGGTCACATTTCTTCACCTTAGATGGTGTAGGTCTATCCAAATGCATTCAGAGGCATTGTGGTCTGGAATTTTTAAAAAAAATCACTTGTCCAGGCTCTGGACATTGGTCTGGGGATGTTACACCAAACTGGGGTGGTGGTCTGAATATGAACCACACATCCAATTCATTAAATCCTGGACCTACACAACAATGTAAGCTAACTAGAAAAAAAATCTAATGTTGTAAAGCAGTCAATCTGATAATATTAAGCCAGTTTAAACTGAAATCTTCATACTATACTATACTGTTGGGTTTTGGACGATAAATAAAAACATGGCATCTGGTAGCATTACCTCAAGGAGAAATCCGGCATGGTTTGGACCGACAACACACTGTTTTAGGGTAGCCTGCTCCAGGAGACTAAGATGTGGATGACTACAGTGCAAAACGGAAACAATACACAAAGACAAATGAGACAATATACTGGATGATTTAAAAATATTTGATTTAGAGCAATTGATGAAATTAAACAAAGCAGCCTACAGTTATAATGTTGACACAAACTTACCTGTTATAGCTGTATTTGTTGAGTTTCTCCGAGACTTCTCTGAGCCTGTCAAAAGGACAAAATGATATTGATGAAAGTAGAACCTGGTGTCCCAAAATAAGAATTCATATTGCCAAATCTTATCAGGAATTGAATCTTTACTTTTACTTTTCTAATCCTACCTCCTTTATTTGCTCTTTACAGTCTTTGTAGCAATTGAAAATTAAAAATAGGGCTAACACAACTGATAGCCAGAGAGACAGAACTTGTCAGTTTCATAACCTGCTTAGCCCACACTTTATCCTAATGTAAATAGACCTTTCACCTTAACTCTACCCCCCAATATTAACATAACTCTAATAAACAAAATTCTAAACCCAACATTAAAAGTGCCCCCCTCTAACCAAAAATAAACCAATTATCTTCAGTCCAGTGAGCTAATAGGCATAGTGTTTGAATCCAGACAGAAGAATTTAGTAAAACTTCCCGAGCTTCAAAAGGCATCAACTACAGTGTCCGCCAGGCCATGATGAGAAATGTCCTGAACACAGCAAAAAAAAAAAAAAAAAAAAAAAAAAAAAACCAACAGATATCCTATAGGACGCTCATTGATCATTTGATGTATACAATTCAGAAAGACAACCTAGTATTGATGGTGAAGTAGCAAACATTTTAATAATCTGAAGGAATAACCTGAATTTCCTCAAGCATCTGAGGGGAAACAAATCTCTCTGCCTTGCCTGTCTCCACCAAGGAAACAGTAAGGTGTAGCCAGGTTAGGCCTCCGGTCATGTGGACACCAAAGTATGAGTAGGTGTCCACCGGCTGTCTAATTATACATCATTTGACTCCTCCACCTATGCTGTCATCTTGAATGTATAGTTCTGCAAATGGTTTCATCCACATGGGGTAAATACACAGACATACAAGTACGAGGGAACCTGTTGTGTTAAATCATCATCCACATTAAAAATAAGGATGTCAACAAATGCCAGCTGGCATTTAGGGGGGAAGACCAGAAGAAAATAGTTCATGTGTTAAATTGCAATGCAGTTTCAGCTCATGTATAATATACACAGTTTACATTTTCATACCACATTTAAACCAAAAAATTATATTGTTAATTCTTGTCATGATTGCACAAAAAGAAAGACTAGGAATGAATATATGTGGCCTACTCTATGCAGGCATACAACTCAAGCAGAATTTCAATGTAGCCTAAATGTGGTGTGTCTGTTTATTATCCATTGTCAATTTATTTCTACTGCTTGATGAAACATAAACTACAAATTCTAGAAATCATATGAGATACAAATGTGGAGGGTACAAAATCTCCTAACAATACAGGAGCACATTAGAGGCCAATGGAGCAGTCCAAACACTACAGGGAGGTGAGAGAAAATTACTGACACAGCGTCCAGGTCAGTTATTCACTAACATACCCATCAAACAAATGGCATCACTCCAGCATATGCAAAAAGTCTATGTGCCTCAATGGGCAATTTTAAACGGTTTCATTAAAGAACAGAAAATATATTAAACATCTCTTAACAGAGGAGTGGTATTTTCCATGCCAATTGCTAAACTAATGTGTATAACAAAGACCCCTGTCAGGTCAAGCAAACCACCAACATTTGGTTGAGGAACTTGGACCAGATGTTCATGCCAGGCAAGTGCATTAAACAAGCCAAGCTGGACCAAGCCTTTTTACTCCAGATAGAGTAGCTTATCTGCTTTGACAACTGCAAGTTCTTCATGGGGAAGAATGAGGAGGGGGCCTCCCAGCAACACATGGTGACTGTAGCATGCAATGGCATGCATGCCTGGGGATGAAACAGCCATGACCTCTTTAAGGGACCAATGGTCCATATAACCAAGATGTCTGAATGGCTTTCTCAGTAGCCAGCATAACCAGCAGAATAAGATGCTGTCTTGCCATCCAGACCAAAGCTGGTCCCCAGAGTCAGATAACCCAGCCAGCAATAAGTGTTCAAGTACCCGGAGCCTGTATCCAGTTTTTAATCTCAAGGTCATGCTAAAAAAAATCTCAACCTCTTTGTCTTTAAGTAGAACAGCGCATTAATCAGTTCAATCTCAATGGATGATATAAATAGTTTATCATAAATCACATGTTCTGCCAAAATACAGGTGGCACGCTATTTCGTGGACCAACTACTAATGTCTCATGATGTCTTCATTTCTGAAATGTACCACACAAATCTAATTTAAGGTAGTATGATGCTTGCCAGTAACACGTCCCTTCAAACAATATGTGTATAACCGTTTAATGTGTTCACGAATTTGGTAACAGTATATGACTCCGCGACCACTGAATAATACAGTGCGATCATACACTTTTATAAGCCTTGGCTGTCCCCTCACTAAAGTAGATAACAAGATTAATGCGAATGCGTTGCTGTTAACTGCAAATGCGACCATCATTTTCGGCGATGTTAGTAGGTAAATTCTACCATGAGCCTTTCAAAAATGACCTGACATGAAAGACAGTGTAACACAAATATTTGGCTTTGTCAAGAGCGTGGTAGCGAATTAGCTTGCTAGCATTAGCAGCTAGCTATCAGTTAGCTGACGTTAGCTACTTCATTGATCATGATTATCAACGAGACGCCCACAAAACAAACACTGACACATGTCAAAAGAGTGTATCCATAATTTATGCACGAAAACTCGTATATTCTCAATTTGGTTGTGTTTTACGACCCTTATTTCCCTCTCTTTTCCCCATCCCCCAACCCGCATTGTCTATCTCAACTTTGACTGCGAGCCAATCCTACCAGAGAATCAAGGAAACAGCCTGCTATAGCCAGTTAACGGGCTAGCATCTAGCTAGCACTGGACCGACTGTTTAGGTAGTAGCAGGCTAACGAGGATTGTTCAAGATGCCGGGCCTTGTTTCAACCCCAGGGGGGTCATTTAAATAATTTAAACCCGACTGAACATGCATGACAATGTCAACATCGTTCGGTAATACAATCTCGAATACTATATACCATACCCCGCACAAAAATATCCATTTAAATTCTTCTTTTCCATGGGCCGCAACAAAATACCTGTCATTGAGCTGATCCTCAGTCCCGGGCAACGGGTGAACCACGAAGTGTATAGATGTCATGGGGTCAATCCAAAATCACACAGAGACGTGTGAAAGATGTGGAAATTGTTATTCTTTCGATTACTGTATATATGTGGATTCATAGGAATCGTTTAATGGCGAAAAACCTCGAGTTTAGATCCCAGCCTCCTCACCCACATGCCGCCATCTTAACTCTACCAAGCTTCTTCTCTGTGTGTTGATTAGTGCACATGCAACCACTCCGCTGGTTGGACCCCGAGCACAAACAGGAAATGTGTTAAATTGGACGGGATTGGCCCCAAGAAGAAAGGCAAGACTACTGTAAGCAAAATACTACACTTTCACACGGTAATGTCTTTGTTCTCACACAGTTCAGCCAATACATTCGTGTTAATTTGAATTTGTTAAAAATACCTGCAGCAATGTTCAGGTCCATTTCTGTTTCTGGCTGACATAACAAAACAAAGAAAGGGTTAAGTGTTGCTATGGTAGCCTATTTTAGAAGCGAAGGCAATTCATCAAGCTAACACAATGGGATATCAAATACTGAATTGATCGTTTAGGGTTCTCAATACTGAAGAAAAGGGAGAACAAATGCTTGTGTGTTTGTGCTAGTGTTATTGTGTTAAATTGTGCTGTTTTACCGTCATGAAGTAACTATCAGGTGAACTATAGTACACAATAATTGATGCAATAAGTATCACTACATAATAACATATCTAAATTATGTTGTTATGAAATAACTACTTTGTATTATTTAAGAAGCTTAATAAGAAAACACGATTATGATGAGTATGATGATGGCTTTTGCTGAAATACGTTTACAGTAAACACCCTTCTGATCCACCAAGACCAAATATGATGCTTCTAATTCTTAAGGGAACATTGTGGTTATACTTGGTATACTGCCAGCAATACTCAGGGAATTGGCAATTCATGTGGGACCCTCTGGGAGATTCACCAGGGACCCTTGTTAATGCTGCTAATTCTTGAACTGGAATCATATTTAAAATAACCATATCAGATCTTAGCTCTAGCAGACCATAAGTGCCATCATGCAAGGCCCCTTCCAGTGAAAGCTTTGTAATTCTTTGGACACTCTTGCTGTGTGTCCTTGATGTTAGATATTACAGAGAGGGGGGTTCAGATGAAACCATTGCAAGGTTTGTCCATGTCTTTTCACAACACAGGGTTGCACAACAAAATGTGAGAATAATACAAATTAAAGCAAAACAAACAACTTTCTTTGTATGGAGTACAGCAGGGATTAAACCGTGAAATGCGATTTCTCAAATAAACTGTTGTTGCATTTCTTTGTGTGTCTTGCACTAAATACAGAAAACAGATCTTTTTTCCTTACAATCGACCTTTACAAAAGTATCCTTACTTTGTCAGGCAAATAAAAAAGCAGAAATTGGAATGTATTTTTGAAAATTAATCAAAATACGAATTAAATATATAATGTTCTGTTGCGTTTTAACCTCCTAAAGTGAACATAATCTTTTGTCTTTTTACACCAGCAGATGGCAGGGTTTACCTTGTGAGAGTCCAATGTCCCCAGAAAGCCATACAAAAGCAGATAGTATTTCCTCCACTCCTTCTCAGATAAATGCATGCATGCTGACATACTGGATACAGTCTGTAGCTTCACACCTCTACAACCGTTTAGGATGGTCATTTTGGGAAACAACAAACATTTCTGTTTACTGACATAAGCTAAAGTTATGCCCTCAACACCTGAAACTGAGAGGTTTGTTGGCCAAGGAACAAAGACAAACGTACCTGTATTAAACCTAATGACTTATCTCTCCATTACTGTTTTATCCAACCTGGCCTTTATCTCTCTCTAAGTGAAAAGATTTTGAGCAAAGTATCAGGTATACATCAAGAATTGAGGAAGTGAAATGTCTAATCCGCTGTATTATATTTTTTAGATTTTTAGTAAACAATGTATTAGTTTGTTTCATTTATTTACACATACTTCAGTGGTATATGCATTGTTAATGTAATGAACAACTTTCTTGGGATCTGTAATGAAATTCAGTGACAGTTTAGGGTGGGCAGTACTGCAGAAATAATTATTAGGGTTGAAACAGAATATTCATTTGAACTTAGTTCCTGCTACAAGTGCAACACGTGACGCATGCAGCATGGACAAAAGTTTAAGAATTCTGCCTGTGTTTACTGAGTTAAACACAGAGGTCAGTGAAACCAGTTCCCCTGCCCTGCACAAAAAACGCTGTAGCCTCTTTTTTTTTTTTTTTTTTTTTAAAGTGGAGTCAAACAAAGCGCAGCAAATGTGCAGGGTTATTTTTAGCTAGTCGGGCACTGGGTTATCAAATGACCTCTGGTGTTGGTAAATAGGGATAGAAAGAATCAGAGCCAAGATGCTGAACTATCACCAGAGTGAGGTTAGCAGCATGTAGCTTTATGAAATGAGAAAATGGGTGAACATGGATAACAAATATATATATAATTAATTCTGCTTAATGAAGTGATTGGTGAATGTCATGACATTTAATTCAGCATGTTGACCTGATAAAGAAAGGAAGACAACCAAAGCTTAGAAATCACCCCAGATAACCTATTGAACCATCTTTCAGTCATAGATCAGTGCACCAGCACCAGCTCCTGTCAGTCATGCCACAACCAGAAGTTTAAGTTAGTCTCAGTGAGGTAACACGATCACTGTCTGGAGAGTAAGACTTTTAAATAACTCCTCTTACTGCTGGCTGTGGCATATCTTTATAGGTCCAGGGCAGGACCGACCATGAGGGGGTAACACTGCCTGTGAACACTGTCAGTCCAGGTCTCTGGCACAAACCCTGTGCTCCAGTCACAGATGCTGCACAGCTTAAAGGGCATTATCCTGGCCTGCATGGGCATGAGGAATAAAGTTAAGTAATGAGCTGTTCCTGGCTGCTGTCTTCAAGAGGGTTTACTTTTTGGAGGGAGACAGGGGAGGGAGAAGTCTGGCTCCGTAAAAGCAAAAGGGAGCAGTGAGTTCTTGTTGGCTTGGCCTCCCTTGCCATTCAACACTTCTTGAAAATTGGCTGATATTGTGCAGGAAGCCATAATGTTTGGAGCAATGCCGCCACTAGATTCTAACAAAATCCATTCATCCATTGCACAAAACCATGAGGATGTTGTAAAGTTATGCTCAAAAGAGCATGGCTAACTCCGGCCAAGAATCTGGGTCTCCATTGCATCATGCTTATAAAACTAGGGCAACCTGATTGGCCAAAGACCAGCACCAGACATGGGACACATGAAAAAATGTGCTCTTTCGTGCCATGATTACCCCCACTGCAATGTTAAGTGCTTGATAATCCAATTGAATTGCAAATAAAAGACTAAACCATGTGGACCACAACCATTATCTCAGAGGTCAGTTTAGAATTTAGTTTTTTCATAACAAAATGTAGTTGTGCATTATACAGTTTAAAGCTGCCTGATCCAATTCTAATAATAATAATAATAATAATAATAATAATAACTTTGTTTGAAGTGATGAAGCCAAAAATGAGCAACCAAACAAGT
>JAOWBC010001592.1:3585891-3600146 GCA_028566105.1 Hypoplectrus providencianus
TAATAATAATAATAATAATAATAATAATAATAACTTTGTTTGAAGTGATGAAGCCAAAAATGAGCAACCAAACAAGTCTATTTTGGATTAGATTTGTAATGCCCTGAAACAAGACCAATAGAGTTTTACATTGCTTTTTTGTCTTTTAGTAGATGTTTGCTCCTTTACAGGAAATGAGATGTGAATTTGTGTTTTTAGCTTGATCTACTGCCCCCAAGTGACCAAAGACAATGAATGAATGCAGCTTTAATTTAAGTTTTTAGTGATGTCCTTGAACATAGCCAGAGACATTTGATATTTTAATGAGAACACCAGGCACTTTTGAGTACATCAGGTAATGCCACACTACCACAGTGTTGCAGTGATTGGTTCATCCCCAGAGAAAGCCAAGCTGCAAAGATGCTGGATCTGAGATGATGACATCATCAGGTTCTTTCCTCAGACTTTAGAGAGACACCAGAGCAGCAGAAGACATTAAACAGCTGTTCTCACTGCTCCATGATGACTAACCAGTTTGCGTAAGAGTGTTTTTTTTTTTTGTTTTTTGTTTTTTTTATGATTACGGTAACATAACAAAGGAAAAGTAATCACACATTTGTGAGTCAGTTTACCACTCAAAGAATTTACATACAGGCATTTGAGGAAAATGATGCAGCTTTGTGAAGACGCACAAAAACAATAGAAAAATAGTATTTCAATGTCTTCTTCCAAGAACAACATAACAATCCATATATACCATATAATATATAACAATTGACTGCTGGAATAAGGTTTGTTGTGACAAGGAAAAGAAAGAAGTTGAGAAAAAGAAGGAATAACAATACAAAAAAAAGTGAAAAACAGTACATTAATTATCCAAAAACATATATTTCAACTGTTTTGGTGGAGTAAACAGAGGAATGAATAAAAAATAATCTCCCTGAACAATTCAATTTATATATTAATAAGGCGTGCTTGTGTACTGAATAGTGGGTTAATTGACAAAATATAATAAACTACCTAATTTCCCCTCACTCTCTTCCAGCAACACAATCCTAGATATGCTTTTGAGGAACATCCCACGGTGCCAGACTCACTCAAAGTGCTGTGTGTCTGTGTGTGTATTTCTCCATTGTGTGTCCACAGCCAGCCTTTTGTTCTGGTTCTCTGTACTGTGAAGGAAGGTCTAGACAGCTGACACTTACCTAATCCACAGGGCTGCCTGAGGCCATCTCCTGTTGGCTGACCCCTCTCACCCACAAAGGACAAGAAGCCTAATAATGGAAATAGCAATCAACTTAAAACAGATGAAAATGTGAGGGTGCTTTTGTCAAGTGGAGGTTGCGGATCCCTTATCCATTGAAACAAATGGTAAATTGTTTTCAGAGTATTAGAGTAGAGTAGAGAGTATTTTGCTTTTATGTTACACTACGTTTTGTTCCTTTTGATTTTTTTTTTATTAGTGTTCTTCAATTTGGTTGTTTTTGTGAGGAGTTTCATATCTCTGAAGGAATGGTCTAACACATGACATGATATCAAATGATGTCATCCATCACCCACAAATAAGCAGCAGCTATCTAACCTGCAGAACATATCTTTTGTATGTATTATGATACGATACTATCATATGTTGCCCCCAATAATAATGGTATCATGAGACAGACATCTACAATATCATTACATTGCAAGTCAATATATTCAAGATGTTATCCTGATTCATAGCCCACAATATTGATGGTATAATTGCACAGTGTTTCTGCAATTACTGGACAATACTCTATGATACCATCTTAATACAGTGCCCATGATAATTATGGTATCATGATCAAGCAATTTACTGATGCCTGATACTATGCTAAGCACTAATTACGATACAATCACGATATCTGTTTTAATAGAAGAAGAAAAAATAGTGTACCTCTATCTAATATTATTACAGCCAAATAAAAGAAATATTTTATAATATTTCTCTGGACAAGTTCTGGAAATTATAAGACATTTTTATTTAGTCAAACAAGCTACACACTAAAGTTGAGAAGAACAGGTGCTTTGCCTGTACTTCAAATTTAATTCATTAGATATTATAGTAACGTAGATACATTTTCGAGCAAATTATGTATCTAAACTTTATTATTTGCTAAAATATTAGATCAAATAGGAAGAAATATATTAAGAACCCACATCGTGCTCAATGATAAACACAGAGCCTCTGTTTGTAAATGTCTATCAAGTCTGATTAGTCATAGAAGGTGTGTGAGCGTGTCTGCTGGGCCTGATGAGAACTGTGAAGTGACTCATCCAAGTGTGTGTCTGTGTGTATTGGGGCTGTTGGAAGGGAGATGTCGTCGGGAATGTTTTTCACACGCCCATGCTGTTGTGTACCATGCTGCTTTCACGGAGCCGTCAGCCCCCGATCACGCACCTAGACTCCCTCCCATTGGTCGGCGCCTAACACACCTTTGCGTCCCATTGGGCGAGATGTTAAGCCAAGCCCTTCTCTTCCCCACCGGTTTTGAAACGATGAATGGGAATGCGGCGGAGGAGAAAACTGGGAAACATTCTGGTTTGAGGTATTCACACTGAGACGGAAGGACGAGTGCTCAGAGGTTTTACCGGGTTCCGGGTTAAACCGGGATCGTGAACACTTCACACAGACCCACATAAGTTGTAAGTAGATACATTTTTTTTTACAATGTCATACATTCCATCTTATTAAACGTATAATGCTTAAGTTGTATTATATAAATACACGAATTTAATGGAAAAATAGACAAAATAATATATATTATTGTACAGCTCGTGTAATTCCTTTGTTTGTTAAATGTTTAAATATTTTGTTATGCTGCCTTATTCTGAGCAGTGTCAGTATCTAGGCCACAGGTCATGCACACTAGCAGCTTCCCTACTGATGGTCAGTGAAGATGATGGTATCTACAATGTGTGTGTGGTGGTCAGGTCATGGAGGTGTGGTTTAGTGCTGTGTGACAGTTTGTGTAAGTAGCACAGTTGGTCCTTTTGTCCCTCAGGGAAGTAGGTGAAAGGGCCCCAGTGCTGAAGAGCAGCAGCTGATCATGCTCACTTCACATGATCCGTTACATATTGTGTATATGCTGATAAATTGGAAAATCATTCAGCTTTAAACATTGATTGAAGATACAGGGACATGGACTGTCATGTGTATGTCAGTTTATAAATTGCACCCAATTTGTGGTGAATTGTATCCAAGTCTTTTGGTCTATACATGTTCACTCAAAGACTCTTTATCACATATTGAACATTTATTAAATAAAAAAGATCAGTTCATACTCATATCTGCTCTCTTACAACAGTTGCAACATGGAAGTTGAGGAGCTGTGCTCAGATATCCAGAGAGAATTCCTGCCTGCTCCTTTGGGTGCAGGTGATATGGAGGCTGTGGAGGCTCTGATGTCCATGACTAAGCACTGGAAGACCAGGAGTTTCAAGCAGAGACACATCAGACCCTTGACTCCGTCCTCAGACTGCTCAGAGGATGACTCTGTCCCCTTTGGATCTTCTGTCTTACAAGTCCCTCCTTTGGTAAGTAATTTAAATGGTCAGAGAGTTGATACGTTAAGTTTTTTATTTTTTTATTTTCAAGAATAAACTTACAGTGAACATATAGTTTAGATATGCTGGGTTGCTTATGCTCTGCTGTTCAAATTTACTTTGATTTGGACCAGAAAGGTCAACTCCAATCTCTTTCAGTCACTGCAGTATAGGATAATCATCTCGGACTAATCAAAATCAATGTTCTTAATAAAAAAAATAAAAAAAAACATTTTGGAAAATTTGAAAGCAAATGGTAAGACCTAAATAAGGAAAAAGACTAAGATAACAATATACACACACAAACATTAAAAAAATACAAATGAATAATATGGACACATACAGTATGTATACTGGCTTATTGCAGACATATTGTTAACTTTTAGTACAGGCATATATTTGCACCATTAGAAACACTTCTTAAACAGATTATGTAATGCAGAGAAAAAAGCCTAAGGTGATTAATTAATTAATGTCCAAGTAGGATCCATCTGTATTTACCTTCTGTCTGAAGTGCTCAGTATCTTAAAGACCCTCTGCTTTGATTGGTCAGTGTAAACAGGTCTTGCATGTCTGAGTGAATTGATATTTTCACAGCATTTAACATAGACCTGCTTCACCTAATGTAAAAAAGAAATCTGCATCTTTACACTACATGATCTCTAAATGATGATACCTGTTAATGAAGAATTAATTTGTCAGTTTAAAATAATAAATAACCTTTCTTTTCTTTCAGTGTATGACACCACCATACAGTCCACCCACCTTTGAGGCCACCCATTCACTTGCAGCGCCAAGCTTACATCAATCCTCTGCAGGTAGAAGTCCAAGCTGGCAGCCAACAGAAGAGACTCATCTACACACACACACTGCTGCTTCTCAGCAACGGTTCCAGTGCACCAGTGTGATCCGTCACACTTCAGATGGCCTGCCCGACTCCTGTAATCTTCATCCTGTCTCCAGGGAAAATGGACATGCTCTTAATAAAAAAGACTTTAATACAGATCTAAGCTCTGAATTTGGGCTAAACAGGGGCGAGTCTGAGGGGAGAGCAGTATCACAGTCTGACTCTAATGCAGCCATGTCCCAGAAATCTGCTCCTGTGACTTTGCCAAATGTGGTTGAAGCAAGCCAGACACATATAAGTGTTTTGGGCCTGGATGATAAATCAAACACACCTCAGGCTGTCTCCTCTGTCCCTGCTGCTAGGTCTGCAGTGTCTCCTGTACCTGTGTACTGCCAGATTCTTCCTGTCTCTTCACCTTCCTCCACTGTCACAGCTCTTGATGGTCAGAAGCAACACCTCATACCTATTCCATCAGCAACCACCACTGCAGTACAACAGCAGCACAAAAAACAACAGGCACTACCCCGAACACAAGCAGCTTCTCCTGCCCAAGTCTTCCTCCTAGGGGGTCAAGTGGCAAAAGGACCTGTGATGCTACTTGTCCCTCAGCCAGCTGTCCCTACACTCTACATCCAGCCAGCACTGGCACCCCCTGGTCGCACTAAGCTAGCAGCCATCGCCCCTGCGCCTGGTCGGGCCTTGTTGGAGCAAAGACAGAACCCACTGCAGCCAAAAGTGTCCCGTGTACGCAGTCATGTTTGTCCTCATGAAGACTGCAGCAAGACCTACTTCAAGAGCTCCCACCTCAAAGCCCACATGAGAACACACACAGGTAAGAGATGAAGGACTTGAATATAGGTTTTGATACCTAAAAAGTGCATTTTAATGATGATGAAAATAAAAGTTTCATAATCCCACTGTAGGACTTAATTGAAAAAAATCTCCACTGTTTTCTTCCCAACAGGTGAGAAGCCCTTCAAATGCAAGTGGGAGAGCTGTGAGAGGCGATTTGCTCGCTCAGACGAACTGTCACGCCACCGGCGTACCCACACGGGAGAGAAAAGGTTTGGCTGTCCCATGTGTCTTAGTCGCTTCATGCGTAGCGACCACCTTGCCAAGCATGCCAGACGACACCTCGCAGAGAGGACGCCCTGCTGGACGTTAAAGGTCTCCCAGTCTGCCGACACCGCTGCTTCCACATCACTCAGGCTTCCTTCAAACAAACTTTCTTTGTGACATCCAGATGAAAGTAAGAACATTGTGAGACATTGTGAGTCTCAAATAGTGCACAGAAGAGTCCGAGTCTGATTTTTTTTATGTCACCAGCCAACTTGTGACAGAGGATCACTGCCAAATTGAAATCTATGAAGTTGCATGAAAGGTTTTTGCTGCTTTTTCTGTGCTGCTTTCAGAATGCGGTGATGACTGTTAATGTTCAACTTCAAATTACTGCATCACTGACCATTTACCCTGAAAATAATAAAGGAAGTTACTTTTCTCACAGTGCTAAACGTTTACTTTTGACATATTTGACCAAAGAATGTTGAATTTTGTTCTTTTGTGTTCTTTGTTATGAAAAGTTTGCACAATTACTTTTGTCTTGCAGGGAAAATAGAAGTCTTTATTAAAGGTCCCGTATCATACAAAATGAGATGAGATGAGTCTTTTTGTAATGTTGGCATATGTGCTTTATAAACACAATGATGGTCAAAATGCTCCAATGTAGTAATGCATGCAGCCTGTATTCAGAAACTATGACTATAAATGACCCATTAGGATGTGTGGAAAGCTGTGATGTCACAACTATACTATAGGTATAAAGTTCCACAACAGTGCTGTGAGTCATTCCCCGACTGTAATGTCAGTGTAATATGACAATTAGAGCAAGTTAACACATTATATAAACCCCCTAAATACAATGGGGTAACCAGTTTGTTTCAGTTATGTGCAATGGAAGAAAAGCTCTACTTAAAATATGAATGTTCTGTTTATGATAGTAATACACAAAGGGATTCACATTCCAGTCAATGAGGTGTTTATTATGCTTTATGTTGACAAGGACAGATACATAATTTACCAAAAGGCTAATGTCTTGCGATTCATCATGCCTTAAATACAGAATGAGAGGCAATTTCACAGATATTGTACACATTTTGCACATCTACTTGCAGTAGGGAAGTTATATTCTTTCAACAGTGCTTAAATTTGCAAAAATATTGTCAAACTAATTTAATATAAATAGTGAAAGAAATAGCAAAACAGGGATCTAGAATTCTAAATTTAGTTTTTGTCAAAAAGAACCCATCCCTTGTCAGCTGATTCATTATCCATCAACACTTCCCTAGTTCTGTCTGCAGCACATGCTGGCTTATAAACCTGTATGCTATGTCATGGCATAGCAGTTACCTGCCGGTCCTTATCTAGTCTGGAAGCAAGCAAGCTAATCAGCACGCCAGAAAAACTCTGAAACATTAGCTTCTCAACCACACCAGAGCCAAATGCACTCATCATTTCTCCAGGAGTGGATTTCATAGTGACACTAAACATTGATCACACTGGCTTTATTTATGTCATCAAACAGATGAATAAATACACCTTCATGCAAGCCTCCATTTCAAAACACTGATAAAGACAACATATAAATGTGATAATGAAATCAAGCTCTTATCACAAAGAATAAAGTATACAACCAATTGAAATCATAAATACACATCTTGTAGGAAACCACCCTACAATATCTCAGAATTGTGTTTCCATTTAAATACATCGATTCATTTAGGGACACATTTGACTTTACAAGACTGGCAACAGCAATGAGGACACAGATAATACATTTGTCAATTCATCCATTTTGTTGCACACTAATTAACATTTATTGGGTTTTCAGGGTCTGATTACTTACTTTACTGTACAGTGTGGCCATAAAGTCTCCTTACAACTTAAAAAATGTATCAACAAGTTGTTTTTTTTATCTTTTGCTTCATTTAATACACCTCTATGCTGTAGCAGAGGCGTCAGTGGTCTTTAGCTTTAGGTCAGTGATGTCTCGTTTCTTTGTTCCATACACAAAATCTTAAACAGGACCCCCCAAGAGGCTGCGTATCCTATTTTGTTTCAATTAATTATCATACACATAGCACCTTCTTGTCAGGAGTAGCCATTATATAGAGGTTTATTTACCATTTCCTCAACAGGATAGCCGAAATACAAAAATGCAACTTTGATAACCACTGAGTACATACAATAAATCAGACTAAGATATCTCATCAATTGCCTTTATTTATTTATTTTAAATTGTAGAGACTTTATGGACACCCTGTATATTGGGATTGTAAAAATCGAGTCTGGACCCAACTAGCTAACAAGCTATATCTCCACAGTCAGTTCATTTCATCCCAGTGGAATGTTGACTAGGGGAAACTAGCAGCAGAAACAGTAAAGGAAGATAAAGTCATCCTAGTTTGATGGTTGCTAAGCTGGGACAGAGAGAGCAGCCTCTGTTTGGCAGGAGTTGAGAAAATAAGGGACCAAAGAGAAGTTCTTCAGTGTGGCCTCATGAGTGCCACCAGTGTCCTGCATATCGAACCTGGATGAGAAAAAAGAACCCGAGTCATGGACAAAAGCTGCAAATGTATGGGCAGTAAATATTGTCATAGTTTATGCGCGACACTCCAAATCTTAAACTAGAGACCTACCAGTCTCTAGAGGAGATGACATAGTATACAGGGGGTGGTGCTGAGTCAGTGGCACTGCAGAGCGGCTGACCCATACTGTAGGCCCCAGCTTTGGTGAACATGAGCCAGTCTCCGATGTTAAGCTCCGGCAGCAGACACTGCTCCACTACCTGGTCCAAGTCATCTCCAGAAGGACCCCAAAGGCTGCTGCTGAACACTGGAGCATCCATGGATGTGTTCTGCTAACACACAGAGCAGATATTTAGTCATCCAACCCATAACTTCCTTCATCAACTGGACATGAGAGCTTTGTTTGCTACTTCCAATGATTTGGTTTTTGGGTTGCCAGATTTTAATGTCATAGTCAGTTAAGAGATGCCAGTGAAGCCAATGCCCTTTTCATAAAAATAATTTCTGTTGTATGTACACATCTTAACTTAACATCCACTCATGAATATTTTTTGGCTTTCACAGCTAATAGATCACAATCTCTACATTATAGTGACATTTTAAGAGGATACTGTTCAAACTGATAAAACTTTTGTGTTTATTGTGAACCACAGAGGATCTTTGAGACTCACCTTATGAACAGATGGAACTGGAATCAGTGTTTCACAGAGTTTGCTGGCAAATGAGCCATAAACTCCCTCATTCATGTAGTACTGGAACTCTGGCTCATCGTTGGGAGATGGATCATCTGTTAAAAAAGATGGTTACATTTAAGTCTTTCATCGTCTTTTAGAGTTTAATGGACTCCTTTTAATCTTTTAAAGATTATGTTTAAACTTGCTGTTTATATTTTCTCCAAACTATGCAAATGACACATTTGCACAGTTCTCTTTTAGTGGTTGAATTTACATTATGTATTTTTTACACAACAGCTGCATTAGGTTTTTACAATTATATTTGCATTCCAGGACAGTAGCATTACAGGCAGTCCTGATTTGTATGTGTATCTAGTTTGTAAGACAGTTGAGATGACCACAATGCACCATGTGTATTCAGCCTGGGAGGTACAATTTTCTGACATGCAGTCATATTAATATCAATAAATATATTAACATCATGTTTATGCAAGTAAATATAATACTACTAACCATGTGCCTCGTCCTGGCGATCACGTGCCACTACCTCCTTGGAGATGATGTTCACAGCCAGTGTGAAAGCAGAGGAGACAAAGAAGCTGCCTGGCTCAGCAATGATAGAAACTCCAGTAGAAGGAGGAAAGTATAGGTCCACCATAGACATGACAGCATTATTCACCTGCAAAAAAGATAACAGTGGAAAAAATTAAAAACAGGAAAGGGTAAGGTGTAAAGACTCAAATTTAAAATGTAACCAATGTAATCACACTGTGACACATTTATCATCCAAAGTGTTTTATACAGTTTATAATGCCTAGTGTGTTCTTTATCAGTAGCATGTAAAAGGTGGACAATATACTGACCAGTTCCAGCTGGGTCTCAGAGCCACTGAAGCCCCCTCCAATGTCAAGGATTTTCATGTTGAAGCCAATTTCCTCCTGAGGCAGACAAAGGCTTGTAAATGTGTGATTTAAAAAGCACAGAGTTGTTTTGAGCTGTGGCAAGTGTCCTAACATAATGGTGTGTGATAGCAAATGATAGTCACAGAACTAGCACCATATTTAACAATAGTTAACATCACTTACTCCCATATCAAAGACGCAACGTGCATCAGATATGGCGTGCACATACACTTGGTCATCCTCACAGGAGCTAGAAATGTGAGACCTATGTGGAGAACATTTGGAAAAGGGGGCAGTTAACAGTAATTTCTTGACATTTTCACAAGGATTTACATTGCATCCTGTGTCATGAAAGACTAAATAACTTGTTAAAAGAGAGCTAAGGTAAAAAGATCCACTTAAAGCTTTTTTATACCCAGGCAGTGCATTTCTGAAGGGCTCACCTGACCCCAACCACCTGCACGCCCAACTCCTTAGCCCTTTCCAGCAGACGCCTGCAGTCCTTCAGGGAACAGCCAAATGCCATGCTCATCTCATTATCCTGGTTAGATGCTTCTGTTGAAACCTGTAGCAGCAACCTGAATTTTAAAAAAAGATGTGAATTACTAGTGTGCTGAGAAAAATGTCATATAAAACTAGAATGAGTGAACAAACTGGTACATTAAATCTCAAAATATCTGCAGATAGTTATTCATTAAAGTGTAATCCTATGAGAGATCATATCTAGTGACTTGCACAAGCCACTAACTTTACACTGTTGAACAAGCAGCTTTTAAAGTCACATGATGACCACTCATGCTTATCAAGGACTTACTTAGCATTGGGGTGGCATCGAGAAATCTTTCGTAGCTCTGCTTCATTATCACACACCAGGAGGTCAATGCCATTCTTAGCAGCATATTTAATCTGGGAGACTTGTTTGCAAACGCCACTGTAGATTATATCTTCAGAGGGAATACCATGGCTCTGGACTAGCTCAAGCTCAAACTGAAATACGAAACAGAAAAAGAGATAGCTGCTGATTATGATTGTAAAGAGGTATAAATTACTTATTTTTTATTGGGGCACACATAAGATATACATACATTTATTTATTTATCAACCAATTCTAAAAATGAAGACTAACAACATAAAAAAAATAAAAAATAAAAAAAGAGATCTAAATAAACACCAGTGCTGTATGTTTAGTATCAGTGAATTGCTGACTGCTTTAAAAAAGTTATTTAAATAAATTAAACAGCTATATAGAATCCTTTTTAAAAACCTCAAACACTGATTCAGCATTTCATGGTAAAATATTGAATATCACTTCACATATTTTTGAAATCATGAGCAGAAACTTACAGATCCTGAAATGTCTGTGATTGGCCAACTGATAAAATGGTCAAACTCAATACAGAATCTACAACAAACCCACTGAGGTACACTGGCCACTTGGTGGTGCCTCTTTGGGGACCTGGAGTTGTGCACTATAAATCCACTGTTACACAGCACAATTTTATTATTATTTTTTGTTGAAAAACCCGAGGTGAGAGCAGTGACATAACGTTTTGTGAGAGAATACCTTGTTGGTACAAATGAATCCAGTGCCAAGGGCGGCCAGAACTTCAATAACAGCTGGACTGCTGTTGCATCTGACAGCATAGTAGGGTCGAATTTGGGCCATGTGGGTTCGCCAGCGAACATGCTGTCTGATTATAATTCCCAGGTCTGCTACAAAGAATGCATTTTTCTCTGTCTAAAAAGGAAGCATACAAACGAATGAATGAAAAATACATATTCATACACACTGCAGGCTTTGGCAAAAGTTTGTCTGCATGCCACTTTATCAAAGTAACAAACAAGCCAATGCAATAACATAACATGTGTCTGAGACAATTCTCAGTCAGAAAATAAGGTTCATACATTTGTGCTAAATGTACATATTGCAGTGAGACACCTTACCAGAGTTTGTTCATAAATGTGATTGTCGATCACGTCACACAGGGCTGTGCCTGCCTCCAGCAGACTAACAGAATACTGTGGTTCATCAGTCATTCCTTTCATCCTCTCAACAGTTTTCTTCAAATCCGCATAAAGAAAGCGGCTAGTCCAAAGTGGTCTTGCTCACACCCTCTCGAGCCCCTGGGGTCCTAGACTTGTGCAACAAACTGTACAAGAACATGAGAAAAAATTACATTGGACACAAAGTTTAAAAAGAAAAACAAATCAATCATATTTAAATAATGCATATTCATTGATGTTGTCCAACTCGTTTCTAGTTTTTTCAGGAGCTGGAACCTAAACCTTTCTGATGAGATCCCCCATCAAACAAGTTATTTTCAGGGAGCATCCAATCAGAGCACAGAGCTGGATCCATGTTACGCGACAGCTTTGTGGAGGAGGCCTATTCTTCTAAAGAGCCGCTGTGAAAACAGAGTCTGGGGCACAGAGTTCATTTACTTTACCATCAATTACTCCCAACAATCACCATTAATCCCTGAGTTGGTGAGCCGTGAAGGCTCTTTTTGATGGCATTAAACAAGGTACAATACTGGCGGCGTTGATGTCACAACTTTACTTTCAGTAATGTAGCACAATACATCAGAGAGGCACAGCAGTTTGGACTAGACCAGATGTGACACAGCCACAGTTTTGGGTGGTTAAGTAGGGGGGCCAACAATGGGCCTACAAAGCCTGCTTTATTGCTGACAACTGTGTCAATGCTATGACTCCAAAAATGGGCAGTATATTATTACTCCCCTAAATCTTGTGAAGTCTGATTCGTTGTATGTGAAATTTGATCCAAATCATGGACAGACCATCTGATACATACACATGCACTGACAAAAGAAGACAGGTAGAGCTGTCTTGCCCCTTGTATTTCATTGTGAAGCCTATGCATCTACACAAAGCTTGGGAGACAGCTCATCCCGGTAATTTCATTAAAAATCAACCAAGACTTTGTGTAACCTCTAACTAGCTTAACTATGTCACTCATTACATTTCCCTTTTGAAAGAAGTGTTTATATAAATGGGGTCATACAGTTGGTTAATTATTTTCACATTAGACTCTATAAAAAAGAAAGAAAAAATGTAGTCACCATTAGCAAATCTTAGCAAATAATCAAGTTATCATTCATCATTCAGTCATTTATTGCAACCAAATCAGAGAAAGAGGAAAAACTACTGAAGATAAATGCAGCCTGGAACACATTGGCCTCTTTTTTTTATATCAGTGCTGAAAATAGATCTGAAATGCAAAATCTAAAATAACTACAGCGTGTTTGTGATTGATCCGGGCCATGCAGCTTACATCTTTTTTTATACCCTATGACAGGAGCTTTAGTGAAATAATCTGTGTCAGTACAATGTATGAGTACAACATGATACCGAGTCTGGCAGTCAAACACACAAAACAAGAAGAAAGTTTTATATTGCAAATTTTTACAATAAAAATGAAAGACGATTCTTTTATGTTTCAATTTACACACATTTTACTTACATGGATGAGTCCTGAGATGAACTCGTCCACTATCAGCTAGGATCCCAAGGTGGCTCGGCGTTGAAGTCAAATGGCTCTCGGTATAGAGCTGCCCCTAGATCCTCTGGATAGTTGTTGTACACCTGCAAAAGTACCGATAAGGACAGGGTAAATTGAAATCTGGACAGAAAAACAACTCTGACCAAGATAGAATGTGCTTCCCAACTGACACCAATCTATCTCATCAGTTATGCAGTGTTCAATCTTTAAACTGATAGAGGAAACATTAGTCAGCACTGGAGCAGATATAATGTGCGCTGAGGGGAAATGGTAGAAGAGCATGTGGGTTTAACATTGGTATTTGTTTTTGGCTTACTTTGTATGTGACACATATTTTCGGTAATTACAGTTTGTAATGATCAAGTTGTTACCCTTTGATAGTTTGGACCATGGTCCGAAAAAAGGTTAACTGAAAGGATGCAATCGGGAGTTAATAAATGAATCGACACTGCTGCTAGCCGAAAAGCGTCACCAAGCTGCCTGCTTCCAATGTGGAACCACATTCAATTTATCTGAGATATAGTAAACTACCTAACTTGCTATCTTAACAGGTCGTTTTGCATTCTTTTATCAGGGTGGCCTAAGGTGTTAGCGTTAGCTAAGCTATCAACCAATACACGACGTTAATATAATTTCAGCAATAAAAATACTTTCAATTTTTTCTTCAGAAATAACGCAACTAACTACTGCGTCATCCTAGGCCTCTTACGGTAAGCGTGTATGGCTTGTTTACAAACAACAACTTGGTTACCCGGCAAATGTAACAACATGCTAAGTATATCATGCTAACAGCGCGGTTAGCTAGGTTTACGTTACTTACGTCTGCTGAAAACCCAACAGAGGGGACAGAACGCTTTTTCTTTTTAGGCGGAATTTTTAAAGAGTGGTGGGGTTACTAAAAGAGAAAAAGATAACTGCCATGGACGTGGTGGATTAGGTCGAGTAATTGTCGTTTAGCGTTTTGCTGATCCAAACTGGTACGGATTATTTGCCTCGACCTAGTGGTAAGCTACAGTGGAGGTCGAGCGGAGCGTGTGCGGTCAGACCAATAGACAGACAGCAGCAAGATATCCGGTTAAATTATCAAAATAAAATCTGTATAAAACAACATCTTTCGGTATTGTTGTTGTTGTTGTTGTTGTTGTTGTTGTTGTTGTTGTTGTTGTTGTTGTTGTTGTT
>JAOWBC010001592.1:3627528-3656901 GCA_028566105.1 Hypoplectrus providencianus
ACTCGCGACCCTCGGCACCAAGCACTCTTGCTGTAAGGCATGAGTGCTAACCACTGCGCCACCGTGGGGCCCTGAATGGATGCAATTAGCTTATATGACTTTTAGTTACTGTATGTCTTTGTGTTTGGAGGTAGACTCAGTGTGGGGTGTGAGTAACTTGTCTTTATGAAGCTGTGACTATAGGAGTCTTAAGTGTCACATTTAGAAATCCAGGATGTATTGTTAAGAATTCAAATGAAATGGCCCCAGATGCACTGACACTGAGCCTGGATTCCTTGCTCTAATTGTCAGAAAGGAGCAATGGATACTAAAGGATGTTTTATAGCAGCTTTAAAGGCCATTAATCTTCAGAGAGGTAATTCATTCATGCAGGTTATTTTTAAGTAAAATTCCACGCAGCTCACTTCCTGTTTACTTTCATTTTTTGTGACCTTATTCATGTGAACCCACTAATGAGTAAATATAAATGTTTTAAATCCCCACATTGTTTCTACAATCCTTTAATTCGAACCAGTTTGCGCTGATCCTGGTAATCCTCTGCTGGTTGGCTAACAGTGATTGATGGAAGGCTTTTGCATATGAGCGAGCAGATCTCAGATCTTGGTTACCATTTAATTAGCACAATTGGCTCTGGTGTTTGGTCTGCGAGAATCACATGGAGCTACATAACCAAAACGAATGAGATTCAGTCTGTAGCAGCTGGTGTCTTTGTCTGAATCCATTAAAAATTCATGGCAGACTTTAATATCCCATTGCCAGGTCCATAGACCACCAGCCTGTAGGTCACATGTGGTCTTTCCTGACCTTCATCAGTCAGACAGTGTCATCATGATCTTGGCTTTCCATCATTCTGTCATGCATGCATGGAATTCACTTTCTCATCCCTTTCTCATCAATGAATTGAAACACATTCCAAAGCTGTATTTTATTATGTGTATTGATATGGATTATTGGATTTACTGATTGGTCCAGCGACAATAATTTGATTAAGACCTTTTTTTGTCTTTTAGCAAGATTGAATTTCTTAGTTGCTTTTGAAATATGAATCTTTTACACTGTTCCTGGTTGAGTATCACTTTTAACTGAGATTCTTTAGATTCTCAAATAATGATTGGACCAAACAAGAACAAAAAAATCAACATTTTGAGAAATGCACTATTTTGCAGTGGAGTAAAATAAGCAAATGATTGGCATTCTGACACCCATCTGGTCAATATAAAGCTGAGCCAGTCTTTCCCTCCCCATCGGGTTGCTAGGAAACCAGCAGCAACTGTAGGAAGTGTTTTCCCAGCCCAGAAATAGCTAGAACATAACACAATGTAAATCAGCATCATCTAATTATTTTTTTCCTCTTTGTTTTTTGTTATGATTTAAAAATGTAAAAATGAGCTGTTAGTGATTGACCTTTAGAGGTGTTGGAAGGCAACTCCTGTCATATTTGCCTGAGCCAGGCTGGCTGTTTACCATTCTGTGCTGCGCTAAGCTAATTTCATATGTATATGTTTGTCATGCTTGATATATGCAATTTTAGCTACTTGAACGTTCCATTTTATGTAACGTTTTATGTATAGTTCAAATCCACTACAAATATTTTTACTCCACCACATCTGTCTGACAGCCTTACTTACTTTTCAGATGACACTTATGTGTCATACCCTAACTGTAATAAACACCATGTAAGAAAAGTAAGAAAACATAATGATCTTAAAGAACCTGGTGGACTGTGTCAAAGCATAACCTTTACATCTAAAGCAGGAAGAGTCAACATATATTTGAATGCAGCAATAACATAAATCCAAATACCTTTAATTGAACATAAAATATACACAATATATGCTGTGATATACTGTTACACTAAAAATCTCACTGTGTGAAGCAGTAAATGCATCTCAGCAGACCCCTGGCCAAAATAACCCAAGGGGTCCTATTACATCAATTGTAATGTTTTGCACTTGAACAAAAGCTTGATGTTACATGTCAGCATGAGGCTCAGTTGTTACATCAAATCCTGCTGGTGTTCAGTCCTCAGGTCATGCACTACAGTAGCTTTTTAAATGTGTAGTGAAATGGAGCCTTTAAATAGAGTACAAACTGACACCTGGACAGAACAGCTGAGACATGTACGTTAATGGTAGATGGATTCTGGATGAGAGGCGCTGGATGTAATATGTTGTTGTGTGTGTCAGGACTGTGGAAAAAAATAAACTGCAACTTTTATTTGGGTATCATCATGGCATATGTATTCTTGGCTGGGTTAGGGTTACCGGTTTGCTGTTTACCGGTTTATGAATAGCACAAGAGATTAAACAAAACAGGGATTAAGTATGTTCTTTTGTTTCCAAAAGGTTTGGCTCTAAACCCAATGTGTTTTATCATGAAGCCATTAGTCATCGAGGCTAATGAAAAGTTCAGGTGAGGTTATGAGGTGATTGCAGGACAACAGTGATTAAGTGGCTTCGGGAAACATTTCCTCATGCGTCACAATGATTTTTTATTTTGGCCCTCTGGCCAGCTCGCCTCCTATCCGTGACAGGAATGCTGAAATTCAAGCCAGGCTGTTTGATGTTGTTCCTGCCTGTGATGATGGCCGCTGCTGCACTTTGCAGAATCACAAATCTCCTTTGGTTGACATCTTCATCCTCTCCCCACTTTTTTTTTTCTACTTTTCCTTCTTCTTTCTTCCCTCCACCCCTTCCATCCCATCATTCTGCTCAGTCGCCTGGAAGCCTGGGAACCAGTCAGGGAGATTTTTGCGTGGAATGGAGACAAGTTTGCTTTAGTCAGTCTTTATGTCCAGATGCCTCAGTCATGGGGAAAGTTTTCATTTCCCGCTATCAGTCATAGTTTAAAGTTTATCATTTGCAAGTAATGCGCAAGAAATTACTCCATCAGACTGTTTAGTTGTGGCAGTGTTATGATCAGGGGTGGGAGAATATTGCAACACTTATCAATAGCACATCATGTTTATGTGTTATACATGTACTGCACTCTGTCCTGATGCTGGGTGAGACTAAACACCAATAGGATACAGGGACTGATGCTTTCCAAAGTGTTGCACAACTGGTCCACGTTGACCTCCTAATGCCTTTACTATCTATAAAGTTTAATTTGAGTCTGCTTCTCCTGATGGATAACGGCGTGCATTTCATGAGTCAGTGAAAAAATAAGAAGTTAAAAAAATGTCAAAGCCATCTCCTCCAGCCTTTCATATATTTCATCCACTTGAGTGAGTGTCCTCTTGCAGATCAGATACTGTGACAGCCTCTGACTGTTTTCTTGAAGTCTTAGTTTTTAGATAAGCTGCAGATATGAAACGGGAGCCTGAAAATCCACATGCTTAACTTGTAACACCATTGGCTGCTGGGCAGAGCAGAACATTCCACACATTTTCCTCTACAGAGGTTCCCAAACTTTCCAAATGGCATTAGCTTACGGCTGAAGCCCCACTTCTACAGGGTGTCTCTAAAAAATCAATGCAAATAGTATGGCAAAAAAAAAAAAAAAAAAAAGACATATTCCAAGTATGTACTTGAACTTTCATAAATGCTATAATCATCACAGTTGTATTTAAAATCAACAGTCATTCCAAAACATACAATATTATAACAAGGGGATTTAAAACATTCAAGTTTATGACATGATTTTTATGAGCTTATGACAGGCAATTAGAATATGGAAAAATTAAATTGGATATGTTATATACTGCTGTACATTGTTATTATCAAAAACAATAACACATTTTTATCTTAGCGTTTTTCTTTACCTTCCCTCCAATTTGCTGAGGCCCCCCTGATTTCACTTTGAAAATCCCTGCTCTGACTGTCTGCTGAGGAGGATTTATCACTGATAGCCTGAGGTTACCGCACGTCCCTGGAGGACTTTGTTTGCTTGTGCAGCTTTTTACTGGGTGTGTGTATGTATATGTGTGTGTATGTGTGTGCCTGCTTGCATGGTGTCATATATCAGTTAGTGTGGATTGAGTGGAGCTTAGACAAAGAGGTGGCATTCAGCCATTCCCCCCTGAGAAAACCCAGCTCCTACGCACCGATGGGGGAGGACAAGTTTCTCATGTGACCCCTCCTCCATGATTTCCATTGATCTGCTCTTGATCTTCACGCCTGCATACACACTCTCTGGTTCTGTTTCACTTGATGTCTCACCCCTCTTTGCCCTCCTTGACCTCTCTGATCCGTTCACTGACTCTCATCATCTCATTCACCTCTTTTTCCCTGTCTCTTGATACATTTCTGCCTCTGATCCTTGTGTATCTCGCTCCTCCCTGCACCCCCATTCCCCCTTCCTAACTGTTTCCTCTCTGTCAGTGTTTTATATGCTGCCCCGCTCCCTCTCAGTCTTTTCTCAGTGCTCAGGGCTGCAGAATAATCCCCTGAGTGATTTCCCACTCTTGTCTTTTGTCTTGGCTTTGGCATTGCTGCCTTTATCCACCATGACTCTCCAATTCCAGGGCAGATTGAATGCTAGAAGTGAGCATCTGCTGACTTCCAAACAGCAACCACTGGAAAGAACAAACTATTTTTTCTTTTTATATTTATCTACCTTATTTGGTAAACATTAATTCACAATACAGAACACCAGAAAGTCATGCAACAACCTAATGCAGTCATTACTTCAGTCACTATGAACAGTTTGTGGTCCTAAAGTTAGTAATTAAGTCAGAGGCTATTACTATTGTGTGGTGATACTGTTAAACTATTTCAGTAAAAGTAAATATTTTTGTGTGTTCAAGTGCAGGGGGGAACTTCAGACTTGTGATACCTTGTGACCACCAAACTCACATTTTTACATTTCCTGTAGTCCGCATTGGCTTGTTGTTTGTCTTCTGGAATTGATATTTTATCTGCAAGGGTATGATGAAATAACATTGCTGCAGATCAGCTGACCACGGCTTCCATGATGTGGTGATGATGATTTCTCTCAGAACTTGGTTTTGGAGACCAAAACAGAGCCAAAAGGAGGGGGATGTTTAAGTTTACATTTATGAGGTTGCCACAAGAAAAACTTAATGTCGTGGTATTCTTAAAAATAAATACAAAGTAGGTTGAAAACAGTTTATCATTGTAACATTTTAAGCCTATATGTCAGTGTTGCATTCACAAATTTATTGTACAGTTCCAAAGAGGCCATAACATCAGTTAGTGCAGATTTATAACAGAAGCAAAGTATCCAAAGTCCATAAAACCATCTAAATCAGTTGTGTATAAGTGTTGTGAACACTACTGGGCTTGTTCCAAGTGCTTATGTGGGTTACAAAGCAAAATCAGCCCATTGTGACAAATGTAGCCTTTGTATAAACATGCTGATCTTTAAAATAAGCCTAATGGTGGCTGTGCACTGTTGAGAAAATGCTCAGCGTAACATTCATATGTTTCAGGAATGATGTCAGATGTGCTACCTCTTTGATTCCTAAATATGATTAAAATGATAAATATTCTCTAAGCTTCACTAAAATGATTTCAAGCACTGAATGTCTCAACCTTTAATAACCATCTTCCTTTAGTAATGAAAAATTCTTTGTGGTGTATCTTTAAAGTCGAGGATGAGTCCCAGACAGTAAACAAATGGCAGATGAACTCTCACATTTACATATCTTGATACTTGGAATTCCTCCACCCTCCAAAGGCCTGACTGTGGACATGTGTGATGTGATGATAGTGTTTCCCTTCATGCGTCATTTAATCACAAGATCTACTATCAGCAGTCTGCTCCCAGCGTCATCCTGGGAAAGGCCACTGAGTGTGTATGTTTGTGTGCGTGTATGAATGGCGGAGGGAGTCAGGAGGTCACTATATTACAGCTGTTCAGCTCAGGCTAAGCTCAAATAAGAGGATCATATTGCATAACAAAGGCATAAACTCATATTTGTTTTTATTACGTGGCAGATGAGCAGCAGAACAATGTACAGGCAAAACAAACTGTGCATTCATCACATAATATTGTATTCTTTTTTTCTTCATCACCAGACACCTGTCATATAGGTGGAATTTACTTATATGTGTACAACCAATGTACATTGTAGGTTATTTATATTTTTGACGTAGTGTATAGTTCATAAATCAGAGGACGTGCAAGCATCCACATGGTTAATATTTTCAGATGCAGATACCACCTGCAGAAATGAGTATAAATATGAAAAAGTGATACAGTATGTACATAAATGAGTGCAGATCATATAAAGTAAATTTTTGTTTGTGTCCCGTTCTCTCTCAGGTGATTGAGTCTCTGGGCATCATGATCTACAAGGCTCTGGATTACGGGCTGAAGGAGAATGAGGAGAGGGAGCTCAGCCCTCCTCTGGAGCAGCTCATCGACCTCATGACCAACATGGCCGAGGCGGAGGGGGACGTCTGCCCCGACGAAGGCTACGAAGCCACAGAGGAAGAGGATGAGGCAGACGACGACCCTGACAACATCTCCAACGTCCATGGATACAGAGATATCCTCAAGGTATGTCCAGTAGCTGACTCAGTGATCGTGCCTGTCCATGGTGGATATTTATGATTTAGTTAACTAGCAAGTCATATTGATTGACTATAAAAATATAATGTCCCTTCCTGTTTTCAGGCAGATTATATTGAGCAAAGGGTATCTTGCTCACAGCCAATAAGACATTAAATTTAAAGCTGCACTTGTAAATATGTTTTATGATAGCAATCCATCCAACTCTGTTTAATAGGTAAATATCCAGAAGCAGCAGCATTCAGCAGTTTTGAGTGGAAAGTCTTTTAACCTGTCCACCATTTATTTCAATTTGTCAAAATGCCCTGTAAAGTATCAAAGTATCAAAACTTAGAATCCAAAAACCCAAATATGGAAGGTTGAGAAAATCCAACCATTAAGTGTGGTCTGGGTGTCTTCAGCAGGGCAGCTGAAAGTGTGAATACAGGAAAAAAAACGTATTTTGGAAAATATTAGCCTGAAAAGGAACATGGCTTAGTAGTCTCCTATGTGATTGAATATTAGATTATTTGTAGTATTGTATTATTATTATTGACATGTTAACTTGTTGTTTCTTGTTGTTGCTTACAGCCAGTCGAGGTGGAGTTAATTTTACTTAATTTATCTACAATGAAGTATAATATACAAATGCCTCATTGCAATCTAATCATGTTGCATGCAAAAATATTAAACTGAAATGTAGCTGGCAAATGTTTCAAATCTGTTAAATAAGAGGTATTAGCAGTTTAGTGGAGAGGAAATATGAAGTACGTTAAAAAGGAAATACAGAGAGGAACTGTTGAGGAAAAATGCTTGCGAGCAAATGAAAAATGTTAAACAGGGCTGTTGAACACGGAGATTACAATCACAGTGCAGTCTGGCTGCTGGCCTCACCCTTGCTGGGAGTCATGTATCTCTTCTGTCCAGCGGAGCAGAGTCACTGTGTCAGGCCTCACGTGGTCTCACACTGTTTACATAATGACCACATACCCATCCACACACACAAATACACACGCTCTCACAAACACTGATGCCAAGGTATCTGAACAGTGTGGCAGTCTGGCTCGCCCAGTGGCTAACGGGCTGTCGGGTCCAATTGGCGTCTCGGTATTTTTCACCCTAAGGCCAACCACTGTCTGTGCTCCCTTGGTTTACCTTTTGTCCTACTGTACAAACCCAAGCTGACAGAGAATAAACTGTCAACTGTTTTTAAATCACTGTCAGCATATTCATCTACCCTGGATACAGCTTATTTGGTATTACACACACACACGAGTGATAGGATGTGGGTAGGAAAGCTTATGGAGAGATGGCTGTCTGGTATTTTTCTATGTTTAGTGAATGATTTTGTTACTGCAAAGCAGTCTGGACAAATAGACGCCGAGAGCATGCCAAGAATTGGCCCAGGGTACCTTCTGTTCCTCTGAGAGGGACAAGGACAATGTGTGTGCGTGTGTATGTGTGTGAAAGCGTGCGTGCATGTGTGTGTGTGTGTGTATGTGCGTGTGCGGCAGCATGGCTGACCTCAGGCATCGTTGTCTTGACAACAGTGTTAAGCAGTCAGGAACAGTTGTTTACTAATGTCTCCAAAAGTCTGTTTTTTGTGTATTTTTTTGCTGAGATCCTTTAGAAAGGCTTCACAGTTTGACAGAAGAGAAGTGGAAGAGTTCAGATACTAAGAAGTGGTGGATCTGCATGTGTTTGTACCATGTCTGTCATGGGGAAACAAGTTAACTCTAAAATGTCAACATTTAATGGACAGATAACTGCTTTCATCTTCGTGAAAGTTTCCCAGCTAATCTGAGGAGAATGCTTTGACAAACCATGTAGTATTGGTTTAATAAAATACATTGTTTCTTCAGTCACATCTGTGTCATGTTTAGAATTATTTTAGCTATTTACTGAAAATGTCCCCTTCTTTATATGTCTCCCTTTGTAGCTGTGCACAGCTCACCTCCCCAGTCTGTCAGACGCCCCCAGTCACTACCAGGCAGTGTGTCGGGCTCTCTACACAGAAACCAAGGAGCTGGGTACTTTCCTGGAGAAGATCAGGAGCGCCAAAGAGGTGAGTCCTCATCCTCGACATCATCACAGCTGTGGGCTCATACACATGCAGTGAAGTTTAAGACATCAGATGTGTGTTTTAGTTACACTTAATGTAGCAAACTGAAAAAATTGGGGTAAAAAAAAATTAATGCATAAGTTATTGCCTATTTTAAAAGCAATTGAATGCAAATGCCACACCCGCTAATGAAAGGTTACAGGATTATTACTGACCTTTACATAAAGGACACAGAAGGCATCTCTTTAAAAGATTTAGCACTGTGACCTTAAATGCCCCATGCACCCCACCAGTCAACACGGGTCTGACTCTCTGTGGGTACCACTGACGGTATGGTGGAACTGCTGGTACCAATGGTGGTATATGATTGATCTTCACATGAACGGCTTCAAAACTATCAATTTTTATGATAAATAAATAATAATGATAAATATATATACTCATGCATTGCTATTATGTGAATGAGTAAACATTAATATGCATTTTTTTTATTTTCATCTTTAGGTTTTAAAGGTTCAAATGAGGAAACCATCATATCAAAAAAAGTCATATTTGACTCGCCCATTTCACTAATAAGCTCTCAGTTCAGAGAGGAAGAGCTAAATTGTAGCATGTAACAGGCATGACATAACAGAGACGCACAAAGATGTGAAGACAGCGGTCAGACAGTCGTGTTTCCTGTGTGACACAGCAGAGGCGGTCAGCTGATACGGAGAGGCATCCGTGATAATGACTGTGGATAAAGAAATGAATGGACACATCAGTGCCCGGCCCATGTCCCTCAGGCCATGATATAATAACCAATAACATTGACTCCCAGCCTTCACAAGCAGGTTATCATCATTGCTCATGGCTCATAAAGTGTAACAACAGGTGAAGGAAAGCTGAAACATGATTTAGATTGTTTATACCTAATAGAAACTCCAGTTTTTGCCAAAAAAGGCATACACAAAGAAACATTCAGCCTTTGATATCCATAACAAACAACTTCAGAATGATTAAATCCCCTACCTCCTCCCTTGCGGACTTTGTTTCTTTTTGTTTCGGACTTTCAATGCCCTAATACTTACTATAGCCACTACCTAACAATAAATGTAAATGTGGATTGCAATAAGTTGCTTGTACAAACGATCATTGGGGTTGTTTTTTTCAGGAGGACAGTTAAAAATTTTTTTACGTAAACTTTTTTTTTTTTTTAGTTGAGGATTGCAATACCTTAAATAGGAGTTTATTCCTTTTTTCCCACCTGCCTTTAAATTATCTATTGGGTCCTATTGTCATGAATGGGTCAAACTTGACAATAGTGTATAAGGTCAAATACAAGTTACCAGCAGCTGTAATTCAAACTGGCATCAGTGTACGTCACTCATGTTTTAGTGTCCTAACAGTCCAATGCAGCCACAGTGTGCTGATGACAGGCCCTGTACACACACCTCTCCAGCTGACAGGCTGAAGTGGGCCAAAGAGAGGAAGGACTGACATGTTTGTTGACCGTCATAGATGACAATATCTGGTGACATGCTGACTCTCATTCTGCCAAAAGAGTTCAGCTTCTCGTCATGCAAATGGTTACGTGTGAGACTCCTGCTGCAGTGATAGGAGGGTCTGTGAGGTAATGTCTCCAACACATACCACAAAGGATTAATGCTCCTTCAGTGTAGCATTGGAATGCTGTCTGCTATGAGTCATGTGTCCACAGTCAGGAAAGAGGCTGGCAGGTGATTTTAATGAATCTCCTCAGTGATTAGCTAGTTTTTACAGTTGAATGGGTGATAATCACTGCCTTCTACTTGATGAAAAGGCCTGACAAGTGGCTTGGGGAAAATTTATATGACTTTATAATATAATCCTATCATCACAAATACATTAGAGACTTATTTTCATTTTCCCAATTTTCGCCTTGAGGCTGTCCCTCTTATCACAAGGACCTGTCTTGTTGCTTTTGAGGGTCTCATTTATTTTATTCCTTAACTCATTCATTAAAATCCAGTGCAGGAGTCATTTTGGGCTTTGTTTCTCCTCAGGAGCATGTTGGAGCTCAGCTGTGGGTTGGAACATTTCCCGTGAGGACTGGTATGAGTGTGTGTGTGTGTGTGTGTGTGTGTGTGTGTGTGTGTGCGTGTGCGTGTGCGTTTCACCTCAGGGTTCCTTCCTGCTATGCACTACTGCTGCTGCCCTTTTAGTGTGCGTAATGCATCTGAATGAATAGAGGGGATTTGGTTGGTTGCATAACTCTCTGTTAGGAGAGAGGAGTGATTGCAGGGTGTAGAAAGCTGAGAAAGAAACGTCAACAAGAGGAAATCAATGCACTCCTTTTAAGCCTAGACATTAAGGAAGTAATGTTTTTGGTCTGGTGATCACTTTAACTTACACCACAATGACATTGACATTTATGGTTTTAATTTCATTTCCTTCAAAATTTGGATGAATTTTCACCAGCTGGGTTTTGTTCTTATTGGCAAACATAATTAGTACTTACACATCAGCATTTTAGTGCTGTCATTGCGAGCATTTGATCATTCATTATGTTTAACATATTACACCTATATATGGAAGATATATGACATACAGAACTTAAAATAACAGTGGTGATTTGTGTTTTCACTGGGCACATGAATAATAGTCTCCCAATTTCCAAAAGTCCTGCGCTATTATGATCCATCCACCAGCCCTACCACCCACCCTAAGAAGACCTTGATATATTTCATATACTCACTTTGATCATGGCTTCTACACTCAGGGTCTTCCCTTCTGCCATGGCTCCTGTTGTTATTACTACAGCCTGTAGAGGGCGCAGCCTAACAACATAAATATGGGTCATAATAAGCTGCTGTAAATGCATATTGTTTTTTTCAGGGAGCAGATTGATTTTTGGTTGGATGGGTGCTTATAAAAAACTCTGTATTTGCACATCACTACTATTGAGAAAAGCAGCCTGAGAAAAGACTATATTAGGATAGGCTTTGATTGGGCTTAATTGCACAGAAAAATGTGTGTGTGTGTTACTGCAACTGACTATGTGACTACGTATTCATGTCTGTATGGTTGCATTCAGTCTGTATGCTTGTGTTTATATGAGATTCTGCCTCAGTGGCAATGCAATGTGAATGTGAGATAGGCTACCCATACACAGGGGTGAGCTGGGTTTGCAGAAGCCCTCCCATCCCCACCTCCGAGTCAGTTTAGCAAAGCTGTGCCAACCCACATTAGATCCATGCATATCTGTCCATCACTATGAGTCTTGGCTGCCAAAGAGTTTCTTTGTTTCGCTACAAAGATGCCTCCTGCTGCTACAGATTCATAGGAAAGCAGCTGAATCAGTGGTGATTCACAGAAACAGCTCTGGCTCTTATTTGCTCATGGATGAGTGCTCCTTGTCAGCTGTTTAGAGCTAAAAACAACGAACAACTAGAGCAGAATTACTGACTAGAAAAAATATGGTTGTAGATTCAGTTGGTAAGTGCCCTGAATATTCATGTGGACTTGGTTTTGTCCACACCAGGGTCGCTGTGCTTGTTTGAATTAAAATGCTGTCGCAGTCGAGTGAAGAGAGCACTGTTAATCAAACCTTTTGAAATGGAAATATGTGGCTTTGATGTGATTGCATGACGCCCCACTCATACCAATGAGATAATGGTTTCTAAAAGCAAGTGAACTAATCTCTCTTTATGCTCTTCACTGACTGGATTAGCAGTGTTTTAATTTGATAGGCTGTTATAAGCCATTAAGCACTTCAGTGTTACCTTGTGACACCGAAGAACTGTAAACACTGTAGGCATGCAGAGCTGTGATGCGACAAAATGCATTAGGGTGTGAGTGATATTATGTAACTGCTACTCTGAGCCTGCAGTCCAGTCCAGGGACTGCCGTGTCGGCTGCTCCCCTGGCAGGATGCTTGTGAGTTGTAATTTCCCGGTGAGTTGAGGTCTTAAGTCTGGACACACACCCGTGACTATCTTATCAATCTTTTCTTTGCAGTGACGTGACAAGTACAGTCACCACAAACATTAACCAGAGACAAGATATTTCCTGTCTGCCAAGTGCTTTCAAATGACCACACTCTTTTTCATTTGGTTTCTCTTCCTCTCTCTCTCTCTCTCTCTCTCTCTCTCTCTCTCTCTCTCTCTCTCTCTCTCTCTCTCTCTCTCTCTCTATTGCACACACACACACACACACACACACACACACACACACACACACACACACACACACACACACATATTTTCATTGCCCTCAGCTGAACTTTGGAAGCACCAGCGCAGGAATGCAAGCTAGTTCTTTGTTTCCCACAGATGTGCTGCCAGTCAGGCTATCTGTGTTCGACAACACTCTAATGGCCTCATGTTGTGCAGGTTCACACAGGTGTCAGGATGGAGGAGTTTGGCTTTCTGTTGAATGCAGCTCTATGAGGCTTTATTGTAGCAGCAGAGATAGCTAAACAACAAATACCATAGGAATGATAAAAGCCTAAATTTGATTTTAAGCCATTGAGCATGGGTAAAAATGGAGCTGTAAATATGGTAGTGGTTGCTAAGACAGTCGTTATGCTAGCAAGTTCCGAATGACAATGTTTCCTCTGTTCCCTGTCATGCTAACACACACTAAAATGCACATAGACCTTGTCTGAGCCAACATTTTGAAAGAACGTTCCCATGAAACACAGCGCTTCTGATACGACACCAGAAAACCACAACTCCAGTATACTGTGCAATAAGAGAGATTCCCCTGTGACAGACAAGCTTAGTCAGCATTGTATGAGCTTTAACATTCATTTGAACTATATGTATAGTATTAGTTGTTGGAGCAGTGGTTGTGATGCTAACATGCTTGTCATAACAGTTCATTCTGTGGGAAACAGAGATGATTGTGCCAAGCATTGTTGTGGAAATATTTCTCTACTGACCATATGACTGATGAACCAACCTTTCCATCCCTAGAGCAATGCCCCTGGCATGACGACAAAAATTAATAAATGTCTATGAGTAATATTTATGTGGTGTGAAGACACACTATTAATTTGATGATGGTGACTAGTGATTCATCATGAATTATAAATTCCTTTTAGCAGTTTGTGTCAAATTGAAACTGAATGTGAGGTTGGGTAAGGTGCTTAACTTCCCAATGTCTAACACTGTCTTTCTTATTACTTCTTTCACATTCAAACTCGGTGTCTCTCTCTCTCTTTTTCCACTAGAACCTCCGTAAGATGGAGGAAGGGTCATCAGAGGAGCCTGGCAGAGACTTGCAGGAGCTACAGAACGCTGACTGGGTAGGGATTGAGACTCCTGCCCTCTGACCTTTATCCTCAGCTGATCATTTCACTTGATCAAAGTCTAACTCGACACCCCCTCTTGGTTTCATTTCAACGATTCTCCATCAGTCCATGTTATGAATGCATGTAACACTCTGAACAGGCAATGATTAAAGAACTTCTTGAGATGGATAGAACTGCTTCCCTTGATGAACCGTCCTTATTCTGTGTACACAGAGAGGTCAGAGCTCAGATCATGGCTATTGTCCAAATAAATTCATGGTCAAAAGGTCATGGTATTTTCTTCTTCCCCTTTCCCATGCTGCCCTTTGCTTCCTCCATCAGGCTCGATTCTGGGTTCAGGTGATGAGGGACCTTCGTGAAGGAGTAAAGCTGAAGAAGGTGCAGGAGCGTCAGTACAACCCTCTGCCCATCGAGTACCAGCTCACCCCTTATGAGATGCTCATGGACGACATCAGGTCCAAACGCTACAAACTGCGCAAGGTCATGGTTAGTGTTGAAAGAAATTAGTGCCAAGTACATGAGCCTGGCTTGCTGCACTTTTGCTATTGCTTGTAAAAGACTTGCAATTCTGTTGCATAATAACTGTAGTGTGTATAGTTGCTGAATACCAGTGTAGTGTACATTTGAATTTATGAATAATTACAGATCTTTTGTTTTGACAATTTTAGGCTGCAGTATTTAACTTCAAGTGGTTGGACAAGTTGCCTCTCAGAAAGTCCTGTCATAAGCACTAAGTCCTTTTTTGTCTTAATGTTTGTTTGCACCTTTTTCCTCATTTTTCCCCTGGTCCTTCAATTTGTTTGTTAGATAAACGGAGACATCCCACCCAGGTTAAAGAAGAGCGCTCATGAAGTCATCCTGGAGTTCATCAGATCCAGACCACCTCTTAACCCTGTAAGCAGAACCACAAAAGAGTATGGACATGTATCACAACACATCCATGTGCAGGTTGTGAAAACAGACCAACCAATTAACACTCGGCAAAAACAGGCAAAAAAAAAATTAGGCTAGCCTTAGCAAAGTAAGTCATATCTAATTGTGAACTCTTCTTTTTTTGTGAATTATTTGTCTTTTGTTTTTGTGAATTATTGGTCGGAAAGTCTGGAATAATTGTTAGCAATCTCACAAAAAAAGAATTTGCTGTCGTATATTAAATTGAAGTAGGTGACACTATTTCTATAGCAACCTCTATTAAATTAAATCATATCAAAGACATTTTGTATCAAAATATATTATATTTAAAAAGCAATTCCAGCCTCGGTAAAACATGAATATTTCACTTTCTAATTCAAGTTTCACTGCACTGTGATCTTAGTAAAACTGCTGTGTTCATCATTTCTCCGTTGACATAAATCTTACTGAGGCCTAGCAGGCGCTGTTTCAGCAAGGCGCTCAACTCCAGGTAATGCTGTGAACAATCAGTCAGGAGCTGGGGAGACAGTGATGACAATGCCTGCTCAATCTTACTGTCTGCCGTACTTGTTTGTGTCACTCGTACTCATCTACTTATTTAACCCATGCTCGACCCATGCTAGGTGTCAGCTCGTAAGCTGAAGCCTCAGACTCAGCCTCCTCCGACATTGCATGAACGAATCCTGGAAGAAATCAAAGCTGAGAGGAAACTTCGGCCGGTGTCGCCTGGTGAGATCCGCAGGGGGATGCTGGGTAAGGAAGCTCTCTTCGTCCCACCATTTGTCGTACACAGACATGCACACTCTCATACACATGAAAACATACTTTCGGAAGCTGAAGTATGGAGCTGATGTTTGCACCTGCTGGGACACAATCAGATGAGAAATGTGTATAGCTTCATGTTTCAGTTCCTTTTACACTTTACTACACTATTATTTCTGCCTCTTCTTTTTTGCTGCTGTAAATAATGCTGCCTAACTTTTCATATTTCTGTTGCAACTAATGCCTTTTATTTTTTTTATTTGACTACCCTGTTTGCAATATAGTGGACTTTAAAAAAATGCTAAGTGTCTGCAATTCCTTTAAAACTAACAATGCTAAAAAAAAAAATGCTGTTTCTGAATGTTGGTAATCTCTAACCATTGGCTGTAGCTTACATTAAATCCTATTTTTCTCCCATCAGGGAATTGGTTTTACGACAGTGATCTAAAACTAGATGATAAGTGTGCTATACCCCTGCATGTCTTGCTAAGTACAAACAGAATATATTGTTAAATGTATACAGTAAGTCTTGCCTTAATCTACCTCCTATACTAATCACAAGCATTAACTCTCCGATGCCATGACTATTTGTCTTTGCAGCGATTCGGCCACTTAGCATGTCTTTCAGTTTTGATGCGTCAGGTAAAGTGTACCTCGCTGCTTATCTTTCTGTTTCCCTCCTTGTGGTGGCTGCTCATCTGCTTTCCCAGCCTGCAGACACTGCACACACATCACACATTGTGTATCAGCACACTGCACACACATTTCATGTCATGCTTCAATGGTTGGTGATGGTTGGCTGTGGTCTGTGGAGGTGAAACATGGTGATGTGGGACACTGGTCAGCAGGAAGACACTGATAAGAGGCACAGTGACTGGTGGAGTGGCCACACTGGATTTTTAATTACAGCACAAAAATACAGTAGAGCTATAGTTATAGAAGATTTTCAAGAATATTTAATATTACTTGTTTGGCTACCTTTAGCATCTAGGCATTCATTTTTGATTAAGTAAAATATGAAATTACTTAAACAAACAAACAAAAAAAACAAATAAATCCGAATTTAGATAAATTTTAAATGCTTATTAGAGTGTCTAGTTTCCCAACCAGCTGCACTCAGGTTAAACTGCAGTTGGCTCTGCGATTAAAAAAAACATTGCATAATAATATTTAAAATGACTGACAGTGTTTATCATTTTTATTTTCACAGTCACTATAACTCTCCAGATTCTAGAGGCAGTTTCCCACCAACCTTTCATTGTGATTTTGCAACCACATAGCATGTGAGCACAGAAATGGAGATAAACTGGGAAAAGTGAGGACTGAAACATGCTGAAACATCCAGCTGATGCCTCTCTGAGCGGTAGTGGAATGGGGCAAAACTTTACTGAACCTACTGGAAAATTAAAGCTACAGCTATCTGTATTCTATTAAAGTTACAACTTAAAAGTAGTATGAATAGTATCTGAATACAGTTACTGTCATTAAAAACAGACTACTTGCAGGGATTACTTAATAACCTGCACCAAAGAGGTTATGCTTTTGGTCTCTTTGGTGTGTTTTTAAGCAGGATAACAGAAATAGTACTGTTCCAATTTGTATGAAACTTGGTGGAAGGTTGAAACATGAGCCAGTAACTCCAAGGGTGTAAACATAGGGAGGACACGGAAATTGTTTTTTTTTTCTTTTGCTGCCATTGTGATATAGGTCATGGGCTTTGCAAAAGTATTTTTCTCTGAGTGTCCTTGTAATTTTTTGTGCTCCAAGTCATATGGCCAGAAATATGACAAATGAGATCAGCAAAACTGTTTTGAAGTATTCCAAAATGTAACATTTAGAACATATTACATAATTTGAGTAATCTAATGGAATATATAACCAATGACATTTTAGGGCTGGTATTCAGTAATATGTAATGAAATAAAAGTAAAGTTACCCTACTAATACGATTCTCAAAACATTGAGACCTTATACAAAAATGTAATAAAAACAGAATTCAATGATTTGCAAATCCATCGGACCTTAATTCAATTACATACAGTTTAAACTGAAACTTTTAAAAAATATTTTCTCTCACTCTGAATGTGATGCATCCTTTTCTATTTTTGTTTTTATCTTTCTCCCCTCATATTTATTGTACTCGCAGTGAGAGCAAGCTTCATTACAAACACATTGTCACTGCATGCTGTTTTTGACATGAGAGGGAATCCTAACTTCCCATTAACATCTGGCTGTCCTAAAGCGACAGATTAAACCCAGCTGCCTGATTGGAACAGATCACATCCTCACAGACTGACTGGGACATTTAAAGGGCTTTACAGCTCTTGGTGTTACTGAATCAACAACTAGTGACGTTTTAAATGATGCAGCAATATCCAGCGTGAGTTTACCCTCAATGACATTGATTCTTCTTGTGTTTGTTTTTTAACTGCTGTTTACATCATGCTTATATGTAGCTCTGAAGGAAAAGTGGTACAGTGACGATGCAAATCTTTCTTTGGAGGACATGGAGGGTGTTATTATCAATGTTTGAACTGTCTTCTATGTACAGTTTATTTCTGTCTTATCTACAGCTTGTGTCAAATAGAAGGACAGGATCATATAACTCCTGAAAAATAGTCCCGTCTGCTAATGTGCATCCCTAAACACCCAGGAAAAGCGCCATCTTGCTAAATATATCATCAGTTAAATATACTATCCTAATATGAATCTTAAGGAGTATGCAGCTAGCCATCTAATCAAAGACTGAAAAGGAAGAGCTGATAGAGTCACTGCCACCTCTTTGTCTCCAAAAATCATCAGCACCATACAAAAGAGCCTTTGATGCACTCTGTGACTTTGCGGAATTGAATCAGGGTGCTGTCTCATGCTTTGCACAGCAGTGGACAGCAGTGATCTCTCAGCAGTGGCATGTGTTGAGCATTAAATGCATATCACCAACTTAATGAGACAGTTTGGATAAATACTGCTGAGACAGGCAGATCTGAATACACCTCCCCTCCAACTGCAGCCAGTGTCCCTCATCACAGCTCAGGCTTTATCACCTCCTGCATACTCATTCATGCTGTCCGATAATGTGTGTGTGTACGAACTTCCCTCTGCTATGGATCTTATATGGAGTGAGCAGTTTGATTTTCACTCTGCTCTGTATTTTATGGGCTAATGGTCCCCCCTGGCACTTTAATAAACATGATTAAGCTTTTAATCTGCAACAAGAAAATACTGTTCCAAGAAGAAATACATCTTAACATATAACTGGGCTGTTAATGTGTCAAGCACTTCTGGGTTAAGTTTGTTGGTGGCAAACAGGAGATGGTGAGTCCAACTGGGATGTTTAGAATACATTAACAAGTTAAGGAATAGCCTGATATTTTTAGAAAATGTGCTTAATTTCCTCCTTCATTTAAAATGCTTATTTACCACTCTCATGTCTGCGAAATAAATATGAAAAGCCAAAAAGCGTTTAGCTTAGCTTAGCTTAGCCTGAAGTAGAAGCAGGGAAAACCTAACCCTTCTCTGTTCAAAGACAACAGAACTAAGAGAAATACTAGCTTGTAGTTTTTTTCAGTTAGACCTTTTTTAGGGAACTTTCCTTGGCAATCAGCAGTGCAATAATTCTTCAGAGACTAAACTAATGTATTGCACCAGGGAAATGCTCACAACTTTCAACTTTCCATTACCAAACAATATACAGCAACAGTTAGCTGTAAATGTGCTGGCTGGTAATGTCCCTGTTTCCAGTGTGCTAAGCTAAATAAGGACCTCCCAGCTAGCTTCATACTTGATGCAAAGACATGAGAGATAACGATTTGCTCATCTTATTTTTGAAAAAAAAAAAAAAAAAGGATATTTCCTCAAATCTTGTACTACTCCTTTAAAGACACAATTATGGGAATATTTACTTTAACCAACCCTAAATGTTTGATTTTTATGTATATTTTTAGGATCAGAGAGCAATAATCATACAGGAAAAGGTGATAGAGAGGCCAATTTCACCATCAACAGTAACCTGAAGCTTTAAATAAAGTTGTGTGGGTGAGCACATAACACATATACTCTGCACCTCAAAGATCACACTTTAAAGCTATATTTGTTCATGCAAGGTTTTATTGAAAACAACACAGTGTTAGTTGAGGTACAAAAATGTCGAAACCAGATTGAGAGAGTATGGGCCCATTACAGAAGTAGATAGCCATATTAAATGACACAATTCTGTTATAATTACATGTATCATGATAGAATATAATGACCTAACATCACAAACATGACTGAATATGTTTATAGCTATCCTAATGAGGAGGGTGTCCCATTTTAGGTTTTGGCAAAACTCGCAGTATGCCACAGGATTTGTTCCGTGCTGGATTAGGTAAAGTATGAGCACTGCTGTGATTTAAGGCCTTGTTCGCCCATAACCTAATGGCCTTGTCTGTCTGCCTCCCTGGCTGTAAACTAATATATCTCCTCTAATTAAATATTTGACTACTTAAGGCTGGCCAAGACACAGACAGAGTGGACGATGATGGCTAATCATGGCTGGTTTGTTTGTGTCAGGTGAAGTCCAGAGGCTGCATAAGTGGTCTCATAGGTTGTAGAATGGATAGTTGTAATCCAGCAGCAGAAACAGAGCTCCGGTTGAGACAGTGAGCTCATGTGGATGCTTTTCCCAGAACCGAATGGAGAAACTGAGAAAAGAGAGAGGTTTCAGGGCCTGCATAGATCCTATCAGCTGAGGCTCTTTATCTGTCTTTTGCAGCACTCCTTGTCTCCTTTTCTCACATCCCTCCCTCCCTCCCTCCCTCCCTCCAAATCCTCTTTTCAGGTTGATGTTGTTGCCCCTACCATTGTGCACTCCTAGAGCTAGCGTTAGGCAGCTTGTTAGGTGGTTGGTTGTCTTCATTTTTATTTTCTATCTCCGGACCTAACAACTCCTCTCTCAGTGCAAAATGACCCTTTGCCGCTTGATTTCAAGGATCTAGTTCCCCTGAAAATAAGAACGAGTCATCCATGCTACGTGTGTAACACCAGCCTGCTCCTGCTCCCCTGACCAACTTAACTCACCCCCCAAGATTTCTAACTGTGGGATGGATCTCAAACTTCAGTCCTCTGTATAGGATTCTTTGCATCACCTTATCCTCCTATTAAACATTGTGTTCTGAACAACCTGTTTCCCCTTTTTGAAACAGTCACAAAAGAATAACATTGGATGCAAGGAATCACAAGACTGTTTTTGAGATTCATGTCATGTTGCCTTCCTTTGTCTGACTGCATCTCTCCTGTGTGTGGGTCTGTGCAGATGAGTTTAGTCCCTACATGGGCAGGAGGACGTCCAGTACTTTGTCTCTGACCAATGGATCAGCATCTTCCAGGGTGGAACCCTCCGGATCTCAGTCTGTACCTCAGAGGAAGAGGCTCCTGAAGGCTCCAAGCCTCGCTGAACTCGACAGCTCTGACTCTGATGTCAGTATGGGTTTATGTGTCTGGATTGGATTTTAGAAATTACATCTGACATGCAGAAAAAATTGTGATGAAGTGTTTGTATATATTCCATACATACAGGATGAGATCTTTGGGCGCAAATCAGCCAGCAGCTCCAGCGTGGCTACTTCTATGATGGATGATACATCCCCAGAGTGTGCCATGGGGAAGAAAAGTGAGTCAGGAATTATTTTATACATCCCTGTTCCAGCTCAGTCGCCATCTCAGCTAAACCATACACTGACAGAGATTGATGAGTTTTAATCTTTAAGCCTAGACAGCTATGCAGAGGTTTTCCTTTTGTTTTCCTGCTTGTAATCAGATGTTCCTCCTCCTTTCCTCCTCTCCTTCCTCTCTGAAAACCAGCTCCACCTATGTTCCTGCCCATCTCTTCTACACCCCAGCCAGAGAGGCGTCAGACCCCACAGAGGAGACACTCCATAGAGAAAGAAACCCCCACCAATGTCCGACTGTTTCAGCCACCCTCCAAGCAGAACTCCAAGTCTCTGGTGAGTCAGACATCAATTTACATACTGTATATAAAGGTCACGGTTTAAGATTTTCATCAAGGGATCATATATCTATAGATTCAAAAATAATAATAATAATAATTTTCGCTTTCAGTAAAATGTATCTTTAACAATTACAATCAAATTAGAAATTTCAGAATGTGCAAAGAGAATGCAACTATGAATGTACAAATGCGTTATTAAAGATTAATGACAGTGATTGGATAGTCAAAAGGCAACCAGAACGATAAAAGATAAAATGTTCTAAGACCCTGTCTTTAGCTAGCTAGTGTTGTACCACAGCAGCACACCAGGTTTGTGTGTGTATGGGGTGTTAATGGAGGGAGACAATGGAAGAATGGCATGAAACAAAAAAAATGAAGATGTGTTGGGTTATTTACACAATACCATCGATATACAATCACTGGCCATTTTAATAGGTGATGTGTGTACATAATAAAGTGGTGATGGGTGTGATCTTCTGTTGCTGCTCTGATCATTCTCCTCTGACCTCTGGCATCAATAAGGCATCAAGGCTCAGTGGTTATTTTCTCTTTTTCAGAACATTCTCTGTAAACCCTTGAGATGGTTGTGTGTGAAAATCCCAGTAGATTTGTGAAATACTGAAAGAGTAATAACCATGCCGCATTCATTGTTATTAAACCACATTTCTCCCCAATTCTGATTCTCAGCTTGAACTCAGCAGGTCGTCCTCACCATGTCAACATGCCTAAATGTAGCTGCTTTGATTGGCTGATTAGATATTGGTGTTAACAAACAATTGAACAGATGTAAATAATAAAGTTTCTGGTGAGTGTATGTGTGTAATATTAATATGAGATACATTTTATACTTACTGGATGAACTGAGATCTGAATAGAAATGTAGGTATTTGAACATGCTGTAGTAGGTAATGAACAACAAAAAGGTAATAGCAGGGATACTCTCTAAGGACAAGTCAGCCTCGGCCACAGATCCAGTACAATAACATAATAATTAAATATAAAGATTTAGAAATGAAAAAAATATGCAGGTCAGTGACTATCAGAGTCTTTACAAAGAAGCAAAGCAGGGACTGGAGCTGAACACTTACTGTCATCTCTTGTCCTATAATTCATGCAGCCTGGGTTTCTTCCCTCTATTTTCTTCTATCACAAAACGTACTGTATATGCTCACTTTATCTCCCGGTGTGACTTCATCAAACTGCAGGAACCATCTCTCGTTCAGGCTTCATATGGTCCCTGGACCCCCCTTCACCTCCGCCCTTCCCCCTCCACTCTCCACCCTTTGCAGAGCTTCCACCCTATCGAGGCATTTGTGTTGGGGTTGATGAAGGCAGTTTTTGCTCTGTGCAGGGCCATTTACATCAAAGGACGAGAGTCAGCCAAGGTTTGCCAGTCTCCCTCGGCTCATCCTGGCATAATAACTGTAGCTGCCCATCCTCTCCTCATGCTTCCTGCTCCACTAGAACTCATTCTCCTATATTAGAGCAGGCTGCTGCCATTTAGGACAAGCTGCTTTGAATATGAGGTGTGATATCGTACCTAGTGAACAGTTTCATTTTTTAATAACCATTCACTCCACTGCTTTAGATGACATTTTAACACTCAAACACAAGTAGTTAGCTTCAGCTAATATCAACTTAAAGCTACACTAGTTTTAAACAAATGTGTTTTTCTTTGCTGGTGGTTGGATCCATTTACAATCACATATATTTGTTACCTCTGCATTTTTATTTATTTGTGTGACTAAAGGTACAAGAGAGAGATATTTTTCCTTCATTTCTAAAGATATAAAACAAGATTTTGTCTGTTGCTTCTGGCTCAGCTGCAGAGCATCATGCTGTAGCTGCAGGAGCTGTAAGTTCAACAGGAATTGCAGTGCAATTATTGTTGCTACATCAGTCACAGTGACTCATGACTGTTAAAGAGGCTTTCAGTGCCATGAACAGCAGATAGACATATTATTAACATTTATGCATTTTTCAGCCCAACATAAATGAACCAGCTCAGAACAAAACATAAAAACACAACAATGGTAAGATGACAGATAGTTGTTTCTGTGTTCTCTATGGACAAATCTTACCAACAGACCACTCTACTGTAAAAAAGAGTGACTACAGTGCCAGCACCTAAACGCCTCCTGTTAATAACTACCCTGTGAAAGACTATTTAAATAATTAAAATAAATTTCACTTTAGTTGCAACATAAATGTGATGAAAACATTGATGTATCACTAATAAGCCTGAGTAAACTAATGTATAGGCTAAATCATTATTATAACAAAGGGTGGTTGTGAGGAAGAGTTCAGTTTGTGAGGAGCTCTGCTGCCTTGGACTGCTGCTGCCATCATGTCCTCCCATCATTCTAATTTAAGCATCATGAACCCTCTCAGAGTCTGCCTTTTTCTCCAGTGAACAAAGAGAACATTTTTATGACCCACATTTAGCCGGACACACACAAGCTGCTCTGTTAAGTGCAGAGGGATGGCTGCACTGAATGACAGCTGTGGGTTGGATCTGCAGTAGCCAGGGTCACTGACTGTTCTGTGTGTGTGTGTGTGTGTGTGTGTGTGTGTGTGTGTGTGTGTGTGTGTGTGTGTGTGTTGTTATAGGAGGAGTTCTGTTTCCCTGTGGAGTGCCTGTCGCTGACAGTGGAGGAGGTGATGCACATCAGACAGGTGCTGGTTAAGGCAGAGCTGGAGAAGTTCCAGCAGTATAAAGAGATCTACAACGCTATGAAGAAGGGAAAGGTACTGCATTTGTAGCAGTTGTAACACTATATATGAATATATTGGCCTGTTATGTTGTTGTTGTAATGTAGTAATGTAAGGTTTTTCTCCCCAGGACACCTTTTGTCAAGCACTTGGTGTTTGAGTAGATTTATTCTAACGTTGTTTTTCATCTATTTATCCATTGCAGCTTTGCTTCTGTTGTCGAACCAAAAGGTTTTCCTTTTTCACCTGGTCCTACATCTGCCAGTTCTGCAAAAAGTAAAACATCTTTCACTTTCATGTTTATCTTTTGCATTTTAAAAGAAAGCTATTGAGAGGAAAGTCTGTCTGTCTGCATCAGTCACTTCCTCTGTTTGCTCTTTTTTCTCCTCGCAGGCCTGTGTGTTCACAGTGCTGCAAAAAGGTAAGCTAGTTGAAGGCTGCCCATCAGCAGCATACAGTCTTATACCCATTTGTTGTGATCTGTCAGCTGACAGCTGGACTTCATGATAAGGGCACATACCCTTGCCCAAATTGTGTATCTTGTAGATCAGTAAAAACATTATTTTAGTCCTGTCGTTCACACTCTTGAAAATAAATTTTGATAATATGAGGATATATTTTATATCATTAAAATGTTTAAAGAAAAACTGGCACCCAAAAAACTGACATTTGAACACCTAATCTCTGGGATGTTGTTGAGGACATGTTCTTTTTTATGAAAACAAATGTAGGTCTTTCACTTTTAGCATTATTACTTCCTTCCTACTTATACTTCCTGTTAACATTGTTGTGTTCGCTCACTAACAGATGCGGCTGCCATCCAAGCCTTATTCCAGCTTGCCCATCTACTCCATTGGCTCGACCAACACTCTCCCCAGGGAGAGGCTACATGCCATGGCTGCTGTGGGACAGGGACTCTCTGTAGCTGGAGGGCCGGGGCCCTCATCAGCAGGAAGGGCAACCCACGCTCCCACAGACACGAAAGTAGGAACAACAGGAGGATCCAAAGGAGCTGTAAAAGGAGCAGCAGCCTCTGCTGCTAAATCAGAGAAGTCCTCTGGTAGCCCACAGCGCCATGGTCTTCAAAAGACAATGTCCAAGTAAGAGCTAGGAGGACAATTTATCATTCTGTCAGTCGGGCCTGTTATGTCCTAATGTAATACTAATAATCCTGTAGAGACACTGTGTGATGTTAGTTCAGTGGCCCCCAAGATCCAAACACATCCTTCAAAGAAGAGTTTCAGAAATGCTACAAATGATAGAATGTACACAGAACTTAAAAACAAATACAATCAAAACAAACAAACAAACAAACAAACAAAAAAAAAAAAAGAAAATACTATAAACACCACACAATCATAGTAGTTTCTGCTGCTATTCTGTATACAGTGTGTATCTCTACTGTCATGGGGACATCTAGTGGCTGAAAAGGACCATGACCAGAGCTGTTTTGATGAACTTTAATGTGAAAGCATAATTCTCTTTTTACTCAGGTAGAGGTGCTTATTTAAAAAGTGTCATGTACGACTGTCTCAAGCTATAGTCTTTTCTGGGGCTCCACTGTATAAGACTCAGTATTGAAGCTATAATACAAAATAAAAATTGTAAAAAAAACAACAACAACAACAACAATATTGTTGTTGACAATACTACGTGTTGTTCATACCAAACTGTCTTCCTGTCACATGCAGGTTTTCGAAGCATGGCTCTTTAAAGTCTCATGAAGAACTGGAGCTACCGTCGGAGCTGACTGAGGACTGGGCTACCATGGAGGTGTGTGTGGACTGTAAGAAGTTCATCTCCGACATTATCGCCTCCAGCAAGCACAGTCTGTCACTGGCCACCAAGAGAGCGCGCCTAAAACGCAAGACCCAGTCCTTCTACTTGTCCTCCCCGAAAGGAAGGGAGGAGTACCGGCCCTCTGAACGAACAATCAAGGAGATCTAAACTCTTCATCTCTCTTTCTCTGGCTGCTTCCAGCTCCTATGGCACAATTATAAAGACTCTACACTAGATATGATCTTACTGTACATGTATTCTTCAGTCAGATAAAGTGGTCAGAAAGGCGGATATAAACCTCAGTGGTGGACAGTGTGGTGTTTGTTGCTGTGTCCTGATCATCTTGTACAGCTCCCTCAGAACAGCATACTATAGATCTGCCAAGTCTTTTTTTTTTTTTTTTTTTTTTTTTTTTTACCATATCATAGATGATCCTTTAATATCTAGCCACAGACTTTTGGGACTGTTGTGCCGACAAGTGTGCTGAAATAGAAATACTTCCCTCCCTTTGATGGCACAACAGCGTGGTCTAAACCAACTCACATCTAATAAGCACAAGACAGAAGATAGACTGATGTGTGTGTGTGACTTCCTCAGGCACTGGCACTGCAGAAGACACGAGGCCTGCAGAGAGTTCATATTGTAACTGAGAGTGACACTCATGGAAAATAAAACTGTACATTTTGTATGGGTTCTAATTTAGTTTTTTACATGTGTGTACAGTAAATGATTGTTCGATGAAGTCACCCATTTGTTTCTAATTTTAATTTTACTGATTATGCCCAGTAAGACTTTCCCTACTTTCTTCCTTTTTAAGCATACTTGAAAGCATGCTTGCATTTTTTTTCTTGAGAGATCATCAGTTTCTGCATCACATTGAAAAAACAATCTGTTTTCAGGTAGATTTAGTGCCAAATAATATCCTCATAGTTTCATCACCAAAAGGATTTCCTCTAATGTATGTTTACAGTGATCCTGCAGCAAAATGATTAAGCAAACAGGGCCAAGCCAGACTTATGAAACCTGCTGAAAATGTGCAAAATGTCTCAGGCTGTATATGTAAAATAATTATTAACACACACACACCTGATGAGCTTTATCAGGACAGTGTTGGTAAGATTTGATCAGATCTGAATGACAGTGGCCTCACACTGCATTTGTTTTAGAACTGCACTTACGTAAAATAAGTGAACTTGAGACCATTTACAAAAAGAAGGTAAATTTAAGTTAAGATATGGTTCCCATTGAATGCTACATGGGTCAAGCTAAAACTGCATTTCTCATGATTCAGACTCCAAAGCCCCAGTTGGTAGCAGAGGTTTCCTGCTATAAATTGGACTGATTTTCAAGATCAATTCAAAATATCCCAGATGAAATCATCAGGGGAGCCACAGAGGATTCAATGCTACAACTGCTTTCACAAGCTCAGTACTACTCCCTATGAACTAATCCTGAGGTGTCAAAACTGTGAAATACTTACCAAACTGTCAATGCAAACATTGCTAAGTCTTGATCGGTACAAAGAAGTGCATGACATATCTTCAATAAGAAAAAAAAACAAAAACAGAAATCTCACCTTTAAAAAACAAGCTAAACTTCTTTCTTTGACAGTAAAATGTTTTTATGCTGGACCCCATCACTGATAGTAAGAAGCACATAAAAAAGTTTGAAATACATTTCTTACCCACACAGTCAACCTGTATTTTAATTTTTAACCTACTTTAATCACTCAGATGATCAGAGAAGCATGGATGGAAACATTATTACCTGCAGTAACGTGTATGATTTTTCAGTCTTGCCTTTTAATAACTTACATGAAATATCTGCATATTTTGCATTTGCATTAAATGAACATTTGTGTTGATAAATGTATAGTATATATTAACTCATCTACTTTTCTTTACATTAAGGTCCTGACCCTTATAATTCATGTGTAAGGATTAGTCACAATAAAACACCTCATGTTTATGTTTTTGTACAGATGCACAGTTTATGAATTTAGCTCACTGCACAGGCAGCAAAAAATGACACTTTCATTCTGTGCACCACACACTGTAAGTCTTAATATAATGCCTTTATGATTTCCTTTCATCATTCAGAGTCTCACTGGGGAAGAAATACCTCACTTGTGGCCTGGGTGTTTATTTTGTTCTTCATCACATTCCTCATCTTCTTCCTTAAGATATTTCTGCCTTAAGAATTGCCTTTTATGATCACGCTCATATGTTGAACAGTCATCTACTGTAACTGTACATACTTTGTTTCTAATGGTTTGTTTGTAGATCAGGTGTGTTGCCTCGCTGATATCCTGACAGTGAGACTGTTGTAGATCTGTGTCTCTGAGAGGGGAACTATTCCAGTACAGTGTGTTTAGTGGTGGAGTGAGAAGTCCACAGAAGAAACCTCACAGCGTGACAGCATCATGCATGTACTACGGTGTAGCTTGTACCCTCAGTCTGTATTACCTTTAAGATGTTACTCCCTGCAGAGAGTGCAACAAATGATGACTACAACAATAAACTATAATGCAATACCTGATGTGAAAACATGTTTTGTCTTCTTGAAATGGTTCCTGTTGTCCCTTAAGGCAGGTCAGCTCTTCTATTACAGCTGGATTCAAAATATCATAAGCAGTTTACGGAACGTTGGCCATTAGGACTCAAGCACCGTAAATGTTGCCAATAGGCAAAAAGGGAGATATTTACAATATCTGCAATTTATCACGGAACACAAATTAACAAGATTATTAGAAAAAAAGACGTTGTTATTGAAATAACATGCCAACTGCCATAAAATGCTATATACATTAATCGTAATTATGACATAGCAAATCGAAATTACGAGCTGCTTAATAAAGTTGCTTGTTGGTGTTACCATGGTGACACGTAAACTATGATACTTGATATGTGGGTTTTTCGTGTCGACCTGTCCTTTAGAAAACTATTGCAGGCGTAATATGTTTTGAACTTATTGTTTCGAAGGATAAAGTATTATTCACCCAGAGTTAGAGTGTTACGGAAGGAGAAGAGGTAAGTGACTGTTTCTATCATGTTACCCATGAAACGGACAGTTAGCTAACAGCTCTGTTAGCTTCACCTGACACCATTGTAATCAGCTTTCTCTAAAACAGCCCAGCTGCTTACTTACTATTTTTATCATTAAGTTTACGTATCTGTGTAATATAGTTAGTTGTTCTTTTAATCCGTCTCTCCACAGCATGTCTTTATCCTGGATTAAGAGTTTGAGACTGGCAGCTGTACTGGAGGACTGTTCAGACCAGCTGGACATACTGGGACATGCTTTGACAGTGCAGATCGGCAGGGAGCAGGGCCCTGCTGTGTCACAGGTGCGTCTATCTATCTATCTATCTATCTATCTATCTATCTATCTATCTATCTATCTATCTATCTATCTATCTATCTATCT
>JAOWBC010001592.1:3665734-3705240 GCA_028566105.1 Hypoplectrus providencianus
CTCTCTCTCTCTCTCTCTCTCTCTCTTTCTTTAATAAGAAACATACGGAAACAGTGGTGCTTATATTGGAATAAAAAATAATAATTAAAAAACAGTTGTTTTTTATAATAATAATAATAATAATAATAATAATAATAATAATAATAATAATAATAATAACAATAATAACAACAATAATATAATAATTCTTGAAATTGTATTTTTATGTGAAATATAGCTTTTTTTCCCCTTTCTTTTCCCCCAAAGATAATAAGTAGAAGAATGCAGCATCTGGTATTTTCAGTGAGGCAGCTGTGACACGTCAGTCCAATGCAGTCATATAAACATATGCTATAAGCTATAAATGCTTAATTTAGATTACAATCATCATCATCATCATCATCAGATTATATCCAACAAACATTTTATAAGATCTTTAGAATATATTGCACTCACAAATCCGAACAAGTTACTGTTAATTTATAGCAGCAATTTCATCCAACTATATGGATGAAACTGCAAAGGCACGTTACAAAGGCAACATCACGGAAGTCAAGAGCGAAGTATTTTGTCACTCAAGTTGTACTTATAGGCGCGCTCACTCTGTCTGGCTCGTGCGCAGTCGACAAATGTAACCAAATTACATTCACCTTTCATCCTGTTTAAAGTCAGTGTGCAGACATATAGTAAGTAAATTCATATACTCCGGCAGTTGCTGACACCAGTGCTTTACGTTGATGCGCTTAAATACTCGAGCACCCAGACCTGCCGCGTGCCGCATCATTTTTTTTATGGAAACAATACAATGGTAAATTGATAAAAACAAGTAAAGCTTCGTTCCCACACTTACTTACGTATATAACGTACACCAAACTTATAAGGGAAAAGTCAGCTTTTAAGAATGTTATATTTTAAAGGTCTCACCTGACCGATCGTTGTTTTTTCTTTCACTTTCTTTAAGTCGCTGTTATTTAAAGGTCTCAGGGCAAGAGGATCGGAGTCGTCCATTATTCGTGTTGAAGGGTAGTGAAATTATAATCCTAAAAGCGACAAACAACGACTGATATACCGATTTTTTTGCGGAAAAGCCCCCAGTACATGCGCACTGTGATTTGGGGTTTCCATCTATTCTTTTCTAGTAGCTCCAGTGTAATGAGTGAGCGTGGGCTGAGACGTGTGGGTGGCCCTGTTATATCATTACACGACACGTTTGTTTTGGACCTACAGTTTTTACATTAAACCTGCACGAGACTTTTCACTTTGTGTGGTTGTGATTATCACATATACAGTATTGCAGTTACTTTAAATTTTAAATGAAGTCGCACATTACTTCAATCAATTATTTACTAAAGTTTAGACTAATTACATCTTTGTTTTTATTTATCACTGCTCTTCCCCTCCAGCTCTGTGCTGGTGCCTTCACTGCACCCCGTGTACTCCTAATTCCAAATTTAGGAATGTGAAAATACTACACATTGTGCTAGGATTTATAACATAAATTGATGTAGGCAAAACAAGGTGAACAGTGCATGTTGTTTACACTTGGACATCCTGCACAGGCCTCTTTCACTCTGAATCATCAGAATCAAGATGAGGAAATGACGCAATCAATCCACAATTGGGTGTGAAGCAGCTTAGACAAACTGCAGCTATGCAACCAAGCTGTGCATGAAGCAGCAATCATGAAATCTTTAAAATACCATAAGTTACTTTTGCCTGAATATGTAATTATGTAATGTAAATATGTAATTAGGGTTAGGGGTTAGGGTTTTTGAATCATTTTTGATGAAATCCAAGTCAAATCGCAGATCAAAAAGCAAGCATTTCTAATCTATCAATGGTGAGTATATTAGTTATAATCATAGCAGAAGTTCTCATACTCTAAACCTTTAGGTAAGATAGAAGTATTAAAAAAATAACTTTATTGTGAGACCAACAGGAATACACTTGTGACATTCAGCAGGTTTATAAGACAATACATTTGAAAAATAATACTTCATAAGGATGATTCATGAAGACGCAAACAGATTAGCCAATGGGGCCTTCCCACATGGATGAAGGAACCAACCACATCCCTGAAGTGGTAGAAAGGCAAGGGTTTTTCCAGTGCCAGTATGTGTCAGGAAATAGAGGGCAAAGTAGGAGTTACTACTAGGAGCTACTCCAGCTAGTTAAAAAAATGTGTCTCTTTTTAAATGTGCCTCACAGTAGAGGTATCATAAAGGCGTCAAGAAAATAAAAACTGAAAAAAAAAAAGAAAGAAAAAGAAATGAGAAGCGCACATGAATAAAGGAATATAATAACAACATATAGATGCCAGGATAAACAGGCATTGCAAACTCTTGGTTAAATAAAATTTATAAAATGTGATGCTTAGTTTCATGAAAATGTCTAGTCTTATGAAATCACCCTAAATAAATGAAACATTTCTTTATGGCTGTGTTTTGTAGAATGTTACACATGATTTTAAAGGTGTTATAATGGTTTTTGAAAAATATCATTATTATCATTATTATTACATAAACAGGACGTTACTATAACATCCTAAGTACCTCCTGAGTAACTAACAACCCCTTCTTTACTGATATACACTCATGAAATACACAAATGAATAAGTGTTTCAGCAGAACATTCTAATCCGCATAATAATGTGCAGATTAGTTTAAATAATGTGTATTGTATAATTACTGATTAAATCAATGCAATATACTATTGTAACCAGGTCTACCTTGCTGTATTCTCCATTTTACTCTTAATGAACATGAAAATCATTGGAAATAATGTTAGGGTCATTCTCTCATAGACTTCTATGCAATCTGACCTCTTTTTGCAACCAGTGGAGTCGTCCCCTGTTGGCTGCTAGATACATTGCAGGCACTTCCACATTAGCTTCACGTCAAAGATGTGAGGCTCTTCCCTTGCCTGAGACCATAGATTGCATAAAATATGGATGTAGTCTCAGTGACGTCAACAATGTTTCTGAACAGCCAAAATGACCTTAACATGAGTGGCCCACCGCCACCAGCTTTGTGGTGTTTGACTCATCCTGACTTCCTGCTAATCTTAAAAAGAGGAAAAGAGATGGAGCAGGAATGAGCTGAGGCTGGCTGAATAAAGCTGGATGCCACCAATAAGGACAGCTGCCTGTCACTCGAAGCAGCCATGCCCTTATCAACACTATTATTTAATAACTATGTATTCAGTTATATTTTTGTCTTGACTTCTAATAATCATTTCCTATTGTCATTTTTGTGGCTCTATCTATACCGATAACCAGTGATGTAATGCAATGAGTACATTTACTCAGGTACTGCACTTAAGTACAATACTGATGTGCTTCATCCTTAACTTGGGGTGTTCCTATTTTATAAATCAAATGTTGCAGTTGTTTAGCTCCACTGCATTTAGCTGACAGCTTAAGCCACTTTTCAGGTCAAGATTTAACCTGAAAACCATAATCAATTTTAAATAATTGTAATAATTAAAGGACAGAGCAGTATATTTAAAAGTTATTATCACCCCTTACACTTGAAAAAACAGTAAAAGGCAATAAAGAATAATCTGATAATATATTTGGATGACATAATAAATAATAACATAATACTTTTGTACTTTTATTTTTGTAAGCTTTGACTTCTACTTGTAGCTTAGCAATTTCACATGTGGCCTTGAGCGTTTTTCTGCAGTAAATGACTTCAGTACTTCCTCTGCCACTGCCTACCACTCACTCCTTCTTAGCTCATGGCGTGACTTCCATATTTCCGACTGCACCTGAAAGCAGCATGAATACAGCGAAATAACCAGCAGGAGCAGTCAAGAGTGGAGCTCAGCAGAGAGCGAGCACAGCTTCCTGGATGGAAACAAAACGCAGGGGCAGGACAGACGCGCTCTGACACACACACACACACACAAACACACACACACAGGGCAGACAGTAGCGAGCAGGACGCTTAAACATGTTTTTACTTTGTCTCTAGGCCAGGTGTGTGTGTGTGAGAGAGGGGCGGTAACCGGGCGACAGTGGAATTAGGCGGTGACAACAGAGGTTATTATAACAGCAGACTGTATCAACACATGTGCCTGTGCCACAGTGAGAGCACTGCGGCTGTGGATCTGGACTCAAGCAGCTCCTACACCCAGTGGTCCACAAGCAAGGTAGGTCCCCTCTTTCCTCTGCTTATCTAGTTTATGTTTGCATGACACAGACCATCCATTACCAACTGCATTTACAACATATATTAAGATTTTCGCCGTGAATGCGTCAGTTTTGACCTATACGTGAATGCAACCTTGAGAGGGCTGCAGATGTGACAGTTGTTATGTGCTGTCTGTTAGAGTGCACTGTAACAGATGAGACATTATGCTGTTACTTTGTTGTCAACAGTACCATTGTAACCTTGGGGTAGTTGTAGAAAAATATGTGAGGATTATTACTTAAGCAGTGTGCCTTTAAATCACTGCAATGTAGTTTAATACCCAAACTCTGATTCTGTGATTTTAAAGTGATGTACAGTACATGGAGGTTTGCAACTCCCATCCACATCATTCTCCTCATGCTGCTGTTTCAACTTTATGTGCTCTTGTTTTAGGCTGTCTCCCAAAACACACAGGCTATTGGACTAGAAATTCACGATGACAGACAGGGAGTGATTGCAGCTGTATAAATGATGCCATATAAATTCTGCTACACACTCCCAGAGCACACACTCCCAGCTGCCTCTTTCCAAACACAGTAGCAGCCCTGTGCGAAAGCAGCAGCAGCTTTTCACCAGGCAGATCTGTTTTTCCGTTTCTGCCTCTCTGGTCAACAATGATGCTTTGATCCCCCGTGGCTGGAATGCCATCTAGACCTTGATCCATGAGGACTGCTAATCACAGAGTGGCCCGGCTCCACGCCTAAAAGGAACTGTTAGCACACAAGGGCGTTTTGATTAATGAATAGCTCAAACTTATTCTCTGCTTTAATTGCATGCTCAAGGGTAGGGACTGCAGTCAGGATGGATTTTTTAGGGCTAATAGCAATAGTGTTGCATTTTGTATTGGAGCCCTTGGTTGGCAACGCTGTTATTGACATTTTAAAGATTTAGATTTCGTCATTCAGGGTGGAAACACTTCTGAAACAGCATTCACGTTATAGTTTAATCCTCAAAAGCCTTCATGCAAACTCTGATCACAGTCTTTCATTAGAATCAATCAAACATGAATTACTGTTGAATTCTGCAGTTCATAGTTGATCAAACTGCCTTATATCTATCAAAGCAAAAGTGAAAGAACTCTGAAGTGGCTGTTACTGTGAGATAAAAGCACTTTCACCAGATTTGTTAACTGATAGAAGGTTACCCAGGTAATCGCAAGTACTTCTTAACTTTCGAGTTGTTCAAGAATGAAAGGCTTCACACTGTTATTAAATACACATTGGAGTTTCCATGGAGCAAAGTTAGTTGACTAGAGACCTGTTATTTTCCTATGAGAAACCATGGGCTGCTTATGCCTGGGCAGGATGGGACAGGCTGTGGGATGACGACTGCAGACAGCTCAGCTCGGCTGTCTAAAAGCAGTGCAGGAGGATACACCATGACTGTGCACTAATACGAACGTGCACCACTACAAATGCTCCACTATCAGTCATCTGCATGTATGCCACTGCTTATTGGCTGGACCAAATTTGGGACACCCGTGGTGGGTGTATTGGTGGCTATATTGATTGAGCTGCCGCAAAGTTTCCTGTCAACTTTTAACAGCCTGCTGAAACAGAGAGCACTGTGAGTGGGATAATGTGTGATTCCAACAGCCGCTCAGGCTGCAGAGTGTGTTTTTAACGCCAGCGTTTCCTGTGTGACCCCGTTCTGTGTCCAACCACTGTTATCTACAGGATTAATCGCAAATCCCAGATTATGTGTTTATTATTTTCCATGCTTTTTGGGATTGGACAGTTCCAAAGGCACGATCTTTGGGTTTGGTGACTTTTGGTTCCCTTTAACACCAGATTAGGCCATTATCCCCAGACCTCTATTCTACTGTCTCAAAATGTGCAACTAGTACTTAATATCTTTGGTGAGAGTCACACGCTACATTAATGCTTGACACTGTGATTGGGGAAATTTTTTTTACAATATAGCTTTTTAGTGTTTTTTGTTGTCTGCTTGTTGGTTGGTTGGTTTACTACTTTGGTCTACTAAAACATTTCAGCAACTATGACATTGACAACTGTTTGCATTCATTAATGAAACCAAAGCAATACATCTGACTGACTTGGATTTTCCCCTGAGTCTTCCGACAGCACCACCGTGAGGTTGAAAATGTGTCACAGAAAACTTTTTCACAACTTATTAGATTGAATTTCACTGCCATGAAAGTTGACACACCAAATCCTGTATTGTATACCTGTAGTGATCTTCTGACTTTGCATCTAGCTGTAGCTGTATTAAGTGCTAATTGGCAAATATTAGCATGCTAACATGCTAAGGTAAGAAGGTGACTATGGTAAATTGTTCTTAAAATGTCAGCGGGCTAATGCTAGCTCAGTGAACCCATGCACCTACATGTACAGCCACACATAGCTACTGGTATGGCTGAACAGTAATACTCCTTTAAACAGGTAGTTTGACATTAGGTTTTTGTACCAAGTACAGTATCAAGCTGTGTCATCTATCTGCATGAAATAGAACATCAGAACATTTGAACTAAATAAAGGTAAATAAAATAGAATCACAATCATTTGTGAATCATTTTTTTGGAGACAATTTTAAACTGCACACAAAATATATAATATACATTAAATGTACTAACATTTATTGTAAGTTTTTACTGTATTTGATGTCTGCAACATATTACAAAAAAAGCATGGACATGAGCATGTTTACCATGTGTTATATAACTACTTTGAACTTTTGAAAGCAAATTCTTACCATTTCTTGCCTGATATATGACGTCAATTGCTCTACAGTCTTGGTTTTCTGTTGCAACATAGCCCGTAAAGAGATTTTTTTGTGCTTTATAATATCCCACACATTTTCAGTGGGAGACAGGTGTGGCCTGCAGGCAGGCCGGTCTACTACACACTCATAATGTGCAAAATGTGTCTTGGCGTTCTTGCTGTAAATAGAAGAGGTGTCCCTGGAAAAAAAACATGTCTCTTCAGAAAGTGTATTTACCTTTCAACATTCATGGTGCCTTCACAGATGTGTTAGTTATCCATGGTGGCACGAGCATGGTTTGATAGGACTTTAGGACTGATAGGATAGTTCAATTCTAAACCTTGTAATGGCAACAACAACTTGCTCAAAACTTACATTTCAACACTGCATAACATGAAAAAATGTAATTGCAAACACTTGTGTGCCTGTAGGGATTTAAATTCCACATGCAATATATTAATATCCTGAATCACTCTCCAAATAACTTTGGATGATTGCAGAAAAATAAGCTCTGTGGCAAACACACGTTTCTGACGTGTGTTGTTCAGCAGGATAATCTCCACAAGTTAACACTACTGTTATGATGTTTGGAGTGTTAATGAAGCTTACAGAAGTAAAAGCTAATGTTGTGCTATAGCAAACTACACCACTGACTAATGACTTGAATGTCACTGCTGCTATGCATCAGACAACTCTGACAAGCTAACCAGCATTTTGACAAGCTAGCAATGCCAGAGTCTCATGCATTTTGTGTCACTAATCTATAATGTACAAGAGTTTAAAATGACTTTTAAACATCCACTGTACTGTTATTTAGCCACTTGTTAGCAACCACGTAAATACTTTTACAATTGGGGGTTTTAGCTAATGTATTTGATATCATCTTGCTATTGAAACTGCTATTGATTGACATCCCTTGACCCCTTTTCTTCTCTAGCCTAAATCATCAATGATTTACAAAGCTATTGGTAACGTGGACTTGTCAGATCATGGCACACAGTCCATGTCAGATGGGCTCAGGCCCAACAGCGTTGGCAGTGTTTCTGGATATTGGTGGCCTCCACTTGGTGCATGGTAAAGTCATAACTTACAAGCTGTCCTACAATGTTTTTCTGAAATTTTCCCAAGCCCATGTAGTAATGTCCTTTAAACAATCGTGCTGATTTGAATGAAGTGTTACCTAGGGTTTTTTGATACTTTTCTGTCTTGTCCCTGACATGCAGAGATATCTATGGATTCTCTGAATCTTTTAATGATGTTATGGATTTTATAATTTTTTTAAAGATTTTTAACCCTATATTTCTTGCATTTGTGTGTTGAGAAATATAGGCTAGTTTAATTAAGTGGGGGAACCTTCTTTCATCCTTGCTTGTGAACTACTGAGCCTTTCAAGGATTTACCTTTTATACCCATTCATGATACATACACCTGTCATCAGTTAACCTGTGTACCAGTGGAATGTCCCGACCAGTTTGTTTTGAGGATTTTAAAAGTTTCCCAGTATTTTGGTGAGCATGTCACAATTTTTTGACATCTGTTGTCTTTGTACAGTTTTCAATTGACAATCTTCTCAATTCTTAAGGAAATCAGGGTTTTAAAATTAGGGTCCTGGATATCTCCTCTGCCTCTCATTAAAGTCAATTTTATTTTTTTCACAATTAGTTTTATTTCTGTGTCTCGCCATTTAGCTCAGTGTTGACACTACCTGCTAAGCTTTCAGGTACATACTGTGACTCCACAAGTGTGTACTTACTAAGTTTCTGAAAGGGATCGACAATCAATTCTTCCTTTCAGAATGAATGAGGAGCTGCTCAATAACTGTAGACTCAGTAAACACAGACCTTGGACTTTGGTCTTGAAGCTGACACGATGAATACTTGCTAATACTGTCGTAATTACACATAATTATGTTTTGCTTCATGTGCCATGGAGCTTTAAACAGTGACTAATTCATCTCCCAGGTAACAAGACAATGACAATATAATGCTTCAGGGAGAGGTGAAGTCATCACAGTTGGTGTACCAGTTACCAGGAACAGGTTGTCACAGGGCCGGGCAGTGGTTGTGTGAACTTTATCAAATAAGAAGAAAAGTCCAAACACCTCTGCCGGAGAGTCATATACATTTGTTTGTTTCTGCCTTCAGAGACATGGAGGCTGTTGCTCCTCTCTGTCTCCAGCAGAAGGGCTAGCCTGATTCCTCCCTCCCTGCCTGCATCACCCCCACCATGGCCAGCAGGAGTCCCACCCTGAGTCCAGAAGCCGGGGATTCAGCGACGGGCATCCCTGAGGCCGGCGCCAACCCCCAGTCGGATCTAGAGACCTTCTGCAAGCTGTGCCTCAGCGAGCAGCCCTCTTCAGCCACAAGGGAACTGCAGAGCTGCAACTGTGTATTCTGCACAGCGGTAAGAAAACAAAAACACCAGACATTTACATTAATTAATGCTCATATCCACACGCTTAAGCACGTCAGAGTTAGTTGAGGACAATACAACAAAACATCTCTGCTGTGGAAATGTTCGAACCTTTGTTATGAAAACAGAGTGGGGTGCCTCCAGGCTATTTTTAGATGAAATACAAGTATCCACTAATCATAGAGCTCATGCTTTTAGTCACCTTCTGTAGGCGGTGAAGATTTCACAAAAAGTGATCCAACATCAAACTTTTCTTTGGGAAATTTAGGCAAAGTTTAAATGACTTGGAATGGGATGCTTCTTTTGATTGCAGCACCACTTCCTGCTTTTAGATCTAAAAATAGATAATTTTATTGGCAAATCTTGCGTGTTACTGCTTTAGTGAAATGAATTTGTTTCAACACCGAAATAGCCCCTCACATTTACTTGCTTTGTTTCTGTAATTGGAATTTTTAGTGATTTATCAGAGCTACCTAAGCTTTTTTTTTTTAACAACTTCTTAAGTCACAAACTTGTTTTTTTGTTTTACTTTTAATGAGAAAAAAGGGCTATCAAATTTACCACGGTATCACTTAAACCCGAAGCCCTGAGGTCTCCTGCTAAACTGCTCCTATACATGTATGGTAAATTGAAATTGAGATGTGGCGCTATGCCCTGACACAGAGAGGTTGCTAGATAGTGGCAAGTGTTAATCTCTGTCCGTAGGTAGCTAAGTTGCCCGGTTGGAACACACAAGGTCACGCAGATATAACACAAACGCACAATGTCACTCACTAGGACGAACAAGAAAAACGGAGGAAAAAGAGATACTGTCAACCCTTCTTATCAGTTGGACTCTTAAAAACCTGAAATATCTCCTCCAGGCTGGTTCAAGAGGACAGACTGTTGCTTGTGTTTTGAATTCAAGCTCAGTGTTTGTATGAACACTCTCGATGAGAAAGCACATGATAAGCACAAGTTTGCAAAGACAAATTATTCGAAAAACACGTTGAATTCTAGAAAGATGGATTTGTTTTTTCCACAGAAAAGTGACAGAGATCAATGTTTTTATTTTCTGTTCCTCAAAAACTGTCTGGCTTTGCGCAATGTTTACATAGTTCCTCCTGTCCTTCCATATTTCATGGCTGAGGCAACATATGACTTTTGACGTGTGAATGCTGATAAGAAGCTCATGTTTATGTGGCATTTTGTACGACATGTTTCTGCTTGTGTTTCTGGATTTGCATTTGTCATGAGCTGATTATCATGTTTGATGTGTTGATTTTTTTCTGTTGACAGTTATATGAGTGATTATGATTACTTTAGATATATCATTTTTATGAGGGCACAACTGTACCATTGTCCCTGTTCCATTCCTATCCAGATTGGATAATGCTACTGTTTTTCTCCCTCTCCAGTGTTTGGAGCAGTATGTTCAGCTGGCTATCATAGAGGGTGGGGGCGCCCCCATCACCTGCCCAGATATGGCCTGCCAAAAGACTGGAGTGCTACTGGACCCTGAGGTATGCCCTGCTTTAATGATATGTAGGTCAGGAGTGAAACCAAAAAGGCAACTCAGGACAATGTTGATGCAAACAATCTTTTTTGGAAACAGGTTTTCGGTTTATAAATATGAACTTCTGCAGAGTTGAAGTTGCTGCAGTTTTTTTCAACTCCAGATTGCTGCAAGCAAACTTCTCAAGAAAAGTGAAGTTGGATTTTTACCCCATGTGTTTTTAAATTTGCGTGGGCTGGATTAACTCAAATTAAGTGTTGTGAAAATGTTGTTGCCCGGCCTTAATGACATTTATTTGGGATTTCTTTTTAGTGTGAACAATAAAGTGAGGTCATGTGAGCAGTCAGACGGAAAGTGAAACTCTAGGAGCCGTCACACAGAAGCTTAAACTGCTGATTCGAAAACAAATGGAAATTCTGCTTTTCAAATGTAATGTTTTTTTTGTCTGAATCAAGCTGACTCAAAATGCAATTGTGAGAAAATCCTCTTTAAATAGTCCTCATTAGGCTTCCAACTGAATTACAGTAGAATTAGTTTTATTGTTTATTTTCTATCCCTTGTTAACCAGTAGGGAAACAAGGCCAGTGTTGGCAAATAGTAACTCAAGACAAGTTAATACTTACATTAGTCTGTCTGAAGTCTTAAAAGATTGTTGGGCCTGAGCCCATCTGACATGGACTGTGTGCCATGATCTGACAAGTCCACATTACCAATAGTTTTTTTCATATCATTGATGATTTAGGCTAGAAAAGAAAAGGGGTCAAGTTTATTGCCCATTTTCTCAAGCTTGTTGGTCTCATAAATGTAGCTAATTGGCATTTCCTTGTGAAAGCTTAGTTTCAGTTTTTGTAGACCTTTACAACATCCTTATTGTTAAACATACTGTAGATATTATGTATGTAGATAATATCTTGTCATTTCTACTGCAACATTAGTGGAACATGTGCACATAAATGGCAGTATTGTTGTTGCTTAGCTCTATTTTAAAAATGCAGCAAATTACAGTTGCTAGGTGACCATTTGGTCCTGGGTGATCTTTGGGGTAGCAGCTTCTCAGAAACCATACAAATAACTTTAATTCACCATGTATTTTAACATGTGTGCATTTGGGGATTGAAAAAGATTCTGTGTCTTTCAAATGTCCTGCATTTATACACATTTCACCGCCACAGCTCCGAGTGAATTAAACCTGACTGAAGCTTCCCTCTGTTCTCTGTGATTGCAGATAACAAGCTTGGCCCCAGAGGATCAAGTGCAGCTGTATCAGCGTCTGAAGTTTGAGAGAGGTAGGTATTGTTGCATTAGCATGCTGATGGCTGGTGACAGGCATTGGGCTATTTCAGGTTGTACTTCAGCTGGTGTCATTACACTTAGCAGCACCACACAGTGCTGAGCTTCACATGCCTGGGATAATGTGGGGCCTCCTGTTCTTTATTCTATTCTGCTCTACTCTGGTTTTACCCAGGAGGTTACTGAAACTGGGCTTTACTACCTTCAGTTAAATCAAACATTACCAGCAGGAAAGCCAGTGACAAATGCTGCTGTATGTCTATGTTACTATTATGTTAGAAATGAAGTAGTGGATGTTTTATTGCTAGTACAGTATGTGACCTATATGCAGCTGATTGCACCATATGCTGTGGGAATGTTTGTGAAGACTGATTGTATCGCTGCCTTACTCTGAACTGGTATTATTAAAGGAAAAACTGTTCAAATGAGTTTCTGTTGACATTTACAAATTGCAAACTGAGGTTAGTTTGCCTTGTAGCTATGTTGGTCTTTTCCAGTCGCACAGCAACAATACCCTGTGAAGACAATAATAGCTATTGTTTACTCTGGCCATAAATCATGGGACTCGTGATATTGGAAATATAAAGAAGTGCAAAGTACAGACTGTTGCAACAATGTTTCCCTTTTGTTATGATTGGTGATGGCATATGAGCCGGTGCAGGGGGTCTGATCATGAAAGCGAGTTTTTTGTTTTTGTATCCATCTGACTTCATAAGCTACTTAGAAGGTTATCTGCATTCAGAGAAAACCAAGTAGAAATGAAAACACCTTGTTTATGAGATGTTTCTGGCCAGATTAATGAGGGAAGTCAAACCATTTGTCATCATCCACAGTGTTGAGACATAATGTTTTTTGGGAAGCTTGTCAGCAGTCACTGGACTCCACTGGACTATTGTGCTGCCAGACCTATAAATAGAATTCTTATATATGTGCGTATGGGATGTAGAAACAATAACCAATCCCCAGGTTTTACTTATCTATGATACTGCATTGATTGCCATGTCCCCTACAGATCCTCTGACTTTTCATCTAGAATCATCATCATAACTGCAGAAATTTTCATCAGCTTAATCTTTACTTGAATGTTAAGTACTAGTTTGCGAATTTTAGCACGCTAACACCTTGGCCAACACGATATACATTACATGCTAAACATCAAAGTTAACATTCTTATTCTTCTGATCATGTCTTAGCCCAGTAACTAACTGACTTAGTTCCCAAGGTAACCAGGGTTGAAATATTATTTAGGGCTGCAGGACCAGCAAGCTGCTGACTTTATTTTCTCAGTCTAAAACTCAAAGACATTCAATTTCCAATGAAATAAAACAGAAATAAACATCAAATAGTCACATATGAGAGGCTGTAACCAGTGAATATATATGCTTTTTTTTAGTTTAGAACTGGAACTGATTTTTTTTTATATCACAATTGTTGAACTTGAGAAATTGTCTATTTGTTTCTGCACCAATTCAGTTTGTTCCAGATTAGAAGTATGACAGACTGTATACTGATAGCACTGATACAGATAGTTTGGCTTGGTATAGAGAAAGGAAAAACGTGTTTGTTTGATACCTGATATCTGCTTCAAAAATGCACCATTACAACCCCCTTTTTTTCTGCAGGAGTGAAGCTGGACCCCAGTAAGGCCTGGTGCCCGGTTCTTGAGTGCCAGGCTGTGTGTAATGTGCAGCTGAGCACTGAGGGCAAGCCCACTGCTGTGCCCTGCCCGACCTGCCACGCCGTCTTCTGCTCCGGGTGCAGAGGGCCCTGGCAGGACAGCCATACCTGCCCTGAGCGCCAGCCCATGATGTCGCCCTCACCCTCTCATGAAAACAGGTCAGTCAGCCAGCCATTTGGTCAGCCGCCCACCGCCTGCAGCCACAGTCTGAGCCCCACTTTGAAAATAATACTGTGCTCAAAGCAGAATGAGTGTATTAGTCTAGGACATAACAGACTCTGCAAAAAGTCTGATTGTATTTATGGGATCCATTAGGGCCATTCATGCATTATCCTTAACCGCTTATCCGAACCTGGGACGTCTGGGGCTGGAGCCAGTTGGGCAAGAGGCAGGGTACAACCTGGACAGGTCGCCAGTCTACTGAGGGGCTGACACACAGAGAAAGACAACCATTCATACCAATGGAGTCACCAGTTAAACATAAGCTGCATTTTGGGACTGTGGGAGGATCCCATGGCTACACAGGAAGAACATGCAAACTCCACACAGTGAAGCAAGAGTGCTAACAATAACACCACTGTTTGACCTCATGCTTTAAGTATAATATTTCCCATCCCACTTCCAATTTATATAAAAGCACTGGACAGTTATTGCGGCACAATATTTACATTGTATGGTTTATGAAAGGGATGTGTAGTTCCTCATCTCCCAGCAGAGGCCTTGAGCTGAATATACAGTAAACTTTATTTCAGGATTAATAGCTCAGTATTCCTCAGCAGTGCCCTCTGTGTAGTCCCTGTTGTACGGCTTCATTATTGTGCTGCTCCGAGCTGTGGCTCTGCCAGACTGACTGATGTCATTGGGGAGTCACTGACTTATATTGGAATTCCATTGTCTCTATGCCAAAGGGAGGAGGAGGGTGGGCACCGAGCCATGTAGTTCACTGTACAGAAGGAGCCTGTGCACTGCAGTGAGGCAGCGGTGCCTGCAGTGTGCTGTGGAGGATAGAGCAGGCATGAGGAGAAGGAAGGGAGATCAAGTTTAAGTTAGAGCATTACATGTGTTTGCTTCATTCTTGTAGGTTAGAAATTAAACTTCTCAAGTTGTTGGGACCCTTTCAACATGACATGGGTTTTCAGTGGAAACTATGGCCCTGTGTTGTATGTACAGAATACTTCCCTCATACCTTTGAATCCCAAAATAATTAACCCAGTTTAAAGCGAGCACTGACCCTTAACTCTGCAGCTAAATAAAGCATTTACACTCTGCCTGCAGCCTGGGGGCTCCTTGGTTTCATACCCCAGTGTGCCCCTCACTGACTGCATGTCTAAGTCTCTCCTGTGTCTTCTCCTGGTACACAGGGCCCGCTCCAACAGCGACTCTGACATGCCCATCAAACAGTGTCCTATGTGTGGTATCTACATTGAGAGAAATCAGGGCTGTGCACAGATGCTGTGTAAGAGCTGCAAGCACACCTTCTGCTGGTACTGTCTGCAGAATCTGGATGTGAGTCTCCTCTGCTACCTAACAGACACGATGAATTCTAACACTTTACTTCCAAGTCAAACTCACAACATCTTAGCCTCACTATGTTTAGATTGTAGTTAAATTCCTTGTTGGATAAAACAAACATGTTTGTCTTCACATTATGTTATTGCAGGGTGATATCTTCCTGAGGCATTATGATAAGGGACCCTGCAGAAACAAACTGGGACACTCCAGAGCCTCTGTTATGTGGAACAGAACGCAGGTGAGGTCACTGAGCAGACACACAGGATTCATTTCAGGGTTGTGATGATACTGTTATTGTCTGAATGAATTAGCCTGTGAAGCCAATCATCCGTAAATGGTCAGTTATTCCGTGCATGGGTTTGATTTTAGTAAAATTGTGCCATCACCCTACTGCCATTGCACTTTAAAGATTTTTGACTCCATCCCAGCTGCACTGTGTGGCTGTCAAATCAATTGATCCCTGAATGAATACTCACCAGTGAGGACATTACAGGAACCTGCGTAGTACAGTCAAGCATTCACTCTGGCCCATTTCTTGTACACTTTATTGACAGTTTAAACAAAAGCTAAAATGAGGACATGACTCAACTCTCAGTGTTCCCTTTAAAGACCTACAAAGTTAAAGCTCGTTTGTTTTTCACCAGTGTGCCCAAATAGTGCTTCAGACATTAAGCTGAACTAATCCCTGGGCTAATCTCAAATTCCTGCCCAGTAATGACGTTGTCCTTTAAAAAAAACCCAAAAAAAACAATTGGCCGCCAAACCTTACTTTTTTCCAACTTCCCCCGCTCTGATGCCATTATCACATGATTAGTATCATGTTTGCAGTGAACCTCCTGATTGTGTTTCGGTGTGTCTGCATTTGCATTTGAAGTTCCTCACAAAACGACTCATGACAATCTTGGTCACACCCTTGCCTAACAGGTCCTTTAAGTTTTACAGTCTGTTTGTCTCAAATACCTCTGCCTCGGTAACACCTTCTCAGCCGGCTGGAAACAAGTTGTGAAACTACATTTAAAATGTAATGTGTAGAAGGTTAGACTGTTTTTCAGACACCCAAACCGTGGCTTTTAGTACTTTTAGCCACAAAAGCATCAGTGAAGTCAGGCATTGAATCTAGGAGACAAGGGCCTAGTTATTATTTTGTAAACTGTCTATTGACATGGGATGACAGAAAAGTAGCAATTGCTGAATGTAATAATTATTTAACAATGAATATGTAGTTTATATACAATCAAGTAATAGCAATTTGGACACATTTAATGTTATTGTGGTGATCTATAAAACAGTGACTATTCATGCAATGTTAATATCTATCTAAAGAATGTTTATATTGCTTTACCATCTATAAATCATTAAAAAAGCTTGCGTGAGTTTCAACTGTATAAACGGCTGTCCTCATAGACAGTTTATTAAATAATAGACAATTTACTAAATACATTGTTTAAGATCAAGACTGCATTTCCCACAATCCAGCCAGCACAGTTCATAGAAGTATGTTTTTATGCATGATTTTTCCATCAGTAGATTATTTCCAGCATCTGTCATTGGTTTCAGCTGCACTTTTTTGGGGTTTCTTAATAACATAAAGCATTACAAACACTGACATATTTACACATCCAGCAGACTCAGTGAAACATTCCCATTAATATGCAGTCATGTTTCTGTACATCTTATGAATGTTAGTCAAATACCCTCTGAGGGAAGTCAGTCTCTTGAGCTGCTGCTGTGTTTGTATCACAGTTGCTTTGCATTATAACCTTTTCACTGAAAACAGTTGCCTACATCTGGAAACATGGTTGATAAGAGCAGTGAGACTGAACCACAACCATAAACTCCAGGAACATAAAATTGAAGATGCTAAATATTCTCTGTTGAGGAGGAAGGAACTGTTGGGCGATAAGTCTTCACTAAGTGCGATCCCATTGCACATTATAATCTCATCCAGTGTTAATGAAAATATAATATTTGTTAGTACAAGTTTGAAGGGGACATGTTTTGGGTCATTTTCAGGGTCATACTTGTGTTTTGGATAGCTTTATTCACCATGTGTCTATAACACTTTGTTTTGGTGTCTGTTTCTTTAAAGAAAGACAGTTTTTTGTAATTTCAAGAAGTCATTTTTAATTGTAATAAGAGAATTCTAGAGGGCATAGGAAGAGGACCCAAATCTGAATTACTTGATGGATCCTGTTGGATATGTTTTCTTAAGAAGCCTCCAAAAACGACTTGGTTGTCTTATTTCAATGACTATGTGTTGGTCTGCACTCAATATAACTTAAAGTATGTGAACAAGCACTAAAACAAGTTTGTCATTGTGCTTCCTCAGGTGGTGGGTATCCTGGTGGGGGTCAGCATCATCGTGCTGGTGACCTCTCCGCTCCTCCTGCTGGCCTCGCCATGCATCCTGTGCTGCGTCTGCAAGCCCTGCAGTGGAAAGAAGAAAAAGAAGAAGAAGAAGAAGGATCTCAGTCAGCCAGACTCCTCCACATCATAGCAGCTCCCTCTCATCTGCCCAGCCCAGGATCACTTCAATAATCTCATGAAGAGAGAATGAAGTGCTGCATGGTGGAAAAAAAAACACATTTGGAGTAACAATGGAGTACTTTTCCATGACTCTGCAGACTGGAAGCCTTGACAGTGGTTTGGTGATTTTCTCAAGATCAACAAGTAAAGACTTTGCAACTTAAAGCTTGTTAAAAGAGCTGCTCAAAAATCGCTCTTGAAATACAGGAGTATGTACTTTATGTGGTGAAGTGTAAATATGAGGAGAATGAATGTATCTCACCTAGTTGTATTCAAATGCACAACGGGTAATAGGGAGACGACGGCGGCTGTGAGTTTTCCTGGACAGGGCTTTTGTTATCTCTCTCTCTCTTTTACACACACACACACACACAAACACACACACACATACGGTTCAAAGTGCAACGCCACCCTCATGTGCCAAACGTCATGATGCCAAACCAGAGGTGTTAGGTGCTCAAGTGCCTCACTCAACAGTGCCTGGTGCTTGGTTGTATTTGTGTTGCCTTCCATTCTATCTTTATCTTATGCAAAAATTTTAGCATTATGAAAATGGACAACCGTCAGGATCACAGGGTTATAAATCCCTTAGCAATGCAAAACATTCTTACGTAATGGGAGAGGGCAAACAGCGCCTTGTGTGCGCTGTATATTCTGTTCTGATATGACAAACGATAGGGCTCAAGTGGTGCACAGAGTACTTTTCTTCTGCACATGATGGTTGTTTCCACCTGGCATACGTTCCAGACCAAAGGCTCTAGAGGATAATGTGTACTTTTCTAAATGTATATTTATGGGTTATGTGTGTAAGGTATTCTGTTATCATTTCTACATTTCTGTTGATGTTTCTGCATCGGATATTTTATAAAAGCACCATTGTAATTTAAATAAACATAGTGTACTGAACATGCATCACTTGGTTTGGTTTGTGCAAAGTCAAATTTACCTTTTCATAATTTTGTTTCCAAGATCAAGAGAGACCACGCATAGGTTGTGACAGAAGGAAATATTGCAGGAAAAGCTGGAAGCAGTGTTATTGATGTTTTTCATAGCTAACCTATTAGCATGAGGTAATTTCCTACTTTGTGTCTGTGGCCTTGACCATGGAGACCCGTGACTGTTTACATTACTGGGTAGTTAGTCCACTAGCGCTAAGATAACTCAACAGCTATACTTTTAGTACAGTCACTTTGCCAATTTTTCTAGTGTCAAAAACATTTTCTTTTATGACAGATTATCTTTAATAGAACTGTTCAAAGCATTCACAAAATCTAGCAAGTGTCTAGCTGTTATTAAACAGTAAACAATATACTGTATGTTATCAAAGTTAGCTGAGTAAGCAAGCACAGGGTTGAACTTAAGTGAGGTCAGTTTTTTAGAAACAACTTAAAATACCTCACAGTAATCCGCATTTTTTTTGCTATCATTATTGGTATCATTCACATTTACAATGACATTCATGGTAGCAAAGTCCATCTTTTTCTGCTGCTAAAACTCCCTTTTAATCTGACTAGTATTGCAGTGTAGCACCAGCTTTTAAAAACAACATAAGATATAAGATATGTTCCTAAATTATTATACAGCTTTTCAATGGTATTCATATTAATTTCACCTCTTCGCACTTTTCAAAAATATTTCTCCTACTTCAAATTCTTGTTCCTGCTACTGCTACTAACACACATTCTAGTCATCACCAAATTATTTACAACTATGGTACATAGACCACATGGATATAGAGGAGTCAAATATAACATATCGTATGCTTGTTTTCTTCACAAAATTCCTTGTTTTGGGATATTTGTCTAACTAAGCTGTGAGTTGGTATGCTGTTAACTTTCAGTAATAAAGATCACAAGGTAGTGGGGTTGAAATTGATCAATGGATGGGATGTCTGTTTAGAACAGGGTGGAATAATGGGTTCAAGATCACCTCATCAAACAGTCAGCTGCTGCATTTACCAGTGCAAATTAAGACTCCACCATATAAAATGAAAGCCATTCATCAGCGATATTGAAAACCTCACTAATATCTCTGGGCCTAAGTCCATCTTAGTTTGAATGACGCACAGTGTTAATGTGCTGTGGCCTTGAATGAACACATTTCAAATTGTTTTTGGAACAGGAAAAAAAAACAACAGAAAAACGGACCATTCAGATTGTAACCAGCCAACGTTTGTGATAGCAAAGGGGTCTGTTAGAGTCCACAGCATGCACACTTGCACATCTGGGAAAAATTAAAGTTTAAAGGAACATACAGATTTGGAACATTGAATGCTGTCATCAAGACAACATCTTATGCAGGCGGGTATTTCAGTGAGAGATGCCATGCCAACAACAGCATGGCTTAGAAGGAAAAGAGTGCAGATAACAGACTGGCCTGCCTGCATTCCAGACCTGTTAGGCATAAAATATGTCAACGGTAACCGACTTTTGAGCAACTGAAGTTAACTACTTAATGCTTTCTTGATCAGTCCGTTTAAAAGTAAAGTTGAAAAAGTTAATACAGTGGTATATGCCCCTGTCCACATCCAATCGTATGAGCCTCATGAACTCTGTTCTGATTCTCATATCTTTAAATTATGTTGTGTTTAAATCCCTAAGTTCCTCACAGCTTCCTGTGTGTGGTTATACATATGTTCCATACACCTGTCAGCATGTAAAATGTAATGTTGTTATGCTACTTTATAGTTCTTCTACTTTTCTGCAATTCAGAGTCTGACATAGTACTTTTTTTTTTTTTTTTTTTTTAACTTCACTACATTTTATTTGACTACTCTGAAGATTTCAACTGTTAGTACAAAATTATGACGAATCTGTGATAGGTCAAGATACCCAGCAGCTGTAGGCTAGAGTTAGCCCAACATATCCCACCTGCAAAATTAACATTTTGAAAAATAACATTTCTGTGAAAAATGTATACTTCAGTTATATAATTTATATTATTCTGACATAGAACATTCTGTATAATGAATACTTTTACTTTTGGCAGCCTTCATTTACATTAAAAGCTAATACTACTGTACTTCAGCTAAGTGAGTGTTTGAATGCAGGACTTTTACTAACTCCAAAACCTTTCTACACTGTAGAATAACTACTTACTGAAATAAAATATCTGTATACTTTTCCATCCACTGAACATGTATGTGTGCTGCAAACATTAACGCACTGTATGGCTTGCACGTAATAATGATAATAAACCGGGTGGGTTTTTAAAAGGATTTGGTGACACCTTGTGTTTAAACAGGGAACTGCACTCTGTTTAGCAGGAAGGACAAGCAGTCGTGGACAAACTTGCACAGGGAACAGCTAAAGTTTTGATCCAGAAATGGCAACGCAGGAGGAATTCTTCACTGGTAATGATTATTTCATGCGATACTTGCAAGGTCTGCAGTGTGTGCACGTGTTTGTTTGGTTGTCTTGGACATGAAGTGTCGGAATGTAGTGCTGCGACTCGTGAACAATGCGGGCATTGATCAGGGAAAGTACAGTCACATCATTTAGAGTTTGCCCAAACACGTTTGTCTGGGTTGCAGATGGCACTGGAAGTCCCCAGCAGCGGCTTTTTCTGTGACAGCTGCATGCATATGGAGTTAAAATATTGGTCACACACTCCTGAATATGTTCAAAACTTTGATACTCACATTTAAGTGCGATATCCTGTGCTGTCATAAACTCCCAGATTACTTTTACTGCATGCATTCTCTGTGTCACCTGACTGAAGGAAACCATGGTGTGCTTGTTTCATTGCACAACATTTATGGTGCACACAGGCATTCCCAAGATCCCATACGTACCCAGCGCTGGGCCTGGAGATGTCCTGTGCTTCAAGCACTACAATGCAGAGGAGGTGGGTCTGATGATGTCATTATGATATATACTGCATACCTGCTATGTGTAAAGTTGTGTGTATGCTAAACAGAGTGAGTGTTTGAGAGGCTGGTAGTAAGAGGCTGTGTGTGTGTTTGTGTGTGTGTGTGTGTGTGTGTGTGTGTGTGTGTGTGTGTGTGTGTATATGTGTGTGCAGGTGCTGATAGGGAGAAAGATGGAGGACTGGCTGAGGTTCTCAGTCTGCTACTGGCACTCCTTCTGTGGCACTGGTACTGTTACAGCCCTACTCATAAATATCAGCCCCGCTCATATTAGTTAGCTTCCATTAGACAATCTGTTGCAGCTTGGTGTTGAGGAATATTAGTTTCTTAATAAACAAGCTCCTGTAAACACACATTGGCACTGTTGTTCTATTGTTCTTCTTTGTTTTCAAGATTCATATACAAAAATACAATTTTAAAGATCACTTAAGATGCATACCAGAAGTCTTATCTGTTGGTGGTGATATCTGTATCTGTATCTTCAGACACCAATTTAATGTTTTCATTGTGCTGTTTTCATTTCACCATTCACCATGTTGCCAATTGGGCTCAAAGGTACATAAATAGCAGACACAGTGCTTAAAAAAAGCCATACAAATTACAAGTGAACAAAGCTTTTTCCAAAACAAAAGTGGGGAAGACCAAGTTTGTGTATTGAAAGCAGCAATTCCTGCTTAAAAGACAGATATAATGCGCTCTCTTCATCATTAGGTGCGGATCCATTTGGGTCTCAGACCCTCCACCGGCCCTGGAATGAAGGAACTCCGATGGAATCAGCCAAGAAGCGACTCCGGGCTGCTTTTGAGTTTTTCACCAAGCTTGGTGTGAGTAAATCACCTCAATTTTACAATGAAAATTACAGTAACTCACTGTTGATTATATGTTAGATTTAGTGATGCGAGTTTTGGGCAGTTTTCCCCCCAAAATCCCCATTACAGAGAGAGATAGAAAAAAATCAGACTGAATAACAGAGGGTGACATAGACAGTTAACGGGCAAAAAGGCCAAAGATTTACAGTTTATTCAATTTATTACAGAAAACTAACTTAACAATATTATTAGTAAGCTCGAACAGTAAAGGAATGTAAACTAAAGGTGTTGCTATTCAAATACACATGTCTGCTGTGCATAAGACATCAGTCACATCTTAAGTGAACCCCTGATAGTGTGTATGTTTAAAATGGGATGCTGGATGTGTGTCTGTGGTACACTTAAATACATCATACTTTGGAGGCTTGTGTTGCAATAGAAAGACATTTGGTGAAAACTTATTTTTAGCATTTGACTTGTCCCTTTTTTCAGAGGCAGAGCACTGATATTTTTCTGGCCTTGCAGTTCTAGTAGACCTGGGAATAATTTATTTATTGGCTTATTGGTTTGATGAGCCACAATATGTTTCCTTTTGTGACTTCTGCTTGCTTTTACAGGTGAAATACTACACATTTCATGACAGGTAATTGTACATTTTATGTTTTTGGTTGATAGAAAAGACAAGATGGAACCTTAAGGTACCTGTGACTGTTAACTTACAAACAGTATGAAGAATAAAAAAGTGTTTTACCTATACATATCCACTAACACATACATGACAGTAAAAAATGCTAACTAGTGGACAATACAATAATGATAAACAAAATTGTGGCAATTAGAATAGAAAGTAATATTGTGTATGATAATGAAAAGTAACTTCTGTATGGAGTTTGCAGGTTCTCCCCGTGGGTGCGTGGGTTTACTCCGGGTACTCCGGTTTCCTCCCACAGNNNNTAGGCACAGCCTCCCCGTGACCCGGGATTACCTGGATGAAGCGGTTCGGAAAATGAATGAATGAATGAATGAATAATGAAAAGTAATATTAAAAAATATTATAGAATAAAAAAATACAGTTTTCAACAGATTAAAAAAATTGCATGTGATAACTGTGGCAAAAACACTTTGAGGGAACTTCTTGAAAGTTCGCACAAACATCTACATCAACCACATGATGGACAAACTAAATTTTGGTGGTCAAACATTAAGATTACTATGGCCTCACAAAACATATTTTGCCATAATTCAAGACTTATTCACGACTTATGATCTGAGATTTGATGCAAAAAAAACGTGAGGCACTGCCAACACGCTACATATTAGTGGTGAAAGGGTGGTGAAAGCTTACTGACTGAAGTGGTAATTCTAACCAAAATTCTATTAATTATTTTAGCCTACATAACCATACTAGTTTTACTTTACATGTAGGTTCAAATGGTTTGAAGAGATTATTCGATCAACTCGCTAGAACCAGTAAGATAAGTGTAAATTCCCACAATAAATAAATTAAATAGCATTTTAAACAATGAAATCTTACAAGGAATGGTACTTGATGTTTTGTGTGTATTACATTATTCTGACCAGTCTCCGTCCTTTGTTTCCTGCAGGGATATGGCTCCTGAGGGCGACAGCTTGATGGAGTCCAACAGGAACCTGGATGAAATAACAGACCTGGCTCTCCAGCTGCAGAACCAGACTGGAGTCAAAGTGCTGTGGGTCACCTGCAACCTTTTTGCCCACTCAAGGTCAGTTTAAGAAAACTATTTTGTAGTTCATTTAGGTTGGAAACTATAAAAAGCACCATGATAAAAATGAATTCATGTGATAGGTACATGAACGGGGCAGCCACCAACCCAGACTGTCATGTTCTGGCGTACGCTGGTGCTCAGGTGAAGAAGGGGCTTGACATTGCCAAGAAGCTGGGTGCTGAAAATTTTGGTATGATTGACCTCTTCTACACAATCAAAATGCTTATTCAATGTAGCCATGTTGCTGAATCATCATACATTTGTTTCCTCAGTGTTCTGGGGAGGAAGGGAAGGTTTCCTTTCGGTCCATAACACTGATGTAGCTGCTGAACTGAAGCACATGGCCAACTTCTTCAAAATGGCTATCAGTAAGTGTGCATTTATTGGATTAATTCAGTTTTGTTCAGGACACACTTTCAGTTTCATACCTTTGTATTTGTCACCAGAGTACAAAGAGAAGATTGGGCTGAAGTGCCAGTTTCTTATTGAACCCAAGCCGAAGGAGCCCTGCAAACACCAGTATGACTATGGTAAGGTTTGCCCAAACAATATGCAGTGAAATGTTACATTATTAATGATGCATTATATATGTCACTTTCTCCTATAGATGCTATGAGTGTTATAGGGTTCCTTAAGCATTATGGTCTTGAGGGTCACTTTAAGTTGAACATCGAGCCCAACCACACCACCCTGGCAGGGCACTCATACGAACATGATGTTGTCATGGCCTCTGCGTAAGATATTTTATTGTTGCATCACAATTTTGGCAACTCCACAGCATCTCCAACACTGTGACAGTTCTGTGATTATCATTGTTGCCTGCTGGTGGGCAGGTTTGGCATGCTGGGTTCAGTTGACTCAAACACTGGCTCTCCTGACCTGGGCTGGGACACAGACCAGTTCCCTATGGACATCAAAAACACCACCCTGGTCATGAAGGTGAGCTTTTTTTTTTTTTTTTTTTTTTTTTTTTTTTACAGGAGTTTATTGGCAATTATATTTCATTTAGTTTACAACAGTGTTGGTTGGTATTTCAGCCACTAGGGGGCAACAGAACAAGCAATATCCAACACTGTTAAAACTTCATATGAAGTTATTGAACATATAACACTTTTCTATTTAGGCATACACAGAGAAAGGGTAGCATTTACTGAGAGCCATGTTTGTGTCCACATAGGGAATGTAAATGTTAGGTGTCTTTTTGAACTCCACACAATCCAGGTTAGGCACATTGGGTTTACAGTGCCTTGCAAAAATGTCCATCCCGTTTAGTGTTTCTTAATTAATACGTAATTTGAATAGAATTCAAACCAACACAAAATAGTGGAATTAGGAAATTATTTAATGAATTAATTCAATAAAAATTCTATTCTAAAAAATGTGAAACTGAAATGTAATGTGTGCATATGTAGTCCAGGTCAGGGACAAAGTTATGGATGAGTTCAGGTTGAAGATCAAAGAGCTATAGAGAGAGCCAATCAACAGAACAGGGGACCTCTATTCTAGTCTTATTACAGGACTCGCAACCGAGGTGGACTTTATTTTAAAAAACAAGTGACTAATAAGGAAGTTGCTTGCTGGAACACCAAAATATCTAAATAGCTTAAGAGGTTAAAATATTCTCATCTCTGGGACAGACCCCATTCAGAATACATATAGTCATTTGATCTATTGTTAACACAAAAATATTGATTGTTGCAGCTTCAAAGTTCTAATGTATATGTATTTCACACCTGCAATGGAGACCATGAACATAGATCAGAACATTCTGAAAGGCACCTAGTAATTCCTTTATGTTTCATCTCCTCCAGACCATCGTTGAACAGGGCGGTCTGCAGCCAGGAGGCCTGAACTTTGACGCCAAGGTGCGCAGGGAGTCCACAGACCTGGAGGACCTGTTCATTGCTCACATTGGAGCAATGGACAGCTTTGCAAGAGGACTTAGAAATGCTGTTCGCATGATTGAGGACGGGCTAATTGCTGGCATGGTGAAGGTATGTGTGCAGCTAATGGAAAATAACTTAAATAGTCCTTAATTTGCAGGTGCAATGTTAATAGGAAACATTCTCCATAATGTTCAGTCTCTGACTGGTTATATGTGATTCAAACAGGAGAGATACTCAAGCTTCAGTCATGGCATTGGACAGAAAGTAGAAGATGGTTCAGCCTCTTTGGAGGATATGGAGGTAAGACTATTAGTTTTATTGATTGCTATTTTATTTATTCTATATCAAATATAGGTTTCATAACAACATCACTGATATTGAGACTGATTGTAATTTGTTAGTTAAGAAAGATATGGATGATGGTTACAGTTTATAACACAGAATAAAAAAGGACTAATAATACTGAATTATAATTTAAATCTATGCAACAGCAATGTCAAAACTGCATTGAAATCTTGTTGGCGAGAGTTTATGAATTCAAATATATAATGTTATGTCTTCTGTTTCTCAGGACTTCATCAAGCAGAATGGTGAACCGAAAGTCACATCAGGAAAGCAAGAAAAATACGAATCCATCTTTAATCATTACATATGATAAAAGCATAGCTCTCCTGTGTCTGCAAATGGCATGAGATTTATAGATAGAGAGATAGAAGCTGTTCTGCTTTGGTTATGGCGAACAGTGTGAGAAAGGGAGAGCACTTTATTAGTCCCACTGGGATTATACAATTGTTTTACCCACTAAAATAGTACAGATGTTGAAAATTGTATGTAGAAAGCTGAAATATTAGTATCAGTACAACATTTTGGGGTGCTGTATCAGTACTGTTAGTGCCACAGTATAAAATATCATCTCACATTGAATACACTCAATAGCTATACTTTTGTTAGCTGAAAAATACAGATATTTACTTTAATTAAACAGTTTCACAATGCAGTTATTGAGTGGTTATGTTTGTCTTCATACAATGTGTCTATATACCTTTGTAATATAATAATTTGTTGTATACCCTCTTATTAGTGTCTTAATTTTTAACTTTAACTGCTGAAAAGTAGTGGGAATATTCTTTTTAACAAGTTTTCATGCCCAATATGTTTTAAAAATGCAATGCATTTTGTTTGATCCCTCATGAGAGTTAGTGCAGATGGCTAAATGCTTCTAATAATAATGTTATAATAAATGTATAATAACTTTTTATTTGTATTTAAAATCTTTTAAAGTAAGTTTAGAACTGATTACAAGTAGCCACAGATCTTTAGGCCTGGGCTGAGGGAGGAAATGGATGAATGGGTTGCAATTTGTTTCCAGTTTGTATTTTTGGTATGGTTTTGTGTACTCTTTCCAGAAAATTGTCTCCAGTGTTTGGAGCTGTTAATTCCCATAAAGTACATGCAAACATTATGTAATAGCACCAATAGGGACAGGAGAGAGCTCTCACTCTGCATTTTTTCTGCATAACATAGACATGTCTGTTGTGTGACTCGGATGCTGGGTGGAAACATGTTCCTTCTTTTTACAAAACTTAATTTAGAGCATGCAACGGTGCACACAACAAACGCTTAAATGTAGATTGGTGTGATACATCTAGGCTACATGTTGGGATTTTATTTCCTAGGTATACATACTTCAGTTGCTATGGTAACAGCTTGCCACCTTGACTTGCAGCACAAAGCAGGTTTGATATCCAACAGCAACATTCAGGGATCGTCCAGGTTTACAGCAGAGTGATTCGTCCTGTCAAACACGAGCGATCTCTGCAGCAGGTCCCCGTCTACATTCAGCCGCTGTCTGTAAAATAAATGTAACGCGCACCTTTCCACTGACATCACATCATACTACTATCCTGCCAGCAGGCTGTCCAATCAGCGGGAGAGGGGAGGCCCAGTGTACGCGCGGCTGTCCAATCAGCTGATAGCGTGAGCTCTGCTCACCGTCACGTCAGTTGTGATTGGACGGTTGAACTGTGGAGGAGTCGGGATGTGAAACCATCGTATCCGAAGTGGTCCGTTTTCTCAATTATCATAAAATATTCAGCAGCATCCCTCCGACTGTGAACAAGTTATCATGAGTTACAAAGGTAACCTTTTGTTTTGGGTCGGCTGACTTCTTGGAGCACCAGAGTAATAACTAGTAACTGAGAAATAAATGCTAACTATTAATTACTGGAGGCTTTCTGTCAGCCTGGAGAATACCCGTTGCTCAGTGCTAGTACCTTAACTATATAATTGATTTTAATTTTTTTTTATTTAACTTTTACGTTTTTTTTTAAATACAAAAAGATGTGGACTTTCCTGGGAATAGCCAGCTTCACATACCTTTACAAAAAATCCAACACAGTCTTGAATTTGGCTCACAAAGAGCTTGTGATGGCCGCAGTCTTATTTCTTACAGTCGGGCTGCTGCTGTCGTATATCAGGTATCAGAAACCCAGAGTCTCTCAAGTATTTTATATGCCTTTGAGCATATTGTCTTTTTTGCCTGTTATCAACAATTTCATCCCCCAAACTTCAACACAGAGGAGCGAGCGAGCGGAAAACTGTAAAAAGGTAAGAAAACCTGTGTGTACATGTTAACCTGACCATGTGAACAAAGAGGACACAGACTGATAAAGTAATTAAAACTAAGCATAAGAACTGTGTAACAATAGGATTTTTGTGCAAATAATGCATTTATAGATGCAGTTTTGATATAACATAACATAATATATATATTTATTATATAAATATTTTTTTTCTCAGCATAATCAATGGAAAAGTCACTACTTCTTATTCTCAATTCGTATTGAAGCATTTTGAAACGTTTCTGTTTATGTGAATTTGTATATCCAAAAATTACAACTGAAATCAGAGAGAAATAACTGGTTATGCGATGAAGAGAAAAGGTGCATTTTCCTGTGTTTGGTGTACAGTGCAGTTCATTTTGAACTTTACACTTTGTAATGACACTCTCCACTCTACTCTTTCTAGAGCCGGAGAACAAGGCAGAGAGTAGATCTCGAGTCCTCAGCCTCACAGAGTGCCTCAGCCAGTGGCCCCTCAGTGGCCCCAGAGCCAGATGTGGTGATCGTTGGGGCAGGAGTCCTGGGCTCAGCTATGGCCGCTGTCCTAGCCCAAGATGGGAGGAGGGTGACGGTGGTGGAGCGGGACCTGAAGGAGCCTGACAGGATAGTGGGAGAGCTGCTGCAGCCTGGAGGATTCAGGGCACTCAAAGAGCTGGGACTGGAAGGTCAGTGATAGAAGCTGCTACTGTCATGACCTGCTCATATGTATTCTGAAAATACAAGTTAACAGGAACATCTGCCTCAGAATTATGGGGAAAGCTGCCAAAATAAATGAAAGTCTTAAAAAATAATAAGTAAATGTAAATCTACCAAAAAAATATAGTAAAGTTTAATATGGCCATCAATGACATAAATGTTTTTGGTTTCATTTTGCTTCTTTATTTATTTTTTTGTAAAACAACTTCCTCTATTTATTTACAAACATATCTATTTTTCCTGTTTATTAATTGAGATTCCTTTATTGATTAAAAATATTTTTTGTTACTTTATTATATTCACATAGATTACATACTCAGACATCCCATTTGCATGCTGATTTTTAATTTTCTGAGGCCCTTAAAGTAAAACCAACTTCTTATTATGAGTGATGAGCACACAACTATGTGAATACAATGCAATCAGTTTTCAGTTTATTTCCTGATGCGTCTCTGTATCTTTCTTTATCTTGTTCTCACTGGCTTGTGGTGGGCAGGGCTCTGTTAGAAAGGAGGATGTCACATATTTTGGTGCGCCAATCACAGTCAGCAATACTTGAACCAGAATCTGGTGACAGTGGTGCGGCTGCCTGCTTATGTTGTTAGGGCTGTCAATACAATCTGACTCACACAGTCCTGGTGAAGAAGACCAGATGAGTGTTAAACTGGGAAGAGAAATAAAGCTGAAAGCTTTCTGAATTTAAAGTCGGATTAATCCTTATTTAGTCCTAAATATTGTGTAATGGCTGAAAATGTAAGCAATCTCTGCCTGCCACATGCCCCAGCTGCTAACAACAGCACTGACCAATTGTATTGAAGGGGAAGTATGAGTACTCTGATATTTCACACAACTAGAAAATCTATGCAATTATTTCACATGAGAAACAAAAAAATAGTTCCTTAATTGGTCATAGGAACTATAACATGATTGTTTCTGTCTTCTTTTTTTCTTTTTTTTTTAACACCCTGTCAATACTACAATAATATTCCTGTTACATAATGTAATTGCTTTTCTGTGATATTTATGCAGTATAACTTTTTTCCCTGACTGTTTATCTTGCAGTTGTAATTTGTTGTTAAAATGTTGACAAAATAGTAAAAATCTTTTTTTTTTTCTTTAAACTCTACAGTTTATAGACCAAATATGGCCCGATGGATTTGTGGAAAATTTGTATAAAATTAGATGAAAAACACCTAGAATATTTCCATTTACATTCTCACTCATGGAGTCATGTGTTTAATATTTTACTCATATCAGATATGGGTCATGGCCGTTTAGTCTGTATGCACAGAATTGCACACACTGTACGTAAACAGTAGCAGACTGAGTGAAGAATGAGCTAACCTGTTGCGTGTGTTTGCCCTCAGGTTCAGTGGAGGGTCTGGATGCCCATCTGGTGAACGGCTATGTGATCCATGACATGGAGAGCAGCACAGAGGTGGAGATCCCATACCCTCAGGGGGAGGACACTGTCCACTGCGGACGCGCTTTCCATCACGGTCGATTCATCATGGGCCTGAGGAGAGCCGCCCTGGCCCAGCCGAAGTGAGCATACTCATAAAAACAGAGTTCATGTGCCAACTGACCAACTGGCTAATTGGATGACATTGTTTGACAGCACTGAGGGTTAGGAGGAACAGGAGTTCAATTATCTGTTGGTCACATATTCATTAATCCCACCAAACTACATGACTGGTTTGTTTAAAAAAAAAAAAAAAAAAAAAAAAAAAAAAAAAGAAAAAATACTGAAACTACAGAGTAGTAGGTTTGATTATTTGAACTTAATTTTATCCCTAAACACGGCAGCAATTGGACTGCGTTCAAACAACAATGTGGGGTATTTTTCTAATAAATAAAACTGGCCCTTATAGCACTCAGTCCCTATGAGATATAGTTTTCTTGTACCAAATTTTATTTTTCAGGTAGTTTAACAGATTTCATGTATTTTTTTAATGCAGAGAACTGTTACACAATTATCAGTGGTTGGTTTAATGTACACACTTTAGTAGGCCTTTTTTTGTTTCAGTGTCTTTTCTTTAACTTTGCACATGCCACTCCATGCGTGTGGCGGCGATGTCTCAAATTGTCCAATATCGCCCCCCAGTGTCACATTCGTAGAAGGCACCGTGACCACATTGCTGGAAGAGGATGACTGTGTAACTGGAGTCCAGTACAAGGATAAGGAAACTGGAGACATCAAGGTGAGAAGAGGAACCGCTGCAGCACGTGTGGGACATTATGTTCCAGTTGGCAGTCCAATGCACGGACTGTATTTACTGCATGTGTGTGTGATGAATGTGTGAACTGTGTCCTGCAGGAAATCCATGCAGCGCTGACTGTTGTGGCTGATGGCTGTTTCTCCAAATTCAGAAAGAGTCTGGTCCCTGGGAAGGCTCATACCTCCTCTCACTTTGTTGGATGCCTCATGAAGGTAAATTTCACTCCGTGACACACTGCAGTGAAATAAGTGAAGTGCCTTTATGCTATTCTAGAATTGACACATTCAGCCCATCAATCTGCTAGACTCCCTTATAGTTGATTTATTTTTGAGGGATTTTTCAAAAGAAAAAGTCAGACAGGTCTGATCTTCTTAAATGTCTTGCCTGATATATTATTATATTTTTTGTCATGTATGAGAGTAAACTTAAAAATCTTCTGGTTTTAGACTGTCCGTCTGAAGATACCAAAGTCTGCTCTTGGAAGTTTTCAGTATATGCAGATACAAAGTTACCCATCGCTTAATTAAAAGGACAGTTCACCCCCAAAACAAAAATACATTGTTCTCATTTCTACATAGCTCCTGCTGTGCATCTTTTAGGCTTCCATCGAGTGACACAGTCCTCAAAAAGTGATTCTAATGTGTCGAAGCATTGGTTGAAACATGTTTTTAATCCAATAGCAGTTGTGCAGAAATTATTCTATCAGCATAGTGATTTGTGAGTTGTCGCTGTGCTTCTCTCCAGGACTGTTCCCAGTTTAGACCCAACCACGCTGAGCTGGTGCTGGCCAACCCGAGCCCGGTGCTCATCTACCAGATCTCCTCCTCAGACACCAGAGTGCTCGTGGACATCAGGGGGGAGATGCCCCGCAACCTCACAGAGTACATGGCTGAGAGGATACACCCTCAGCTGCCAGGTAAGAGACATACGATGCGACTTTATTTTGAAAATGATCATTTCTATTAAAAAATGACTTTAGCCGGAGTAAAAACCCCTGTAGTGTGAGAAATGATCAGATTGTAATAATGGCAATGATGCCAGATGTCAGTATATCCAGACTGCTGCCTGTGCTGCTCGGCCGAGGAAGCTACAGTTGAAGGATTTGACATTCATGTCTGCCATTCAGCCTAAATATCAAAGCCACAGTATCAAAGCACCCGCTCAGGTAACCTTGGCAGAGGTCCAGCTGAACCGGCGGAGTCAGTCATACTGATACATTGATAAACTTACATTGAGACACCAAAAGAAAGGGCTTTCTTCTTGTGCATGTGCCCAGCGTGCACCTTTGGGTTTTCATCCACAGAGCCAGCTGAGTGATCGACCGCCTGCACTCTCTCTCTCTCTCCCCTCTTCCCTCCAGAGCATTTAAAGGAGCCTTTCATGGTGGCACTACAGAACGATCGACTCAGGTCCATGCCTGCCAGCTTCCTCCCTCCCTCCCCTGTCAACAAGCCAGGTACTGAAGTGTTATTGACTGCTGTGTTGTTAGAGATGGCTACAGGGAATCTACTGACATTGTACAGTATATGCATGTCTTGGAAAGTAGTGCAGCACTTTGGCCATTTCTGTAATATAAAACAAGATAAGGAGCTTTACTGGTTATTGACTAGCTTAAAATGAGTCTGGGTTTTTCAGTTGAAATAAATAAAAGCAAGCTTTTTTCAATAATTTTAAAAAAGTTAATAGGACTTCAGTTTCATGGATAAATTCATGAAGCAAATCATTTAATTTCATAAAGAAAAACGTACATTTAAAAAAATTGTATTTTGCTAAATATTCCAAATATGTTTAATTTGTTCATTTCGACAAAAAACTAAAATGCTGAGTTTTTACAATATTTTGTAGCAATAAAGGCTAAGCCTGCCAGCACCTCTCCATCCCACTAAAAAAGCTATAAATGTAAATGTACAAATAACGTCATTGTGTTGTGCTAGATCACTACTTTTTTTTATTTCAGTAACTCTCTGGCTTACATTTAGGAATGATCATTGTTCCGATGCCCAGAAGTCTAAAATTACACACTGAAGTCCAGTGCGCACCAATGTGTTTCTTAATAAATACTGGCAGATGATATGGTACTAGCTAGCTGTCTGGCCCCTCGTGGTGACAGCAGGGCTCAAGATAGCAGCCAAACAACAAAGAAACGTAGACAACAACTCCACTGTCAGTGGATCAGTAGTCTACTGGGTAGTTTAATCTACAGTAAGGCAAAATAATTTAGCCTTAAACTGATTGTTTATTATTATTAATATTGTTGCATAGTACTAGTATCATGCGAGTACACTGGCAAGTCTGCACTAAAACTGTAAATGCCCTGTTTTTTTGTGCTGAACTTCTCTTAACTTGCTGCTAATGCTAGCTTGATCTTTTCATTTGGCAGAAAAAAAGACTTAAAAAAATAAAATAAGACTTACTGAAGTTTGGAACTGTTCATTATAAATTGAATGTTTATCTGTATTTGAGTGTTCGAGTGGAGATGTAACACTTGATCTCTGTTGGTGTGATAAGAGATGACAAACTTAAACACTCCCAACATTTTAACTGTCAAAACGTCTGAAATAAAAGCACTGAGAAACTCTAAAAGTCATCCTCCACATGTCATCTTGTTCACTGTGTTTGGCACTAATTGGAGGAATTTGTTATTACAAAGTGCTGAGGGGAGAAAAAGAAGACAACAACTAGTGATGTATTTTGTATGAGAGACAAACAGGAGTGTGTCGTTTGCAGGCGTGCTTCTCCTGGGCGATGCTTACAACATGAGGCATCCTCTGACAGGAGGAGGGATGAGTGTTGCCCTCAATGACGTCCGCATCTGGAGGAGCCTGCTCAAGAACATTCCAGATCTGTATGACGACACGGCCATGCTGCAGGTGAACTGGCCAGACCTACGACTCACTGTTTACCTAGCCCAGAAAGTATTCAATGCAAAACTCTTAAATGTAGAAAATATTAGTCTGTGACTGTGGGTGTATAACAGCAAAAATAGGCTATATTTGGAGTCTCAACTGCATCATTTGCCTTGTCCTGTTATCCCCTCTGCTGGAAGTGAGCCACTGCAGACCAGTGTGCAATAATACTCTGCTTTTTTCTTCTTCTTCTCAATAGGCAAAGAAAAAATTCCACTGGGAACGCAAGTCATCACATTCTTTTGTGGTGAATGTGTTGGCCCAGGCTCTGTATGAGCTGTTTGCAGCCACAGACAGTGAGTCTCCGCATCATGGAAAACAATGACATGGGAAAAACAGCAATGATTGTTATTTGGCATTAAATATATACAGAAGATCTGCATGAAATTCAAACACTTTATGGTCAATTTGATTCGAGCCATGTCCATATGCATGTTTTGTGTTGGACAGATTCCCTTCATGAATTGAGAAAAGCCTGCTTCCAGTACTTCAAGCTGGGTGGAGAGTGCATTGCTGGGCCTATTGGACTCCTCTCAGTGTAAGCATTTAATAATTATCAGCACAATACCATCAGATAGATAGAAATTCTCTATTTTAACAAGGCAGTATTGATTTAATGGGATAGTTTGCTGAGAATTGTGAGGAGATTAATACAACCTTCATGTTTATAGGGGAGACCAGGATCAGGTGCTTTTACTTTGGTGGGAAATTTCTTATCATTAATGCCTTTTAACAATAGTTATTGCTACATTAGTTACCTGTTATTGATAAATTTGAACCACAAGTTACAAATAATCAAAGACAGTCTTGTCATCATAACAATGATCAATGGAGTTTCAGTATAACAAAAGAAGAATAAATTATTAAAGAAAACATTTCTAACACTTTTTAAAGCTAGAGACAGCAAATATGTTCAAAGTGGTTTCATGGAACTACTCAATTTGTTTGAACCACCACCTGAACCAGTATTCTATTTTTTAAATTACCCTTTGTAATGAGTAAAAGTCTTCATTATTAAGTCTTTATTAGAGCTGTAGTTTCACAATAATTCAGTTCACTTCAACTCACTCCTTGACCAAAATGTTTTATGCTAGTTTAACCTAGATTAACCTTTGTATTTTTAAGTATTTGAAAAGCCAATTGTATTTCAAACATGTGTGCACTATGAAAACCAGCCCTATGCTCAAGTTAGCTAGCATAGCTTAGCGAAACAAATGGACATGGCATATATCATAGCCACCAACTATTAACAAAAAGGACTGCTATGCTAAGGCTAGCATAAAGCACACTAATTAGTATGCAATGGGTAAAAAATACTACCTGTTTGTGCCAAGCTAAACTAGTTTGCTTCTGGCTGTAGTTAATTATCATGCTAATGCAAATGGTATTGACCTTCTCATCTCCCTCTTGGCGAATGTACATCTGCATTTTAAAATATCTGTTTTTTTCTAATGTAGGACACTTGATGACCTCTTGCGTTTTTTTTTGTTTGTTTTTTTTAACCAGGTTGACCCCTAAACCCATGACCCTTATTGGACACTTCTTTGCTGTTGCACTGTATGCAATCTACTTCAACTTCAAGAGCGAGTCATGGAGCACCAAACCCCGAGCTGTGTTTAAGAGTGGAGCCATCCTGTACCGAGCCTGCACCGTCATGTTTCCACTCATCTACTCTGAACTCAAGTACCTGGTGTACTGAGGATAACTACATGTGGACAAAAAAGACCACACTCAAGGTCCTTACAGACATGGCTTTATTGGAAGCAAAACCAACCTTCAAAAAAATATTGGTGTTTGTTAAGTGTCGTCCTGCTGAAAAGGGCACCGTTGCTGTATTAAGTGATTATACTATTGAGGACTTTTAAAAATATGCTCTTTTGCCTTTACCGAAGATGCCACTTTCTAAATGTCCTTCTTATTGCCTGCCTTCAATTTTGGCATATAACAATTTCCTGCTGTAGCCATGTCTGTGCTCACCTACAGGAACATACAGTGTGTTAGCTGTACACTGAATAATTAATACAGTGGAATTATTCCTGCCCATCAGAAATGCTGTGTGGAACATGGCGTCTGAACTGTGCAATAATGATTTTACAATAGAGCCACTTTCCTGCTGTATATTCATTTTAGCTGTATTTAAAATGGAAATCCTCATGTAATGATAAGAACAACCAATGGATGATGGGATTACATAAAGCAGCAAGCTGTTTTAATTACGATGATGAATTTCATTCAAAAATACAAAATACTTTGTTCCTGTACTGTCAAGAGAAATATCTGCTGTTAATTGTCCAAATCATTCACATTCATACTGTAATAATCATTCCTGCCCTCCTGATGCTGTTTATCTTTACATAAAAATGTCATAAGGGAGTTTTTATAACACATTTTGGTTTCTACACTCTACAGTCTGAAATATGCTGACTGTGCAGCTGACAAAACTATACTCCCAGAACTCAAGAATGATCCCTGCACTATTTTAGTCTTGCTGGATGTCAGTAAAAACCTGACACAGCATGCCTGGGGGAACTTCTGGGTTTGACGGGGGACCTGGGATAGAGCGAACGATGCTCATATCAGGACCAAGTCAGCGAATGATGCTCAGGTGATGTTTGTCCTGAGCTGACAGAGACGAGGACCTCCTGACATGTAGTACACCACAGAGACCTGCACTGTTGTGTTTACCTGTGCCTGTGCTGGGCTTGATGGGCTCATAAATAAATCATACATGACAGACAATAATTGTTATCCTATGTAATAACTTCAAACTGTGAATCCTTTGTAATTTTACAAAGTTGTTTTTACTCACTTAGTATCTAACTACATGAAAACTTAAATACCAGTTAAAGACAGCAAACTGAGGTTAAAACATTTGAACAAACATTAACACATAAAACCATTAGATGGCGCTCAATCACAGCTGAACAATGATTGGACTGTCTTTAACAGTTCTGCTCCGGGCAGGGATTGGATATGGTTTGAGGTACTCTGCTGTGCTTCGGCACTAAATGTAAGTGATAGTGATATATATATATATATACATATATATATATATATATATCAATGGAATATGACAAATGTTGGCATGCAAGAGTTAAAAAAAAAAAATCAGATTGTTTGACATTTACAGCACCTTACAAAATAACATTAGTAAGACTACAATAAAATAATTTCCCCCTAAATATAATAAAATGTAGCAGTCAGCCAGGGATCAGAGTTAAGTAAATATAGAACTTATGGTCTCAAGAGCACTTGCTTGTTAATAAACAAAATCTAAAAAGAAAAACAAATAAACGTAAGATATGGTTAGATACCTAATTTCTTATTCTTGTCATATAAAATCCTCTTAAAAATATATATATATTTTTACTCCATAGCAAAAGCAACACTCGTGCTGTTTTCTGTAATATGAAGGCAGTCTACTAACAGAGATCAGTGCTGAACCAGGGTGATGAGTTTGCACCGTGTATTTTATTTTAGGAAAGTCAAGGTTCTTTCAAGGTCACTGAAGTACAATCAGATTTTACCGACAAGGACTCTGGATGACCACAGGTGTTATGTTACAGGAAGGCTCTGTTTATGTTTTTAGGCAAATTGGCAAAAGAGAAACAGGCCTTATTTCTCTGAGTCCATCATTTAAATTTCAATCCACAATCAGTTATACAGTAGCTATACTACATCAATACAGTAGCATATCCTACTATATCATAGGGATGTATGGGGTCTGGAATGCCTGGATGACTTATAAACTTTTATGGTGTGTGTATCAATCAACTATGAAACAGAATAATTTAAGAAAGACATTATGAATGAATACATTGGTGTTTTAATGGTGCATTTCAAAAGTAAAAAAAAACAACATAACTTTTAAATATGAGCTTATTTTGCTGGTGCATTTAATTAGGTGTCAATCAAAATATATCTCAATCCAATTGTTCGCTGCTTACATAATTTAGAGTTTGCATCTTTGTGAAGTGTCACTGTTGCTTTAATTCTAGGAGAGCTGCTGACTTAAATAATTCATAGATGAGTAAACAGTAGCTCACTTAAGAATGAAATGAAATCCAGCCTCAGAGCAGCAGCTGCAGTTTGACTGGCCTCACTCCGGCCAACACTGAACATCTTAATTATAAATTGACTAACACATCGATCTGTTAAATTTCTAGTTTTATGATAGCCTTTAAAAATGTACCAATTTATTTAAACACTCCAGCCTCCCTACACCTGGAAATACATGGTCACATCACTGACAGTTACTCTGGACTACCTGCCAGCTCCATTAGGCCACTATCCATCACTATTTTCAAAGGCCTAAGATTATTTCAGAGTCACCAAAAAGAAGCATTACAAATTCAGTCATATCCCAGGTTACAACAATTATTTCAGCTTTATTGTTATTTATACATCACTGATACATTGTATTCTGGTGAAATAATTGGAAGAATCATCCATATTATTCTTTGTGACTCTCCACAAGGACACAAATACTGGTGTGGAAGACCAGAAAGGGGGGGGAGAAAGCTCCTTGGGGGGGAGGGTTTCGTACTGCACTGTACACACTTCCCTTCACCCATCATCTGCCTGTCAGAGGTCAGTCTGCCTGCATACCTACCTGTACCTGTTGAGACTCACCTGACAGCCACACGAGGAGAGAAACCGAGCCCTGCTGCCATGTTTAGCCACTTTCAACCCCCCCTTCCTACCTTAGAGTAATCCTCCTTTTTAGACACACAGAGCATTAGGGCATACCCTTATTGATATTGGTAGCAGCAAGCTTTCTACTAACAGTTAACATCTTAATGATCTAAACAAAAAAGTACTGTACAGCTACTGCTAAGAGAATATAAGAACCTGGCCTTGACGCTTTTACACCAGATTAAAGTGCTAGAAGCAACCCACCAATCCACACTTTATTATATATATATATTTATATAGCATTATGTGTTT